>SJYW01054073.1:476507-526529 GCA_006410735.1 Raphicerus campestris | reverse complement strand
AAGTTCCAGAAAAACATCTATTTCTGCTTTATTGACTATACCAAAGCCTTTGACTGTGTGGATCACAATAAACTTTGGAAAATTCTGAAAGAGATGGGAATACCAGACCACCTGACCTGCCTCTTGAGGAATCTGTATGCAGGTCAGGAGGCAACAGTTAGAACTGGACATGGAACAACAGACTGGTTCCAAATAGGAAAAGGAGTCCGCCAAGGCTGTATATTGTCACCCTGCTTGTTTAACTTCTATGCAGAGTACATCATGAGAAACACTAGACTGGAAGAAACACAAGCTGGAATCAAGACTGCCGGGAGAAATTATCAATAACCTCAGATATACAGATAACACTGAAGAACCTAGGTTAAAATTTTAAGTCTCCTTTATGTTAAAACCCCTGAGGCAGGCCATGCCTCATGGAAAATAGCTTTCCCCTTATCTGGTGACTCAGAGCCTCCTGATCCTTGACAAAGCCCCACTATAGTAGTGAGTATGAGTTTTTCTATTAGTTCTTAACTGATAACTTATAACCTAGTTTTCTGGCCTTGCAAAGAGACCCCCTCTCAACGATGTATTTTCTGTCAGACTTTTCCGGGTAATTGTTCTTCTAAGGACTGGCCAACCGCTGCAGGGTGGTCAGCCAGCCGTTTCGACTTAATTACCTGCAGACCTATCCCACCAATCAAATGTCCTCACCCCACCTGCACCTGCCTATGGCCCCCTATCACATTGTTCCCAACATCCTGACCCCACTCCCACCTGCCTGTGATTTTTTCGGTATAAAAACCCTTCGAGACCAGTGTTCGGGGTTCACTCCTCCCAAGGAGACTGAACCCCGGCACGCCGGCCTAATAAATCCTCTTGCCTATTGCATCAAATTCGAGTCACTGTGGTCTTTGGAGCGACAGATCCTGAGAAAAGGCCGCGAGGTCTTACAGAAGGAATGATGCTAAAGCTGAAACTCCAGTATTTTGGCCACCTCATGCGAAGAGGTGACTCATTGGAAAAGACTCTGATGCTGGGAGGGATTGGGGGCAGGAGAAGGGGACGACAAAGGATGAGATGGGTGGATGGCATCAGTGACTCGATGGACCTGAGTCTGAGTGAACTCTGGGAGTTGGTAACGGACAGGGAGGCCTGGCGTGCTGCGATTCATGGGGTCGCAAAGAGTCGGACACGACTGAACAACGGAACTGGTGTCCCCGATTTCAGCGTCCGCAACTTCCGCTTCCCGCGAGCACCAGCCTCTCGCGAGGCTTTGGGAAGGACGCGCAAGACAGCGGTTGTGGATCCGGTTTCCGTCTGAGTTGCTCCACCGCGCGCACTGGCTTTTGCTGTGTAGTGAGGTGCTGTCTCCCTTAGTTGTGCGGCTTCTTCCTGGGCGCGGAGATGAGTTCCGTGCGGTCGCAGCCGTTAGGGCAGAGGCGGGAGTGGAACCTGGAGTGCCTCCTCTTGCCGGCCTCTCTTGCCGGTGAGGTCGCTCTTGCCTCAGAGCGAGTTCAGTCAGTCAAGGGTGGCAGACTGAGTCAGGCCTCAGGTTGTCAGCGCTGTTATTTCGGGCTACAGTGGATTAGCCCGGGACTTATGAACTGGAGTTCTGGAATCAAAAATTTGTGTTCCAGTCTCATTGCTATCACTTCACAACCATATTATCCTCCATGGGCTCTATACCTAAAACTCGTGGAGCTTCAGGGTTATTATTATATATATTTTTAAATATGTGAAATAGAGATACAGCACCTTTGGCATTAGTAACTTAGGAACAGTGGGAATGGGTATTGCCCGGCGCTCAGAAATTGGTGGCCATTATTATTCCTGTATCGGGGAGAAGAAGCAGGCAGGACAAGGAATTGGGGTTGGAAGTTGTTGGGGTCTTGATGAGGGTGGATCTTGACTCCGGAGGCCATTGTCTCCCCAGCAGAGGGTAGGCAAAGGCACTTGACATCTCTTTCAGAGGCTTAGCCTGAACAAATTTGGCTTTTGGAAAGGAGAGTCTCCAGAGGCCCCTTTTCTACAAAGGTCACTCTTTTCTCCAAAACAATCTTCTCTGTCGGATAGGGAGGCGGGTTACCCTGGACCAGGTGGCAAAGGGTTTCTTCTTGACCAGACTCTACTTGGGCTCCTCTGAAATCTCTTTTCAGCTAGGCCCTGATTTCTGGGCTTCCGTGTTTATTTCTGCATTGTTTGCTTGTGGCCACTTTACCTAGAACCACCCATCTCCCCCAACTGAATTGGCCTCCTTATCCTTCAGCATCCTCCAGGTGATGTCTCCTCATCATGACTTTCCTTCAGCAGGAAACCCTTCTTACCCCTTACCTTTCCTTTTACTAATTTTCCATCCACTACCACCACCACCCCAACCTCAGTCCCTAGCCCTGCACCTTGGCTGTGAGTTCCCACCTTTCCTTGTATTAGGAGTTGGAATTGATCTATCTCTCCATTGTAGTGTAATAGGGAAGAAACTTTGTAGTCTATTGCAGTCTAAAGGGATGTTGCCTAGAAGCTTAAATTATCCATAATGGCCCATCTCTGGAAATGCTGCCCTCCAAGTAAGGAGCATTAAGCTCAAATACCTTTGTTTAGGGCTTCCCAGGCCACTTAGTGGTAAAAGAATCCCCATGTCAATGCAGGAGATGCAAGAGAGGCTGGTTCAATCCCTGGGTCCGGAAGATTCCCCTGGAGGAGGAAATAGCAACCCACTCTGGTATTCTTGCCCGAAAAATCCCACGGACAGAGGAGCCTGGCTGGCTACAGTCCATGGAGTCACAGAGAGTTGGACATGACTGAGGACTAAGCACACAGGCACCTTTGTTTAGCTCACTAGAAGTAGCCTTACCAAACCCATGTGTGAATGACCGCAAGAAATTAACACATCCTCTCCGGAGGCTGACCAGAACCAGGAAATGTTTGATTTTACACCCTTCCCTTTTAGTATAAAAGAAGCCTCAATTTCTAACTAAGGCAAGGTGGTTGTTCGGGACACAAGTCTGCCATGTTCTCAGTCTGCCGGCTTTTCGAATCAAGTTGCTGTTCTTGCCCCAACAATTTGCCTCAGTTTATTGGCCAGTTGTGTGGTAAGCAGTACAAGCTTGGACTCAGTAACAGCAGTGGTCCCTAACAAGCGGCATCAATAACTTCTTACCTTAGAAGTGGCTTAAGACGTTCCATTCCTCAACTGTGGCTCTCTGTGTGTCTCTCACAGACTGGCTTTCCTCTTTGTGGTTGGCTTCAGCCCACAGCAGATTCTTGGAGGAAGCTAGACATTTTACCTCTATTTCTCTTCCCTAGCTCTGGCCTCCTGCCCTTTTAAGGAAGCCTTTGGAGAAAATACTGAAGCCAAAGAGGTGCTGGCTTCCGTCCCTGAAATGGAGGCCAGATGAATAAATGGTCCTTTGTCTGAATATTTTCTACCTAAAAGAGCAGCTGCATTGCTCTTTCCCTTCCCCCTAGTGTGTTTTTATGCAAAGCAGTATCATCACCTACATCATTTTTTGTCTGTGTGTAGACTTACTGGTGGCTTAGATGGCAAGGAATCTGCCTGCAATGCAAGAGACACAGGTTCAATCCCTGGGTCGAAAAGATCCCCTGGAGAAGGGAATGTGGCTGCCCACTCCTGTTTTCTTGCCTGGAGAATTCCATGAACAGAGGAGCCTGGCGGGCTACAGTCCATGGGGTTGCAGAGTTGGATATGATTGAGCGAATAACACACACAGGCATACTTTGGAGATACTGCCAGTTTGGTTCCAGACCACTGCAAAAAGAGGCTATCACCATAAAGTGAGTCACATAAGTTTTTGGTTTCCCAGTGCATATAAAAGTCAGGTTTATATTATACTATAGTCTGTTAAGTATGCAGTCAGTTCAGTTCAGTTCAGTCATTGAGTCGTGTCTGAATCTTTGTGACCCCATGAATCAAAGCACGCCAGGCTTCCCTGTCCATCACCAACTCGGCAATGGCACCCCACTCTAGTACTCTTGCCTGGAAAATCCCATCGACAGAGGAGCCTGGTGGGCTGCAGTCCATGGGGTCAGTAAGAGTCAGACATGACTGAGCAACTTCCCTTTCAGTTTTTACTTTCATGCATTGGAGCAGGAAATGGCAACCCACTCCAGTGTTCTTGCCTGTACAATCCCAGGGATGGGGGAGCCTGGTGGGCTGCCGTCTATGGGGTCACACAGAGTTGGACGTGACTTAGCAGCAGCAACATGTCCATCAAGTTGGTGATGCCATCCACCCATCTCATCCTCTGTCGTCCCCTTCTCCTCCTGCCCCCAATCCCTCCCAGCGTCAGGGTCTTTTCCAGTGAGTCAACTCTTCGAATGAGGTGGCCAAAGTAGTGAAGTTTCAGCTTCAGCATCAGTCCTTCCAATGAACACCCAGGACTGATCTCCTTTAGAATGGACTGGTTGGATCTCCTTGCAGTCCAAGGGACTCTCAAGAGTCTTCTCCAACACCACAGTTCAAAAGTATCAATTCTTTGGCACTCAGCTTTCTTCACAGTCCAACTCTCACATCCATACATGACTACTGGAAAAACCATAGCCTTGTCTAGACGGACTTTTGTTGGCAAAGTAATGTCTCTGCTTTTGAATATGCTATCTAGGTTGGTCATAACTTTTCTTCCAAGGAGTAAGCATCTTTTAATTTCATGGCTGCAGTCACTATCTGCAGTGATTTTGGAGCCCCAAAATATAAAGTCTGACACTGTTTCCACTGTTTCCCCATCTATTTGCCATGAAGTGATGGGACCAGATGCCATGATCTTCATTTTCTGAATGTTGAGCTTTAAGCCAACTTTTTCACTCTCCTTTCACTTTCATCAATAGGCTCTTCAGTTCCTCTTCACTTTCTGCGATAAAGGTGGTGTCATCTGCATATCTGAGGTTATTGATATTTCTCCCAGTAATCTTGAGTCCAGCTTGTGCTTCTTCCAGCCCAGCATTTCTCATGATGTACTCTGTATATAAGTGTGCAATAGCGTATGTCTAAAAAATGTACATATCTTAATTTAGAAAAATATTACTAAAAAATGCTACCGTCTTCTGACAATACAGGGTTTCCACAAACCTTCAATTTGTAAAAAACATAATATATGCAAAGCACAATAAAGTGCAATAAAATGAAGTCTACCTATACATCTTTGTGCCAGAAACAGCCCAGAAATGTGTTAGTGGGTTTGGTTTATCTCACACAGGATTTAATTCCATTTTGAGTCTGCATTTAAACTTGGGAGTTTTCACCTAAAAATCCAAATGTTTTGATTCAGGGAAGTGACCAAATTGGCAGACACAGTGTTGGGCCTGTGTCTCCCACTGCTTCCCATGGCCTTGTATCTGCTCCATCTTTCACACGGCACTGTTATGTTTCTTGTAGAGAGAAATTCTCCACACTCAAGTCACTCTAACACACAGTAATACAGAAGAAAGCCCAAGAGAGACGTGTTTAAAGAAAAATGGGAGAGAGCACGTGTCTTTGTGAAAAGCAAGAATATTCCAGAATGTTTAGTATCTGTCAAAAACCCATTTTTACCTTCCTCTCTGACCCTTGAGGGTATTTGAGCAGGTGACCCCAGGCCCAGAGTGGGTGATAGTCTGAGGGGGACTTTTGACATTCCAGGGACTGGTGGTATTTGTGGATTCTGTGTGTTATGGACTGAACTGTGACCCCCAGAACTCACATTGAAGCCCTAACATGACTGTATCTGGAGACAGGGTCTATAGGAGGTAATTAATATGAAAAGAAGAGAGAGAGAGCACCGTTTCTTCCCACTAAGTGCGGCCACAGAGGCACCATCCATGAGCCAGGAAGAGTCTTCACCAGGAACCGAATCTGCTGGCACCTTAATCTTGGACTTCCCACCTCCAAAACTGTGAGATATAAATGTCTGTTGATTAAGCCCCCTGTATCTGGTACTCTGTTATGGCAGCCCAGCAGACGCTAACACTGTGTTTTTCCCAAGAGAAGCATGTGAATCATCACCCTGTCCTGAGCCACAACTGAGCCAACCTTGAACAGGAGACTTTCCAGACTTGACTTTACATCTCCATGGGTGAGGATTTCCAAGCACGCCTGGTGGTCCTTGAGTCCCTTCCTTCCTCCAGATACCAGCCTTTCTCCACGATGCCGCATCCTTCATGCTTTGCACACCTGTTGTCACACATCTGCTGCTCATTTAACTGGCTGACTTCAGGGAAAAGACAGATAGTTTCAAATGCTGGGTGGTTAAAGGTGTAAATGGTATCTCCTGCCTGCCTGTTATGGAGAAGGCAATGGCACCCCACTCCAGTACTCTTGCCTAGTAAGTCCCATGGACGGAAGAGCCTTGTGGGCTGCAGTCCATGGGGTCGAGAAGAGTCAGACACAACTGAAGCGACTTAGCAGCGGCAACAGCCTCCCTGTTAACTGATGAATCCTCTAGTGTGTCTAAAATTTCACAGTGGAACCAAAACACAGCCAGACTCCAAGAAGAGATTTCACAGTACTCCACAGCAAGCACTCTTATTCTTCATCCTTACTGTTAATGAAGATAATAACAAACATTTGCTGTTCACTGAGTGCTCCTATGTTTCAGTCTAGGGCAAAATATTTTAATGTACTCTGTCATTTAATTATAGTAAGTATCCTCTAAGAAATAGGTACCATTAACCCCCATTTATATTATTGTCAGAATTAAGGGGTTAAAAAAATTTTTTTTAATTTATTTTTGGCTGTGCTGGGTCTTTGTTGCTGGGCACAGGCTTTCTCTAGTTGGGGCGAGCAAGGGTTACTCTTCATTGCAGCTCAAGGGATTCTCATCCCAGTGGCTTCTGTTATGGAGCACCAGCTCCAGGCATGTGGGTTTAGTAGTTGCAGCCCACAGGCTTAGTTGCCTCATGCCATGTGGACTCTTACCAGACCAGGTATTGAACCTGGTGTCCCCTGCATTGGCAGGCAAATTCTTAACCACTGGACCATCAGGGAAGTCCTGGAATCAAGTTTGTGATAAGGTTGGGCAACAGAGTTCAGTGTCTAAAGAACAGATTCCACCCACTTATTTATTTGATTTCTCAGCAAATAGTTACTGAGCCTCTACCATTAGTATATGCCAAGCAGGTCTATTTAGTGTGTTGAGAAAACAAGAGGGCCCCTGCTTGGGCAGCTCAAAGGAAGATCTTGAGACAAGACTAGAATCTTGAAAACACAGCTTGCATATTTACTCTGAGTCAAAGCTTCAATTACCTGGGTAGCATTCAAGTTTACCTTAACGAGAGTGTTCTAAGGAGCAAAGTCTGAAGCATGCTTGCCTGAGTTTATTTTGGCTCTTACACTTTCCCAGATGTGTGGCCTTAGGCAGGGCTCTGCACCTCTTTGAGCCTCAGTTTACTTAACTAAAATGTGGGTCACAATGATGTTTACATGATTGTCATTGTGAGGATTTAAGTAAGTAAAAACATGAGCTTCGTGGACTTAGGAAGTACTTAAATGTTAGCTTTTATTGTTATCTTGCAAAGGCCTTAGAAAAAGTATTACAAAACACCAATTACATATCAGTTTTGGAAAACTGTAGTTCTCTGATGACTATCTGATATAGTTGAATTATGGACTGTAGCCTGCCAGGCTCCTCTGTTCATGGAATTCTCCAGGCCAGAATACTGGAGTGGGTAGCCGTTCGCTTCTCCAGGGGATCTTCCCAGCCCAGAGATTGACCCCAGGTCTCCCGCATTGCAGTGAATTCTTTACTATTTGAGCCACCAGGGAAGCCCAAGAATACTGGAGTGGGTAACCTATCCCTTATCAAACTGGGGTCTCCTGCATTGCACACAGATTCTTTACCATCTGAGCTGCCAGGGAAGCCCATAAAAAAACACCCATCACGTATCAAGTTTTGAAAACTGTAGTTCTCTGATGACTCTGAGATAATTCAGTTTAGCTGTTTGACTTGTACTGAATTGTTGGTCCTTAGTTATTTGGGCTTTAGGAAATTGCTACCACAGATGACTCAGACTTACAGAGTGCTGGATCACAGACCGTCTCTTCCCAGCCATAATTAAGTCGTGGGAGTGTGAGCTGAACCAGTGCCCAGTATGTGATTATGGACTGTGTGCCATCCATCTGAAGATGATCTTACCCTCTGTCTTCAGAGAAGGACATGTGTGTACCTCTCACATGTGTGTACCTCACATGTTGTTGACCTGATTCCACGAGTGTGAGGCTGCCATTTTATTTATTTATTTTTAATATTTATTTATTCGGCTGTGCTGGGTCTTAGGTGTGTCATGTGGGATCTAGTTCTCCCACTAGGAACTGAACCCAGGCCCCCTGCATTGGGAGGGCAGAATCTTAGCCACTGGACTACAAGAGAAGTCTTATGGCTCCCATTTTTAAGTCGAACTGTTTTGTAAACTCCATAAATGCTATGAAAACAAGCTACATTTATAAGTGTAAACAGTTATATGTGATTATAGATACATGTACAGCAATAAATACTTTTCCTTCAGACTCTACACTGTGCTTGGCACTTTAATGAATTGTGAACCTCTTACAGGAACACCACAGCCGCAGGCAGCTGAGATCCACAAATCTGGAGGCCTGCAGGGGCTTCATCCCAATGTGGTTGCAGGTCATGAGCTGGTGTTTATGGAGCATCTGTTACATGCTAGACATCATCAGAGGGCCTTTACAAGCTCAATCTCATCAAATCTCATCTGTCAGCTCTCAGAAGTTGGAGCTATGACAATCCCCNTCTTTTCCAGTGAGTCAACTCTTCGAATGAGGTGGCCAAAGTAGTGAAGTTTCAGCTTCAGCATCAGTCCTTCCAATGAACACCCAGGACTGATCTCCTTTAGAATGGACTGGTTGGATCTCCTTGCAGTCCAAGGGACTCTCAAGAGTCTTCTCCAACACCACAGTTCAAAAGTATCAATTCTTTGGCACTCAGCTTTCTTCACAGTCCAACTCTCACATCCATACATGACTACTGGAAAAACCATAGCCTTGTCTAGACGGACTTTTGTTGGCAAAGTAATGTCTCTGCTTTTGAATATGCTATCTAGGTTGGTCATAACTTTTCTTCCAAGGAGTAAGCATCTTTTAATTTCATGGCTGCAGTCACTATCTGCAGTGATTTTGGAGCCCCAAAATATAAAGTCTGACACTGTTTCCACTGTTTCCCCATCTATTTGCCATGAAGTGATGGGACCAGATGCCATGATCTTCATTTTCTGAATGTTGAGCTTTAAGCCAACTTTTTCACTCTCCTTTCACTTTCATCAATAGGCTCTTCAGTTCCTCTTCACTTTCTGCGATAAAGGTGGTGTCATCTGCATATCTGAGGTTATTGATATTTCTCCCAGTAATCTTGAGTCCAGCTTGTGCTTCTTCCAGCCCAGCATTTCTCATGATGTACTCTGTATATAAGTGTGCAATAGCGTATGTCTAAAAAATGTACATATCTTAATTTAGAAAAATATTACTAAAAAATGCTACCGTCTTCTGACAATACAGGGTTTCCACAAACCTTCAATTTGTAAAAAACATAATATATGCAAAGCACAATAAAGTGCAATAAAATGAAGTCTACCTATACATCTTTGTGCCAGAAACAGCCCAGAAATGTGTTAGTGGGTTTGGTTTATCTCACACAGGATTTAATTCCATTTTGAGTCTGCATTTAAACTTGGGAGTTTTCACCTAAAAATCCAAATGTTTTGATTCAGGGAAGTGACCAAATTGGCAGACACAGTGTTGGGCCTGTGTCTCCCACTGCTTCCCATGGCCTTGTATCTGCTCCATCTTTCACACGGCACTGTTATGTTTCTTGTAGAGAGAAATTCTCCACACTCAAGTCACTCTAACACACAGTAATACAGAAGAAAGCCCAAGAGAGACGTGTTTAAAGAAAAATGGGAGAGAGCACGTGTCTTTGTGAAAAGCAAGAATATTCCAGAATGTTTAGTATCTGTCAAAAACCCATTTTTACCTTCCTCTCTGACCCTTGAGGGTATTTGAGCAGGTGACCCCAGGCCCAGAGTGGGTGATAGTCTGAGGGGGACTTTTGACATTCCAGGGACTGGTGGTATTTGTGGATTCTGTGTGTTATGGACTGAACTGTGACCCCCAGAACTCACATTGAAGCCCTAACATGACTGTATCTGGAGACAGGGTCTATAGGAGGTAATTAATATGAAAAGAAGAGAGAGAGAGCACCGTTTCTTCCCACTAAGTGCGGCCACAGAGGCACCATCCATGAGCCAGGAAGAGTCTTCACCAGGAACCGAATCTGCTGGCACCTTAATCTTGGACTTCCCACCTCCAAAACTGTGAGATATAAATGTCTGTTGATTAAGCCCCCTGTATCTGGTACTCTGTTATGGCAGCCCAGCAGACGCTAACACTGTGTTTTTCCCAAGAGAAGCATGTGAATCATCACCCTGTCCTGAGCCACAACTGAGCCAACCTTGAACAGGAGACTTTCCAGACTTGACTTTACATCTCCATGGGTGAGGATTTCCAAGCACGCCTGGTGGTCCTTGAGTCCCTTCCTTCCTCCAGATACCAGCCTTTCTCCACGATGCCGCATCCTTCATGCTTTGCACACCTGTTGTCACACATCTGCTGCTCATTTAACTGGCTGACTTCAGGGAAAAGACAGATAGTTTCAAATGCTGGGTGGTTAAAGGTGTAAATGGTATCTCCTGCCTGCCTGTTATGGAGAAGGCAATGGCACCCCACTCCAGTACTCTTGCCTAGTAAGTCCCATGGACGGAAGAGCCTTGTGGGCTGCAGTCCATGGGGTCGAGAAGAGTCAGACACAACTGAAGCGACTTAGCAGCGGCAACAGCCTCCCTGTTAACTGATGAATCCTCTAGTGTGTCTAAAATTTCACAGTGGAACCAAAACACAGCCAGACTCCAAGAAGAGATTTCACAGTACTCCACAGCAAGCACTCTTATTCTTCATCCTTACTGTTAATGAAGATAATAACAAACATTTGCTGTTCACTGAGTGCTCCTATGTTTCAGTCTAGGGCAAAATATTTTAATGTACTCTGTCATTTAATTATAGTAAGTATCCTCTAAGAAATAGGTACCATTAACCCCCATTTATATTATTGTCAGAATTAAGGGGTTAAAAAAATTTTTTTTAATTTATTTTTGGCTGTGCTGGGTCTTTGTTGCTGGGCACAGGCTTTCTCTAGTTGGGGCGAGCAAGGGTTACTCTTCATTGCAGCTCAAGGGATTCTCATCCCAGTGGCTTCTGTTATGGAGCACCAGCTCCAGGCATGTGGGTTTAGTAGTTGCAGCCCACAGGCTTAGTTGCCTCATGCCATGTGGACTCTTACCAGACCAGGTATTGAACCTGGTGTCCCCTGCATTGGCAGGCAAATTCTTAACCACTGGACCATCAGGGAAGTCCTGGAATCAAGTTTGTGATAAGGTTGGGCAACAGAGTTCAGTGTCTAAAGAACAGATTCCACCCACTTATTTATTTGATTTCTCAGCAAATAGTTACTGAGCCTCTACCATTAGTATATGCCAAGCAGGTCTATTTAGTGTGTTGAGAAAACAAGAGGGCCCCTGCTTGGGCAGCTCAAAGGAAGATCTTGAGACAAGACTAGAATCTTGAAAACACAGCTTGCATATTTACTCTGAGTCAAAGCTTCAATTACCTGGGTAGCATTCAAGTTTACCTTAACGAGAGTGTTCTAAGGAGCAAAGTCTGAAGCATGCTTGCCTGAGTTTATTTTGGCTCTTACACTTTCCCAGATGTGTGGCCTTAGGCAGGGCTCTGCACCTCTTTGAGCCTCAGTTTACTTAACTAAAATGTGGGTCACAATGATGTTTACATGATTGTCATTGTGAGGATTTAAGTAAGTAAAAACATGAGCTTCGTGGACTTAGGAAGTACTTAAATGTTAGCTTTTATTGTTATCTTGCAAAGGCCTTAGAAAAAGTATTACAAAACACCAATTACATATCAGTTTTGGAAAACTGTAGTTCTCTGATGACTATCTGATATAGTTGAATTATGGACTGTAGCCTGCCAGGCTCCTCTGTTCATGGAATTCTCCAGGCCAGAATACTGGAGTGGGTAGCCGTTCGCTTCTCCAGGGGATCTTCCCAGCCCAGAGATTGACCCCAGGTCTCCCGCATTGCAGTGAATTCTTTACTATTTGAGCCACCAGGGAAGCCCAAGAATACTGGAGTGGGTAACCTATCCCTTATCAAACTGGGGTCTCCTGCATTGCACACAGATTCTTTACCATCTGAGCTGCCAGGGAAGCCCATAAAAAAACACCCATCACGTATCAAGTTTTGAAAACTGTAGTTCTCTGATGACTCTGAGATAATTCAGTTTAGCTGTTTGACTTGTACTGAATTGTTGGTCCTTAGTTATTTGGGCTTTAGGAAATTGCTACCACAGATGACTCAGACTTACAGAGTGCTGGATCACAGACCGTCTCTTCCCAGCCATAATTAAGTCGTGGGAGTGTGAGCTGAACCAGTGCCCAGTATGTGATTATGGACTGTGTGCCATCCATCTGAAGATGATCTTACCCTCTGTCTTCAGAGAAGGACATGTGTGTACCTCTCACATGTGTGTACCTCACATGTTGTTGACCTGATTCCACGAGTGTGAGGCTGCCATTTTATTTATTTATTTTTAATATTTATTTATTCGGCTGTGCTGGGTCTTAGGTGTGTCATGTGGGATCTAGTTCTCCCACTAGGAACTGAACCCAGGCCCCCTGCATTGGGAGGGCAGAATCTTAGCCACTGGACTACAAGAGAAGTCTTATGGCTCCCATTTTTAAGTCGAACTGTTTTGTAAACTCCATAAATGCTATGAAAACAAGCTACATTTATAAGTGTAAACAGTTATATGTGATTATAGATACATGTACAGCAATAAATACTTTTCCTTCAGACTCTACACTGTGCTTGGCACTTTAATGAATTGTGAACCTCTTACAGGAACACCACAGCCGCAGGCAGCTGAGATCCACAAATCTGGAGGCCTGCAGGGGCTTCATCCCAATGTGGTTGCAGGTCATGAGCTGGTGTTTATGGAGCATCTGTTACATGCTAGACATCATCAGAGGGCCTTTACAAGCTCAATCTCATCAAATCTCATCTGTCAGCTCTCAGAAGTTGGAGCTATGACAATCCCCATTTTACAGATGAGGTCAAAGGTGAGGCTTACCCCGTTACTAAGTGGTAGAGCCAGGATCTGAAACACTGGTTTGGGTATATGTCAGTGTACGTCCAAATTCATACTGGTGTACTGGTGTGCACTGGTTATGGAGTGAATGTGGGTCCCCCTCAAAATAGATTTAAGAAAGAAATCCTGGGAAAAGTAGAAATGTATCCTTTAAAACTCCTTTGGCCGTAGTCACTGAAAACTGCCCAGAGAGGAGAGGACCAGGACTATGTCAGGCAAGCCGTGGTCACCACATGGACTTTCCTGACTTGTGTGTATCTGGCCCCGAGGAGATGATACAAGACACAAGGCCAGGGCCCTGCAGCTAAGCAGGAGGCCATTAGAAACTGGAAGGTGTGGGGCAATGTTGAGGATGGTAGTGTCCCCACCCCTCTGCCCCTCCAGACAGAGCCCAGCGTGTCTCTTTTGTTTTGCTCCTTTTCCCTGTTCTCTCTTCTTCCTCCCCCGCTACATACCTCTGTGACTTGTTCAAATTTCCCCTTTCCACTCCCCGCTGAGGCTGACAGAATGGCAGGCTGCTTGTGCTCAGCTTGAGTGCCAGTGCTCTGGACCGCCCCACACCTTGATTCTGGTTCCCTCCAAGAGCCTGGCTTTCCTGACCAGGAGCCCAAGATTGTAAGGGGAAAATGCAGCACATGTGGTCCTGCCTTGCTTGAAGCCCCACCACGAGGCTGCCCTGAAATCTGGTGTCTTCCCTTAAAGATGCCTCCCACTACGCAGGGGTGGTCCCCAGAAGCCAGGGGGTGAGCAGCCCAGCGTCTTGTTCTGCCTGTGTGCTCACAAGAAAAAGTGGATATTGGTTGTAGTGGGGGAAGTGGAATGTGAGTGAAAATGGAGAGAGAAGCGAGAATGAAGTGGATGGAAAGAAGGAAGCCAGTGGGAGGTGCTAGGCCTGGGGATGCCAGTGCTGAAGCACTCAGGGTTGTCTGGTGGTTAGTGATTTTATGGAGCTCTTACTACTCACCGCCAGGCACACAAGCCTCACCAGATCCTTTACCTGCTCAGAGCTCCCTACCTGCCTACACCTCCCTCCTCCAAGCTCCACAGGAACACCAAAGACTGTCCAGTTCACCTGTTCATGGTGCCTGCAGAGCAGAGCCCAATAAATAGATATTTGTTGATCAAATTAACAAATGAAGAAATAAGCAGTTGATAACCAAGGTGTACCAAACAAGTAATTTTATTAGTCTTCATCTTCCAGCCTCTAAAACTGGAGTTGAACTAAGATACCTGAGTTCCAGCCTCAGCCCAGCTCTGCACCTACTGGTTGTGTGTGTCTTTGGGCAGGTCACTGAACCTCTGCACCCGTGTTTTGTTGTTGCTGTTTTGTTGCTAAGTTGGCTAAGTTGTGTCCAACTCTTTGGCTACCCCATGGACTGTAGCCCTCCAGGCTCCTCTGTCTGTGGGATTTCCCAGGCAAGAATACTGGAGTGGGTTCCCATTTTCTCTTCCAGGGGATCTTCCGGACTCAGGGATCGAACCCAGGTCCCCTGCATTGCAGCAGATTCTTTACCATCTGAGCCACCAGGGAAGCCCTGCACCTCTGTTTACTGATCTTATAAAACAGGGGTAATAAAACCTCCTTTGTTTCTAAGAGGAACCGCTTTAATAATTACAAAGCGTTTAGAACAGAGCCTGGCATATACATTGTACTGTGTAAGTATAACAGTAAATTTCCAGAGTCCCCTCCACCTCGGGACTTTCTCAGGTTGGGAGGGGAAGGGGGGAGGGGGGGGCGGAAGCTGGGAGAAGGGCCAAGTAGGTGGGCAGCCTCTGTAACACTCCGTAGCCACACATGCGCACTGAAGGTGCAGGGCTGTTCTCGCCTACAATGCCTAATGGAGTGGGTAGCCTATCACTTCTCCAGTGGACCCAGGAACCGGGGGTTCCCTGCACTGCAGGCGGATTCTTGACCAGCTGAGCTACCAGGGAAGCCCACAGCGCCTCGCAGGATTCTTCTAACCCAGGGCGTGGCTTAGCCGGGGGCGGACTACATTGCCCACAGTGCATCCCGCGGGGCTTCAGTTCAGTTCAGGTCCGTCATGACCGACTCTGCGACCCCGTGGACCGCAGCCCGCCAGGCTTCTCTGAACTGAGCGGGTCCCACCTCGCGGAGCAGAGTCGCTCCATAGTTCGTTTCTTTGCCTGAAAGTCGGTTCAACCAATAGTGAAAGGGCTGCGTTACCGAAAATGCCTCCCTTTGGCCCGACATCCAAGACCCATTCCCATTCAACAGCGGGCTTGAACGAGCGAGGACTACGTTACCCAGAATGCTTCCCTTGGGCACCCCTCGCGGCCTTGCTCTCCAGCTCGACGCGCGGCTCAGCCAATGGTCGCTTCCGAGCATCCCGGTCTTTGATGCACGGATACTGGTCCTAGTTTCTGGACCGCCTAGACCTCCGTACCCACTGTCCCACTCCGGTTCCACCCCGCAGCACCGGCTCGCCGCGAGCTCCCCACGAGTCGCAGCGCTGTCGGTGAGTGCGGACGCAGGGTCCCCGCTCGAGCTTCTGTCCGCGGCGCTTGGTGGAGCATGGTTCGTGTTCGGCCTCGGTCCTAGCTGTCCCTCTTGCTGAAGGGACGAGATGGGAAAGCGGGTCGGCCAGGGAGTCCTGACCCTGTCAAGACACTGGAGGGAGAGGGGCTTTGGTGGGGCTCGTGGAGCCCGAAATCCGGGTTCAGGTTGGGATAGAATCTAAGCCCTCCTGGACAGGGAGGTCCCAGATTCTCATTACATTTTCAAGGGACCTCGTCCAAAAATTGCAAACTGTGAAAATGAAAACCCAGCGTCTCTTGAATGCTGACCTGTTTCAGGCTCTGTGTTAAAGTAAACCCTTTTAAAACATCCTGTTTAGTCCTCAGCAACTTCCTCTTTCACTTGAAGAACTGAGGCCCAGAGATTAAGAAATTCTCCTGGGAATTATGGGGTTAGTAGTGAGGACAGGTTGATCTACTTTAACTGTTTCTTTTGCCAATAAGGGAGAGTGGGCCTTGGGGCCAGGGCAGGGGCTTATGGGCGCAGACGCTTATCCAGCCTCTGTGCTGCACCCCATATGAGTTTAACTGTCTCTCCACAGAGCCCTGAAAACATCTTTCCCAGTGTCTGGCCAGAGGTGCAGGGAGAGACAGGCTTTATCTCCAGGCCGGAGAAAGGGCAAGAGCCGCCAGGAGCAATGGCGACCTCTCCCGGCCCCCAGCCTCTGTCCTCCCTGGAGCAGGATGAGGGTGACATCCTCATTGTGAAGGTGGAGGATGACTACTGCTGGGAAGAGGAGCCCTCGCTGGAGGTGGAAGACCTCAGCCCTGAAACCTTCCGCCAGCTCTTCCGGCTGTTCTGCTACCAGGAGGTGGCGGGGCCTCGGGAGGCCCTGAGCCGCCTCTGGGAGCTCTGCTGCCGCTGGCTGCGGCCCGAGCTGCGCACCAAGGAGCAGATCCTGGAGCTGCTGGTGCTGGAGCAGTTCTTGACAGTGCTGCCGGGGGAGATCCAGGCCCGGGTGCGGGAGCAGCAGCCAGAGAGTGGTGAGGAGGCCGTGGTCCTCGTGGAAGGGCTGCAGCGGGAGCCCAGGCAGCAGAGGCCGCGGGTGAGGTGGGGGGCATTTGGGCCCTGAGGTGAGGAATCGGGGCCCTGCTCCTGAGGTCTGCATTTGGAGGTTCCATGGGCTCTGGGCTGACACTGAAGACGGAAGCTGCAGTTCCCAGCCTTGACTAGTGTGTGTGCGTCTGTTGTTTAACCACTGTAGTCCTCGCCACGCTTTCTGAGCTATATGGTTTGGTTCCTTAACCCCATCCCAACATACACAGGTTTTGATGAGAGGGAGGCTGGAGGCCTTTTAAGGCTGGACCTTGAGAGTTAAAAAGATTCCCAAAGAGGGCAGAGCCCTGGGAAGAAAGACCAGGTGCTGATGGGTGCCCTGGTTGGAGCCCCAGTCTCTCCAGGGCCGTACCATTCAATACAGTAGCTGCCATGTGTGGTTTTTCTTATAGTTAAATAAAATATAAAATAAATTTATAGGTTGTACTTTACCACCTTCCAGAGGCTCAGTCATCACATGTGGCCAAGTGCTACTTGCTGGACAAGGATAGCACAGATATGGGACACTTCCATCATCATGGAACTCCATGAGAGCACCACTCTTGAGCACTCTCCTCCTCAGCAAATTTGGGGAGAAGTGGGGAGTCTCTGACAAATCTCTTCTGCTTGGGTCAGATTGGTTCCTTTTGACTAGATACTTGCCAGACCGCAGGTCACCTTTCTTCCCAGGGCAGTGCCATTGGCTGCACACTGCTGTTCTTTTGCATTTGTCAAAAGAGAGCAGCACCTACTTCGCCACCAAAAAAAAACCCTGACCACAAGGTGAGTCGAACACAGTAAGCAAATCCTGCCTTGAGATGGCCAATAGGAATCCAGAAGCCCTTCTCAGACCCCTGCCAGCCTGGGCACTTGGGGTCCCTGGCACAGGCTTTCCTCTGCCACTGTGCACTGTCACCTCCAGGTGACAGAGCTGTGAAATGTTAGGCCTGGGACAGGGTCCCTGGCACTGGTTTCACAGTTCCCCTGGGACGTCTCTTGTCCTTNGTAGGTGGGCAGCCTCTGTAACACTCCGTAGCCACACATGCGCACTGAAGGTGCAGGGCTGTTCTCGCCTACAATGCCTAATGGAGTGGGTAGCCTATCACTTCTCCAGTGGACCCAGGAACCGGGGGTTCCCTGCACTGCAGGCGGATTCTTGACCAGCTGAGCTACCAGGGAAGCCCACAGCGCCTCGCAGGATTCTTCTAACCCAGGGCGTGGCTTAGCCGGGGGCGGACTACATTGCCCACAGTGCATCCCGCGGGGCTTCAGTTCAGTTCAGGTCCGTCATGACCGACTCTGCGACCCCGTGGACCGCAGCCCGCCAGGCTTCTCTGAACTGAGCGGGTCCCACCTCGCGGAGCAGAGTCGCTCCATAGTTCGTTTCTTTGCCTGAAAGTCGGTTCAACCAATAGTGAAAGGGCTGCGTTACCGAAAATGCCTCCCTTTGGCCCGACATCCAAGACCCATTCCCATTCAACAGCGGGCTTGAACGAGCGAGGACTACGTTACCCAGAATGCTTCCCTTGGGCACCCCTCGCGGCCTTGCTCTCCAGCTCGACGCGCGGCTCAGCCAATGGTCGCTTCCGAGCATCCCGGTCTTTGATGCACGGATACTGGTCCTAGTTTCTGGACCGCCTAGACCTCCGTACCCACTGTCCCACTCCGGTTCCACCCCGCAGCACCGGCTCGCCGCGAGCTCCCCACGAGTCGCAGCGCTGTCGGTGAGTGCGGACGCAGGGTCCCCGCTCGAGCTTCTGTCCGCGGCGCTTGGTGGAGCATGGTTCGTGTTCGGCCTCGGTCCTAGCTGTCCCTCTTGCTGAAGGGACGAGATGGGAAAGCGGGTCGGCCAGGGAGTCCTGACCCTGTCAAGACACTGGAGGGAGAGGGGCTTTGGTGGGGCTCGTGGAGCCCGAAATCCGGGTTCAGGTTGGGATAGAATCTAAGCCCTCCTGGACAGGGAGGTCCCAGATTCTCATTACATTTTCAAGGGACCTCGTCCAAAAATTGCAAACTGTGAAAATGAAAACCCAGCGTCTCTTGAATGCTGACCTGTTTCAGGCTCTGTGTTAAAGTAAACCCTTTTAAAACATCCTGTTTAGTCCTCAGCAACTTCCTCTTTCACTTGAAGAACTGAGGCCCAGAGATTAAGAAATTCTCCTGGGAATTATGGGGTTAGTAGTGAGGACAGGTTGATCTACTTTAACTGTTTCTTTTGCCAATAAGGGAGAGTGGGCCTTGGGGCCAGGGCAGGGGCTTATGGGCGCAGACGCTTATCCAGCCTCTGTGCTGCACCCCATATGAGTTTAACTGTCTCTCCACAGAGCCCTGAAAACATCTTTCCCAGTGTCTGGCCAGAGGTGCAGGGAGAGACAGGCTTTATCTCCAGGCCGGAGAAAGGGCAAGAGCCGCCAGGAGCAATGGCGACCTCTCCCGGCCCCCAGCCTCTGTCCTCCCTGGAGCAGGATGAGGGTGACATCCTCATTGTGAAGGTGGAGGATGACTACTGCTGGGAAGAGGAGCCCTCGCTGGAGGTGGAAGACCTCAGCCCTGAAACCTTCCGCCAGCTCTTCCGGCTGTTCTGCTACCAGGAGGTGGCGGGGCCTCGGGAGGCCCTGAGCCGCCTCTGGGAGCTCTGCTGCCGCTGGCTGCGGCCCGAGCTGCGCACCAAGGAGCAGATCCTGGAGCTGCTGGTGCTGGAGCAGTTCTTGACAGTGCTGCCGGGGGAGATCCAGGCCCGGGTGCGGGAGCAGCAGCCAGAGAGTGGTGAGGAGGCCGTGGTCCTCGTGGAAGGGCTGCAGCGGGAGCCCAGGCAGCAGAGGCCGCGGGTGAGGTGGGGGGCATTTGGGCCCTGAGGTGAGGAATCGGGGCCCTGCTCCTGAGGTCTGCATTTGGAGGTTCCATGGGCTCTGGGCTGACACTGAAGACGGAAGCTGCAGTTCCCAGCCTTGACTAGTGTGTGTGCATCTGTTGTTTAACCACTGTAGTCCTCGCCACGCTTTCTGAGCTATATGGTTTGGTTCCTTAACCCCATCCCAACATACACAGGTTTTGATGAGAGGGAGGCTGGAGGCCTTTTAAGGCTGGACCTTGAGAGTTAAAAAGATTCCCAAAGAGGGCAGAGCCCTGGGAAGAAAGACCAGGTGCTGATGGGTGCCCTGGTTGGAGCCCCAGTCTCTCCAGGGCCGTACCATTCAATACAGTAGCTGCCATGTGTGGTTTTTCTTATAGTTAAATAAAATATAAAATAAATTTATAGGTTGTACTTTACCACCTTCCAGAGGCTCAGTCATCACATGTGGCCAAGTGCTACTTGCTGGACAAGGATAGCACAGATATGGGACACTTCCATCATCATGGAACTCCATGAGAGCACCACTCTTGAGCACTCTCCTCCTCAGCAAATTTGGGGAGAAGTGGGGAGTCTCTGACAAATCTCTTCTGCTTGGGTCAGATTGGTTCCTTTTGACTAGATACTTGCCAGACCGCAGGTCACCTTTCTTCCCAGGGCAGTGCCATTGGCTGCACACTGCTGTTCTTTTGCATTTGTCAAAAGAGAGCAGCACCTACTTCGCCACCAAAAAAAAACCCTGACCACAAGGTGAGTCGAACACAGTAAGCAAATCCTGCCTTGAGATGGCCAATAGGAATCCAGAAGCCCTTCTCAGACCCCTGCCAGCCTGGGCACTTGGGGTCCCTGGCACAGGCTTTCCTCTGCCACTGTGCACTGTCACCTCCAGGTGACAGAGCTGTGAAATGTTAGGCCTGGGACAGGGTCCCTGGCACTGGTTTCACAGTTCCCCTGGGACGTCTCTTGTCCTTGGTACAGTTACGGAGGTCAGTGCACTCTGAGACCCAAGTTCGTCTGATTCACCTTCCCTGGAATTAGGAGGTAGATGGTTCCAGAGGGCCTGGAGATGACCTTAAGAAGTGGAACAAGTGCAGTAACCCAGACTTCCAAGATGAAAGCTGATTTGGGGCCTTCCTGGCTCAGTCCTTTTGGGAACACTCACGGAAGGAAGCGAGGGTGAGAGTGTGATACTGTGTGATGGAGCGAGATGCAGAGTTCCAGGAGTGGAGCAGGCCTTCCCCCCCTTGGAAGCCTGACCTCTTCCCGGGTCACTGGCCTTCTCCCTGGGGGCTGGCTGAAGGGCAGCACGTGGTTGATTGCAGAGGCCGTCAGACTGAACAAGGCGGCCCGGTGATGAGGCAGAACCTGGGACCAGGGTGCCCACGATGAAGGGTGGGGCACCTGTGGACACCCCCAGCCTCCTGGGAGCTGGCAGGCAAATGTCTGTCTGTTGTAGGATCCAGAGTTGCTCCCTAATGACACGCTGTCCCATGGGACAGAGGAGTGGTTCTCGAAACACCAAGTGGAAGCCCAGCCGGAGGAGCTGTCCCTGGGGGAAGGGGCTCAGCACTCCAGCCAGCCACCCCCAGCCCAGCTGAGCCACAGGCCAAGAGGAGGCCCCTCGCTCTGGCCAAACAGGGGTGAGTAGCTGCCCCTCTCAGGGAAAGTAGAGCCCTGCACCCAGGAAGGGAAAGGAGAACGACTGTGGCTGGTCAGACTTGCGTGCCTGTTGGGTGGGTGGGCTCCCTGCAGGTGAGTGTCCATGAGGGGTGGCTGGATCTGTCCTGCCTTTGCTGCTGTGGCCACGGGTGGGTGACTCTGTACTCTCTCCCCAGGCCCCGCAGCTTCACGGCATCAGGAGACAGCAGCCCTGGCCACATCCTTCCTTTCAGCCTGGTCCCAGGTGAACAACTTCCCACTCTGCAGCATCCCCATGCATCCCACACCCTTGTTACAGGCACACTTCTCTCAAGTAGTCAGGTCTGTGGGTTTTCGAGGCGGACCCTCACCCCCTGGGAAGTCTTACCTGCTCTCAGAAGCCACCTGAGTATCAGGTGTGTGCTGGAGGATTCTGCGGTCCCAGTGGTAAGCTCGGGCAACCGCTTCAAACCAGCAGTATGTTAAAATCTCCTAGGATCAGGGTAAAATTAGAGAATTTTCCCCCAGACCTGGCCTGGAATCCTAATCTCCTTTGTTTCAATAACAGCTCTGTTGAGATATAATTCACATACCATGCAATTCACCCATTTAAAGTATACAGTGTTTAGTATATTTACACAATCAGATTTTAGAGCATTTTAATCACCTCCCCAAAATAACCCCCACCTGTTAGCAGTCACTGCCCATTTCTCTCCCTTAGCCCCTGGCAGCCGCCAGTCTTTCTGTCTCTGTGCATTTGCCTCTTTGGATATTGTTTGCTTGGGTGTTAATTGTGCTCCCAGGTAACTCTGGTGCTAGACTTGGGTACCTCTCGCCTAGAGGCATCCTGAAGTCCCCAGGTCACCCCATTTGGGTCTTGGGGCTGGCTTGAGCTGAGGCAGGGCAGGCTANACCAAGTGGAAGCCCAGCCGGAGGAGCTGTCCCTGGGGGAAGGGGCTCAGCACTCCAGCCAGCCACCCCCAGCCCAGCTGAGCCACAGGCCAAGAGGAGGCCCCTCGCTCTGGCCAAACAGGGGTGAGTAGCTGCCCCTCTCAGGGAAAGTAGAGCCCTGCACCCAGGAAGGGAAAGGAGAACGACTGTGGCTGGTCAGACTTGCGTGCCTGTTGGGTGGGTGGGCTCCCTGCAGGTGAGTGTCCATGAGGGGTGGCTGGATCTGTCCTGCCTTTGCTGCTGTGGCCACGGGTGGGTGACTCTGTACTCTCTCCCCAGGCCCCGCAGCTTCACGGCATCAGGAGACAGCAGCCCTGGCCACATCCTTCCTTTCAGCCTGGTCCCAGGTGAACAACTTCCCACTCTGCAGCATCCCCATGCATCCCACACCCTTGTTACAGGCACACTTCTCTCAAGTAGTCAGGTCTGTGGGTTTTCGAGGCGGACCCTCACCCCCTGGGAAGTCTTACCTGCTCTCAGAAGCCACCTGAGTATCAGGTGTGTGCTGGAGGATTCTGCGGTCCCAGTGGTAAGCTCGGGCAACCGCTTCAAACCAGCAGTATGTTAAAATCTCCTAGGATCAGGGTAAAATTAGAGAATTTTCCCCCAGACCTGGCCTGGAATCCTAATCTCCTTTGTTTCAATAACAGCTCTGTTGAGATATAATTCACATACCATGCAATTCACCCATTTAAAGTATACAGTGTTTAGTATATTTACACATCAGATTTTAGAGCATTTTAATCACCTCCCCAAAATAACCCCCACCTGTTAGCAGTCACTGCCCATTTCTCTCCCTTAGCCCCTGGCAGCCGCCAGTCTTTCTGTCTCTGTGCATTTGCCTCTTTGGATATTGTTTGCTTGGGTGTTAATTGTGCTCCCAGGTAACTCTGGTGCTAGACTTGGGTACCTCTCGCCTAGAGGCATCCTGAAGTCCCCAGGTCACCCCATTTGGGTCTTGGGGCTGGCTTGAGCTGAGGCAGGGCAGGCTAACTTGTGAACCCGAAAAGTATCAGCTCCAGTGGGTGAGATCTCAGCAGACGCAGCTGCTCCCCGAAGCACGTCTGTTCATGGTCCCTGGGCCTGCGGCACTGGCATGGAGCTTAGTGGTGACAGTGTCCTGAAAAGGAGGGTCCAGCTGTGCCTGAGCTGAGCTTCGGAGGAGGGGGTGGATGACAGCATGTGGAAAGGGAAAGGGTGGGAAGGGAAAAAGGCGGGGGAAGCAGGACCTTCTGTCATCACACAAGAGGAGTGCAGGGGCAGGGGCATTGGCTCAGCGAGCTGCATTCCCGCAGGTGCCGGTGACCTTAGAGGACGTAGCCGTGTACCTGTCCCAGGAGGAGTGGGGCTGCCTGGACCTGGCTCAGCAGGACCACAGCTATGACGTGCTGCTGGAGGATGCAGGTGTCATGGGGAGGCGCTGTCAGACGCCGCACTGGGTCCCAGAGTGGGCGAGTCTCTGGGAGGGTGCCGCTTCCTTCGGGCCCACTGAGGGTGTGTGTTGGTCTCCAGGACCCGAGGCCCCTGGCCACCTCCCTGTTCAGCACTATCCCTGGCTCCCGCCACCTTTAGGAGCTGCTCTGACAGCTCTCAAACTTTAGTGGCCTGCAGAATACCTGGGGAGGATGTGAACAGCAGGGACTCATGCGCCTTGTGCCCAGGGGATGGCTGCGTGAGTCAGGGCTGCTTCCTGGCGAGTCTGCTAAGCAGCAGCTGCATGCAGCCTGCACCGCCAGGGCCACCAGGTGTCCTGCTCACGCCCCGCCTGCACTGAGGGCAGTGTGGTGCTTGCCCGTCTCAGGCAGGTGCCCAGAGCTGTCCTGGGGGCCTTCTTTTCCTTCTCCACCACACGGTTGTCCAGTGTCAGTTCAGCCTCTGTGCCACCCTTGGCCCCTGTGGGCAGGGCTTCTCTTGGCCAGGCTCTGGCTGTCCACAGCCTTTCCTCCCCACCCCATGCTGTCTCTTCTCAGCGTGCCCTGCTGCTCTTGACACTTGTTCTCTTTCTGAGGTATTTTCTAAAGGGGTTGAAACCCTGCCTTGTATCAGTTGGAGTTCTCCAGAGTGAGGGAACTATTAGGATGTGTGTGTATGGAGAGATTTGTTTTAAGGAATTGGCTCTCATGATTGTGGTGGCTGGCAAGTCTGAAATTTGTACAGCAAGCCAGTTGGCTGGAAACCCAGGCAGGACTTCTAGGCTGCCGACTGGAGGCAGAATTTCTTCTCCAGGAAACCTCAAGTTTTGCTCTTAAGGCCTTCAGCTGATTTGGTGAGGCCCACCCTCAGTGTGGAGAAGGAAATGGCAACCCACTCCAGTATTCTTGCCTGGAGAATCCCATGGACGGAGGAGCCTGGTGGGCTACAGTCCATGGGGTCGCAAAGAATAGGACACGACTGAGCGACTTAACTAACTTAACCCTCAGTGTGGAGGATAATCTGCTCTATTTGTAGTCATCTTGATTGTAGATATTATGTCTACAAAATAATCTCCACAGCAACATCTAGACTGGTATTTAGGGAATTCTCTGGTGGCTAATGTGGTTAGGGCTCTGTGCTTTCACTGCCAAGAGTGTAAATTCAGTCCCTGGTTGGGGAACTAAAATCCTGCCAGCCACATGGCCAGGAAAAAAAAAAGTCTGCTATATAACCAGACGGTGACACCATAGCCTGGCTGGGTTGGCACAGAAAATTAATGATCACATATTTTCATTTATATTCTCACTTTTTCCAAACTAAGTGTGTACACAACAGGTAGAGATGAAACTTGTCCCTCGCCAAGAACACTGGCTTGCGGGGTGTGGGGCTTGTGGGATGTGCGGCTTGCGGGGTGTGGGGCTTGCAGAGTGTGCGGCTTGCTGCCCCACCTCTCTGCGCCCTCTGTGCTGGGTCTGCCTCCTGCGTGTGTTGTAACTCTTGGCCATTTCCCCTCAGTTACGGTGAGACCCTGACACCTCGGGGCACCTGGTTTCCCTCCCAGAGCCAGGAAGAGCCGTGGGCCCTGTTTCCTCACTCACTTCCTCCTCTCTGAGCAGCCAGTCTGCACAGAAGCAGAGCACCTCCCTCTCTGACTTTCGAGGCCTTGAGCTTGTCTGCATGTCCTTCTGACACCCGTTTGCCCTCACGAGGTGGAGGTTGTTGCAGTCCTGTGTTCTAGACCGGCCACACCCACATCCTCTCTTCTCTTTTCCCACGAGCAGGACTCCCCACACCTGGGCCTTATCTGACCGCCCTGCAGGGGCAAGAAAGCCTGCCGGACCCAGCTCAAGCAGCCTCGGGGCCAAGGGAGGTCTCTGGTGGAGCCAGTTCAGGTAAGGCGTCTGCAAGGAGAAGGCATCCCAGATGAAAATCTCCCTTCTCCTGGGCTGAGACCTTGGTGACTGTGTCTGTGGGCTTCAAGCTCAAGGGCTTAGAGCAAGTGTTGGCAGGCTTTTTCCACAAAGGGCCAGAAGTGAANGATAATCTGCTCTATTTGTAGTCATCTTGATTGTAGATATTATGTCTACAAAATAATCTCCACAGCAACATCTAGACTGGTATTTAGGGAATTCTCTGGTGGCTAATGTGGTTAGGGCTCTGTGCTTTCACTGCCAAGAGTGTAAATTCAGTCCCTGGTTGGGGAACTAAAATCCTGCCAGCCACATGGCCAGGAAAAAAAAAAGTCTGCTATATAACCAGACGGTGACACCATAGCCTGGCTGGGTTGGCACAGAAAATTAATGATCACATATTTTCATTTATATTCTCACTTTTTCCAAACTAAGTGTGTACACAACAGGTAGAGATGAAACTTGTCCCTCGCCAAGAACACTGGCTTGCGGGGTGTGGGGCTTGTGGGATGTGCGGCTTGCGGGGTGTGGGGCTTGCAGAGTGTGCGGCTTGCTGCCCCACCTCTCTGCGCCCTCTGTGCTGGGTCTGCCTCCTGCGTGTGTTGTAACTCTTGGCCATTTCCCCTCAGTTACGGTGAGACCCTGACACCTCGGGGCACCTGGTTTCCCTCCCAGAGCCAGGAAGAGCCGTGGGCCCTGTTTCCTCACTCACTTCCTCCTCTCTGAGCAGCCAGTCTGCACAGAAGCAGAGCACCTCCCTCTCTGACTTTCGAGGCCTTGAGCTTGTCTGCATGTCCTTCTGACACCCGTTTGCCCTCACGAGGTGGAGGTTGTTGCAGTCCTGTGTTCTAGACCGGCCACACCCACATCCTCTCTTCTCTTTTCCCACGAGCAGGACTCCCCACACCTGGGCCTTATCTGACCGCCCTGCAGGGGCAAGAAAGCCTGCCGGACCCAGCTCAAGCAGCCTCGGGGCCAAGGGAGGTCTCTGGTGGAGCCAGTTCAGGTAAGGCGTCTGCAAGGAGAAGGCATCCCAGATGAAAATCTCCCTTCTCCTGGGCTGAGACCTTGGTGACTGTGTCTGTGGGCTTCAAGCTCAAGGGCTTAGAGCAAGTGTTGGCAGGCTTTTTCCACAAAGGGCCAGAAGTGAACAGGTTTTAGGGATCATGCAATCTCCCTTGCCACCGATGCCTCAGCTCCACCGTCCTGGTGCAAAAGCAGCCACAGATGGTACAAAAAGACACAGGTGTGTGTGTGAAACTTCGCTTGCAAAGACAGACTGAGCCCCGCCTGAAGGGAAGGCAAGGGGAGATGGGCTTTATGGGCTCAAGTGGCATGCCCCCGGGTCACAGGAAAGAGTCCTACCAGCTCAGCTGGGACAGTGTGCTGCACGCAGGTGCGACGGGAAGCCTGGTCCCAAGGAAGACATGAGGGCCTGAGAGTCACCCGGCCAGCAGAGCTTGCTCTCCGGGGCCTGCACTGTCGGTGGAATTGCAGAGTCACGTGGTCACTCGGTGTGCCCGTCTGAGGAGCTGCCAGACTCAGTTCTCAGTAGAAGCTCTCCCCAAAGGCCAGGGTGGTGGTTCTGTCACGTCTCAGTTGTACAGACAAGGTGAATGTGAGCTCAAGCCCACACTTGGCTTCCTCAATGGGCCAGTAAGGGAACAGGAGGGGCCCAGGTGGGGGTGGGGGGGTCAGATGTTTCTCGGAGGGCCTGTCCCTCCCCTGTTGAGTCATGGGCTTCCGCCTCCTCAAGTGTGTATGGGACTGTCACAGCCCCACTTCACAGGCCTTGATGAGTTGCTCTGTGCTTCTGAGCGTCTGCCTGTGATTTTAGTTCCTGGAATCAAGCTCTGAGTGATGTGCGCCTGAGGAGAGTGTGGAGAGGGCACTTGAAGACACCCTCTGCATCATCCACCTCACATGAGCTGCCCCGCCCCTGCCCGCCTTCCCCGAGCGTCCCTGCCTCCCTCCCCTCCCCGTGGAGCCCTCAGCTGCTGTGCTCTCTCTGCTCTGTCTCAGAGTGTGGGAGGCATTTGGAGGATGGCGAGGACGCCAGGGAGGACACGTCGCTGAGCACAGCATGGGCCCAGGCGCTCCCAGATCTGGGTCGGGGGCCTGGCCAGGCCAGACCCCCGCAGCCTCAGGACAGAGCAGGGCCCCTCGGGGTCCAGAAGCCACACACGTGCCCCGAGTGTGGCAAGGCCTTCCGGAAGACGTCGCACCTGACCAAGCACCGGCGCACGCACACGGGCGAGCGGCCCTACCAGTGCCAGCTGTGCGGGAAGCGCTTTGGCGACCGGTCCAACTGCAGCACTCACCAGCGGGTGCACACAGGTGAGAAGCCCTACGCCTGCGCAGAGTGCGGCAAGCGCTTCAGCCAGAGCTCCAGCCTGGTCATCCACCGCAGGACGCACACGGGCGAGCGGCCCTACCAGTGCCAGCTGTGCGGGAAGCGCTTCAACAACAGCTCGCACTTCAGCGCACACCGCAGGACGCACACGGGCGAGAAGCCCCACACCTGCCCGGCCTGCGGCAGGGGCTTCCGCCGGGGCACCGACCTCCGCAAACACCAGCGCACACATGGCGGGGAGCAGCCGCTGCGTAGGCCCCCAGGGCTCCAGGACACGCCCGGGGCCTGGGCCTGATCATTCAGGGGGCTGCAGGGTCGTTTCATTCCTGGAGTCAGCTGCCCCGTCTCCAGGCATCTTCACACTCTGTTCTTATGGGCCCAGTGTGAGCAGGAAGCCAGGCCCTGCAGGTGGATCAGGGTCCGGGGCTACCACGAACGCACACGGGGGAGCACTTAACGGCAGCGGGAATTCTCAGGTCAGAGGCCAGAGCCTGAAGTCAATGTGCCTGTGGGCTGCTCCTTCTGGAGGCTCGGGTGGGGTCCGTCCCGCGCTCTCCTCCAGGCTTGTGGCCACAGGGCTCTGCCACTACCTCCCCAGCCCCTTCTGCATGTCTCCACATGTGCTCCTGTCTTATAAGGACGCTGTCATTGGATTTAGGGCACACTCAGTCCTGAACGACCTCATCTTAGCTCGTTACATCTGCAAGGACCTGTTTCCAAGTGGGGTCCCTGCTAAGGCTCTGACTGTTGACTTGGGGGACACCTTTCAGCCCACTTTGGGAGAAGCCTTGGCTGCGGCCGCTTGCAGCTTTACGTGTCCCCATCCTCCCAGGGTCGCTCTTTCCTTCCCGCAACCTCACTGTGCTTGCCAGGTGTAGCCTGTGGGGGTTCTCTAGCATCACAGTGGTTGGGGGTTCCCCTCGCAGATCCACGGCTGTTCTGTTGGATGGACAGCTGGTGCGGGAATGCTTCCCTGGGACCCTTCCTTCTAACCTCCTCCGCCTGCCGGGAAGTCTGGGGGTTTCCCCAGGAGGTGCCAGGGCTGCCATTGTTCCAGCCCATGTGGCCATGTCCCAGGATGCAGGCTGGCCTTGGTTGCCCCACTTTGTCTTTCTGATGTGGTCATGCCTCTGGTCGGGTCCAATCTGTGGCCTCACGCATGGCCGAGTGGCACAATAAGAGGCCTTGTTTGCTGTTGTCACGAGTGAAGTGGTCGGGCAGCTCTGAAACCACTGGGTTTCAGAATGTTCCAACTGATCACTAGACATACTGTAATTTTTCCACACATCCCGGGGCTGTGAGCTGCTCTGCTCTGTTCCCTTAATAAATAGCGTCTGTCAGTTGTCCTGGCACCTGTGCTCTGTCCTGCGTGTTCTCTGGAGACTGGGGCCACCCAGTTTAGGGATGGCTTCTCCCTTCTGGGCCAGTTGTGGGGCATGTAGTGTCCACCCAGATCCAGCCACATCAGTGTTGCCAACGGCCCACCCACCTGCCCTTCACAGACTCACTTCTCATGTCCCATCTGCTGCTGGAGGTAGCTGCCCTCTGCCAGGCCTGAGAGCTGGGCCAGTCCAGTGCCTGTTCCCTGACATTCTCTGTCCTGTAACAGGACTTCCCGTTCTCCCGTTCTAGATGGAAACTGAGACCTGAGAGCTTGAAGCACCTTGTCCAAGGGGCAGGACCCACTCTCAACCCTCACCCTCCTGGCCTGCTGCTTCAGCAATTAGCAGAGTTGAACTTGGGACAAAGATTTTGTTTTCTGTCACTGTTAGGGAAACATCTTGAGTGAACTTACTGCCACTGAAAAGGGTAGAGAGAGTAGAGGAAATGGAATCTTAAAAACAGCTATTGCAGGACTTGCCTGGAAGTCTAGTGGTTAAGACTGCATGCTTTCACTGCCGGGGGCACAGGTTTGATCCCTGGTTGGGGAACCAAGATTCTGCTTGCTGCACAGTCTGCCCTTCTGCCTCCACCACCCCCCCACCCCCGCCCCAATAGTTTTTGCTCTTGAGAGCTAGTGACTAGTGGAGGCTGTGTGCCCAGGGCCTGAGCTCTGACCATGCTGTGTGCACCTTGGAGTGGAGGGCGGGGGCCTCTGCAGTGAGGAGAGGGCCTGGGGTCCCCTGGTGATGGTAGTCTGGCTCCAGTCCCTGCAGGACAGGCTCCCCGAGGCCTCATGTGGCCTTGGAAGCCAGCTCACATCTGGCTTGTAATGAAAAGGCTCCTTGTTGTCAAGAATGGGGGCTGCCGGTGAGGCCCCCGTGGGGAGATCAGGTGGAGTCTGTGGCCCCAATCTTGGCTGCCTGTAGCAGGGCAGGGCCTGCTCTCTCTCGTGTGGGGCTGGATGGGAAGGGGGCCCTTGCTCACCCTCAGGGCCTGGCAGCCAGTGGTGACCCCAGCTGAACACTGGAACACATCCCCAGGGGCCAAAGGCTGTGCTGGGCTGCCTGAACCCTTGGCACAGGGGGTCCAAGCATACTGCTCTGCTCTTCCCATGGGGCAGACAGGGCGGAGGGGTGCTGAGACCTTGAAAACAGGTTGGAGTCAGAACAGAGTTGTCACAGAGTAGGGCTTCAGCCTGTTGGGAGCAGCTGAGCCAAGAACTGATGAAATGACTGAAAATCGGTGGAGGTCGGGAATAATGCTAGGAAAGGGTTGGTGAGGGAGACGGCGGAGCCTCCTCAGCTCTTGCTGGTCATCCATGAGGGGAGGCATGGCTCCACTGTCCATGGGACAGTTTCCAGCGTTAGAACATTCATGTTCTGTATTTAAAAGTCATCCCACCTTTACTTTGGAAGGACCCTAGGACATGATTATATACGTTCTGCCTTTGTGTCTTGGTTAAAGGAAAAAAAGCAAATTTCAGTCCACCCTTCCATCCAGACATCTGTGTGTGTGTGATGTGCGTTGTATGTGGTGTGTGTTGTCTGTGTGTGTGTTGTGGTTTGTTCAAAACAGCAAACATCAAGGACCCAGAAACCCAAGCTAAGTTTTTCAAGACCTTTGCAGCCCTGAAATTCTCTAAAGAAGTTTTACTTAAGCTTTGTAGTTACAAGAAAAACAAAACAAAAAAAAACCTTGTATGATGGAAATCAATAGATGCATATTAAAGAGGAAAAAAATTCAGAAATGGAAAAAGCTGGAAAAGCGCCCTAGTCCCACCGCCAGAACAAATCCATTGTCTATGTGGTTTCCTCCAGCCGCTTTTGGAGGGTGTGGGGCCGTGTGGCGCGTCTGCTGTACGTACAGGTCCACACTGGTGTCCTTGCTGTGAGTGCGTGAAGATGTTCTGCCTGATTTGGAAATGGGAGAGTGAGGGGACCACCGATGCCTTGGTGTTGGTGTCGAAGGCAAGTCAGATCACCTGCTCACCTCCTCAGACCTGAGGCATCTGCAGTTGACCCCAAGGAGGCACTGGGCCTCCCGGGCTGTCGTTGGGACATCCCCCTGCGGGTCTTGCCTGTGTGCCCCTCTCGGTCCAGAGCGTTAAGTGTTGCTTCACCCCAGGGCTGGACCCGGCCGGATCTCCAGGGGCCTGAGCCTTCTGACTGACAGGACTCTCGCTGACAGGCAGCTGAGGTCGAGCCAACGCCTCCCGAGATGCCCTGAGCTGCTGGAGGAGCCGACTCTTCCCCGTGCAGTTTCTGTGACACAGGAGACGTGACCGCCATCAGCGCTAAGTGGAGCCAACCTCCCAATGCTGTGCCACGGTATTGGGGAACTGTGCCCAAAACAGGACACCAGCAGAGGGAAGCCAGGGTGCTTCTGGAGTGTGTGCCTGGTTCTCAAGACACTAAAGACATCAGGACTGCAGCCTCCCAGCCCGCACCGTCACATAGCACGTCAGCACGTTAAAGGCCTCTGGGAGGACACCTGTGTGGCACTCTCAACCCCAGTTCGTCTCCCCTTTTTGTTCCTGGGATGTCCAGCCACACACCACGTGGGAAGAAAGCTGCCATAGACTCTGACATTCCCAAGGGGCAGAATCTGCAAGGTCTGAAGTCCAAAAGCGACAGAGACTGCCAGAGCACGTAGTGCAAATTCACCCCGCGGCCCTGGGGTAGCCTCCGCTCCTCAGAGACCCGAGCCTTCCCTGAATCTGATGCTTCGCTTAGTTGACCTGAGCCTTTCCTCTCTGGCCGTTAACCAATCATGTAGTCCCATCCCTACAATATCTCTTCACCTCTGTTGCCATCACTGGCAGGGAGCAAGTCAATTTGCAGAGCTATTTTTCAGAAAGAAAATGTAATCCCTTCTTGAGACCAAGCTAAGGCATCCTGGGGGTTGTCTGGAGGGGAGCAGGTCAGGCGGGGCTACCCTGCCAGCCTCCCAGAGCAGCCCACACCCTCCTGTGCCAGCTCTGTGTGTGCAAGATGCTGAGAGCAACAAAGTTAGAAACCGAGCTGGGACCAGGCGAGCATCCCCACCAATGACGTTGAGGGAGCCCCATGTGGTTACCGTAGCCTGGCTGGGCCCTGCGGGTCTCTCCGAGCTGCTGTCTCTTCCACCTCCTCGCTGTCAGAGGAGCTGGAGTAGGAGCTGGAGCTGCGGGCAGACGAGAGGTGGGTTCCTCTGGAAATGCCCAGTCTACTCTGGCCAGGCGTGGCTCTCGCCAGGGACTTGGAGCACCCAGGGCTCCCGTGTGACCCAAGGCAGGAGGTTGGGCAGCCAGCCAAAGCCGCAGGGCCAGTGAGCTTCCTGCAGGTGGTGGAGGGGTGTGGCCAGGGCCGGGTACCCCAGCCTCAGCTCAGTGAGGGGCCCCCCCACCCAGTGCCCCAGCTTCCCTGCTCCCTGCAGGGAGGGCCTGTGGCTGGGGCCCTGTGGGACTGTGGGCCAGGCTCAGTTCCTGGCTGAAAGCCCTTCTCCAGTGAGCAGAGCTCCCAGGACCTGCTGTCCAAGTCTCCTTCCTCCCGAAGCAGCGGGTCCGCTGCAGGGCTGTCAGCGTTTCGTGTACCTCTCCAAGGGCTCCTGGTTCGATGTCTTCGTCGGCCGCAGGTCAATAAATATGGTGGGAGGCTCCACCGGGTTCCTCAGCCGCATGTCCTGGGCCAGCGCCTGGAAGCCCAGCTCCCTGGAAGCACATCTGGGGGGTGGGGGTGGTTATTTCCCGGTGGTCTCTGTGACCTGCCCAGGCTGGGCTGGGTGCCCCAGTGCAGGACCCTGAGGAAGGTCCTGAGAACAGCCCTCAAGATTCAGGCCAGAACTGTCCAGTGGAACTCTGCTTGGCGCCTAGACGTTCTGTGTCTACATTCCAGTATGGTAGACACTCACCAAAAGCTATTTAAACTTGCATTTAAGCTAATATAAGTTAGAAATCCCGTTCCTCAGCTGCACTAGCCATGTGTAGCCAGTGGCACTGACTTGACAGTGTAAAGTCCTTTCTACCAGACACATGGGTTGTCAGGGACAGAAGCCTGCTTCAGCTAGCTCAGGCAAGAAAGGGAATTCCTGGCTCTCAGACTTCTAAAAAGGGTGGGACCACCAGAGTGCTGGAGGTTGGGACGCAGCTGGGCCTTAAGGGACCCCAGGGCCCTGTCCCCACCTCTGCCTACCCCACCCCTCAGCTGACCTGGCTGGGGACAGGTGCTTGGGGCTAGCCCAATCAACAGTGGCCAGAGGGAGAGGGGCCTCTCCTAGGGAGGATTCCCATGGGGGTGGGAAAGAGCAGGTGTTTTGGGGCCTGAGTCCCAGCTCTGCCACTTATGTCCTGGGCAAATCAACCTTTCAGCCTGTTTCCCCATCTGTAAAATGGGGGGAATAGTAATACTGATCTGATCATATTCTTGAAATGAAGAGAAATATATATCAGGTGCCCCGCCCTTAAATCAAGGCACCCTAAATGCTGAGAGAAGCTACTACTAGGGAGGATGGGGCCAGGGGTCAACAAAGCCCACCTGCTTCCTGCTTCCCGCGGCCGGGCTTCCCGGGGCGTATCAGCAGGCACTCTCCAAGCAGAGGCGGTGGCTGTGGACTGCCTGGCACACAGGAGGCTCAGGCGTTCCATGAGCCGGTCCTGGGTGCTGGGCTCGGTGTGGTCTGCAGAGAGGGCAAAGGCAGCTTGGTGGGGACATGGCCCCTACTTTGACCCACTGCAGCCCGAGCCTCAGGACTACTCGAGTGGACATGCTGGGCTTATGCACAGAGAAGTGCCAGGGGCCCAGCCCACCCTCTGCAGCTCACAACTTTAGTGTGGCCCCCTCCAGCTCAGCAGAGTGAGGGGCCCTTTCTTTCACAAGCAGGAAGCTGTGTGCACCCCGGGAAGCAGGGGTGACCACCTGTTCACAAAGTAGTACACTTCCTGGCTCCTGTCTCACTTGTCAGAGGGAAACATGGTTAACAGTTCTGTGTGTTTTTTCCTTTTTAAAATAGCAACAGGGGGAGCTTCCCTGGTGGTACAGTAGTTAGCCTTCCAATGCAGGGGTGCAGGTTCAATCCCTGGTCAGGAAGCTAAGATGCACATGCCTCCTGGCCAAAAAACCAAAAACATAAGAAATAAAAAATGCAAACAAACCCAAAACAGAAACAAAATTGTAACAAATTCTATAAAACCAGCCCACATTCAAGAAAAATCTTTTAAAAAAATTTAAAAATGGCAAGAGGATCATCCTCTATATGTTTTTGTTGTTGTTGTTATTTTTGCCTCACTAGGCGAGACAAGACTGAGCGACTTCACTTTCACTTTTGACTTTCATGCTTTGGAGAAGGAAATGGCAACCCGCTCCAGTGTTCTTGCCTGGAGAATCCCAGGGACAGGGGATCCTGGTGGGGTCGCACAGAGTCAGACGCGACTGAAGTGACTTAGCAGCAGCAGCAGCAGGCGGGATGTGGGATCTTAGTTCCCTGACCAAGGATGGAACCCATGCCCCCATGCAATGCAAGCGTGGATTCTTAACCCCTGAACCACTAGGAAAGTCCCCCTCTATAGACTTTGTTTCACTGAATATACTTTATATCCTTCTGTGTTGAGACAGATGTGTGATGATAGATTGTAAAAGTGGAATAGCTTAATTAAAGGCTTGTGTGCCTTTAAATGAAGAACAAGGGAGTGGTAAAGAATCCACCTGCCAATGCAGATCCCTGGGTCAAGAAGATCCCCTGGAGCATAGTGGAAACCGACTGTGGAAACCGACTCTAGTATTCTTGCCTGGAAAATTCCATGGACAGAAAGGCCTGGTGGGCTACAGTCCATGGGGCTGCAGGGAGTGGAACAGGAGCGAGAGACTGAGCAGACAGCACCCAAACAAATGGATAACAGATTGCAATACCCTGCTGCCCCAGGGGGCACCACCCAGGCCCTCAACCCTGCCCCACTTGTAGAAAGGCGAGTTTCTCCATATCTTGCTCTAAGGGGTTAAATTACAAACAAAATNAGTGGAGGCTGTGTGCCCAGGGCCTGAGCTCTGACCATGCTGTGTGCACCTTGGAGTGGAGGGCGGGGGCCTCTGCAGTGAGGAGAGGGCCTGGGGGCCCCTGGTGATGGTAGTCTGGCTCCAGTCCCTGCAGGACAGGCTCCCCGAGGCCTCATGTGGCCTTGGAAGCCAGCTCACATCTGGCTTGTAATGAAAAGGCTCCTTGTTGTCAAGAATGGGGGCTGCCGGTGAGGCCCCCGTGGGGAGATCAGGTGGAGTCTGTGGCCCCAATCTTGGCTGCCTGTAGCAGGGCAGGGCCTGCTCTCTCTCGTGTGGGGCTGGATGGGAAGGGGGCCCTTGCTCACCCTCAGGGCCTGGCAGCCAGTGGTGACCCCAGCTGAACACTGGAACACATCCCCAGGGGCCAAAGGCTGTGCTGGGCTGCCTGAACCCTTGGCACAGGGGGTCCAAGCATACTGCTCTGCTCTTCCCATGGGGCAGACAGGGCGGAGGGGTGCTGAGACCTTGAAAACAGGTTGGAGTCAGAACAGAGTTGTCACAGAGTAGGGCTTCAGCCTGTTGGGAGCAGCTGAGCCAAGAACTGATGAAATGACTGAAAATCGGTGGAGGTCGGGAATAATGCTAGGAAAGGGTTGGTGAGGGAGACGGCGGAGCCTCCTCAGCTCTTGCTGGTCATCCATGAGGGGAGGCATGGCTCCACTGTCCATGGGACAGTTTCCAGCGTTAGAACATTCATGTTCTGTATTTAAAAGTCATCCCACCTTTACTTTGGAAGGACCCTAGGACATGATTATATACGTTCTGCCTTTGTGTCTTGGTTAAAGGAAAAAAAGCAAATTTCAGTCCACCCTTCCATCCAGACATCTGTGTGTGTGTGATGTGCGTTGTATGTGGTGTGTGTTGTCTGTGTGTGTGTTGTGGTTTGTTCAAAACAGCAAACATCAAGGACCCAGAAACCCAAGCTAAGTTTTTCAAGACCTTTGCAGCCCTGAAATTCTCTAAAGAAGTTTTACTTAAGCTTTGTAGTTACAAGAAAAACAAAACAAAAAAAAACCTTGTATGATGGAAATCAATAGATGCATATTAAAGAGGAAAAAAATTCAGAAATGGAAAAAGCTGGAAAAGCGCCCTAGTCCCACCGCCAGAACAAATCCATTGTCTATGTGGTTTCCTCCAGCCGCTTTTGGAGGGTGTGGGGCCGTGTGGCGCGTCTGCTGTACGTACAGGTCCACACTGGTGTCCTTGCTGTGAGTGCGTGAAGATGTTCTGCCTGATTTGGAAATGGGAGAGTGAGGGGACCACCGATGCCTTGGTGTTGGTGTCGAAGGCAAGTCAGATCACCTGCTCACCTCCTCAGACCTGAGGCATCTGCAGTTGACCCCAAGGAGGCACTGGGCCTCCCGGGCTGTCGTTGGGACATCCCCCTGCGGGTCTTGCCTGTGTGCCCCTCTCGGTCCAGAGCGTTAAGTGTTGCTTCACCCCAGGGCTGGACCCGGCCGGATCTCCAGGGGCCTGAGCCTTCTGACTGACAGGACTCTCGCTGACAGGCAGCTGAGGTCGAGCCAACGCCTCCCGAGATGCCCTGAGCTGCTGGAGGAGCCGACTCTTCCCCGTGCAGTTTCTGTGACACAGGAGACGTGACCGCCATCAGCGCTAAGTGGAGCCAACCTCCCAATGCTGTGCCACGGTATTGGGGAACTGTGCCCAAAACAGGACACCAGCAGAGGGAAGCCAGGGTGCTTCTGGAGTGTGTGCCTGGTTCTCAAGACACTAAAGACATCAGGACTGCAGCCTCCCAGCCCGCACCGTCACATAGCACGTCAGCACGTTAAAGGCCTCTGGGAGGACACCTGTGTGGCACTCTCAACCCCAGTTCGTCTCCCCTTTTTGTTCCTGGGATGTCCAGCCACACACCACGTGGGAAGAAAGCTGCCATAGACTCTGACATTCCCAAGGGGCAGAATCTGCAAGGTCTGAAGTCCAAAAGCGACAGAGACTGCCAGAGCACGTAGTGCAAATTCACCCCGCGGCCCTGGGGTAGCCTCCGCTCCTCAGAGACCCGAGCCTTCCCTGAATCTGATGCTTCGCTTAGTTGACCTGAGCCTTTCCTCTCTGGCCGTTAACCAATCATGTAGTCCCATCCCTACAATATCTCTTCACCTCTGTTGCCATCACTGGCAGGGAGCAAGTCAATTTGCAGAGCTATTTTTCAGAAAGAAAATGTAATCCCTTCTTGAGACCAAGCTAAGGCATCCTGGNATAGATGCACATTAAAGAGGAAAAAAATTCAGAAATGGAAAAAGCTGGAAAAGCGCCCTAGTCCCACCGCCAGAACAAATCCATTGTCTATGTGGTTTCCTCCAGCCGCTTTTGGAGGGTGTGGGGCCGTGTGGCGCGTCTGCTGTACGTACAGGTCCACACTGGTGTCCTTGCTGTGAGTGCGTGAAGATGTTCTGCCTGATTTGGAAATGGGAGAGTGAGGGGACCACCGATGCCTTGGTGTTGGTGTCGAAGGCAAGTCAGATCACCTGCTCACCTCCTCAGACCTGAGGCATCTGCAGTTGACCCCAAGGAGGCACTGGGCCTCCCGGGCTGTCGTTGGGACATCCCCCTGCGGGTCTCGCCTGTGTGCCCCTCTCGGTCCAGAGCGTTAAGTGTTGCTTCACCCCAGGGCTGGACCCGGCCGGATCTCCAGGGGCCTGAGCCTTCTGACTGACAGGACTCTCGCTGACAGGCAGCTGAGGTCGAGCCAACGCCTCCCGAGATGCCCTGAGCTGCTGGAGGAGCCGACTCTTCCCCGTGCAGTTTCTGTGACACAGGAGACGTGACCGCCATCAGCGCTAAGTGGAGCCAACCTCCCAATGCTGTGCCACGGTATTGGGGAACTGTGCCCAAAACAGGACACCAGCAGAGGGAAGCCAGGGTGCTTCTGGAGTGTGTGCCTGGTTCTCAAGACACTAAAGACATCAGGACTGCAGCCTCCCAGCCCGCACCGTCACATAGCACGTCAGCACGTTAAAGGCCTCTGGGAGGACACCTGTGTGGCACTCTCAACCCCAGTTCGTCTCCCCTTTTTGTTCCTGGGATGTCCAGCCACACACCACGTGGGAAGAAAGCTGCCATAGACTCTGACATTCCCAAGGGGCAGAATCTGCAAGGTCTGAAGTCCAAAAGCGACAGAGACTGCCAGAGCACGTAGTGCAAATTCACCCCGCGGCCCTGGGGTAGCCTCCGCTCCTCAGAGACCCGAGCCTTCCCTGAATCTGATGCTTCGCTTAGTTGACCTGAGCCTTTCCTCTCTGGCCGTTAACCAATCATGTAGTCCCATCCCTACAATATCTCTTCACCTCTGTTGCCATCACTGGCAGGGAGCAAGTCAATTTGCAGAGCTATTTTTCAGAAAGAAAATGTAATCCCTTCTTGAGACCAAGCTAAGGCATCCTGGGGGTTGTCTGGAGGGGAGCAGGTCAGGCGGGGCTACCCTGCCAGCCTCCCAGAGCAGCCCACACCCTCCTGTGCCAGCTCTGTGTGTGCAAGATGCTGAGAGCAACAAAGTTAGAAACCGAGCTGGGACCAGGCGAGCATCCCCACCAATGACGTTGAGGGAGCCCCATGTGGTTACCGTAGCCTGGCTGGGCCCTGCGGGTCTCTCCGAGCTGCTGTCTCTTCCACCTCCTCGCTGTCAGAGGAGCTGGAGTAGGAGCTGGAGCTGCGGGCAGACGAGAGGTGGGTTCCTCTGGAAATGCCCAGTCTACTCTGGCCAGGCGTGGCTCTCGCCAGGGACTTGGAGCACCCAGGGCTCCCGTGTGACCCAAGGCAGGAGGTTGGGCAGCCAGCCAAAGCCGCAGGGCCAGTGAGCTTCCTGCAGGTGGTGGAGGGGTGTGGCCAGGGCCGGGTACCCCAGCCTCAGCTCAGTGAGGGGCCCCCCCACCCAGTGCCCCAGCTTCCCTGCTCCCTGCAGGGAGGGCCTGTGGCTGGGGCCCTGTGGGACTGTGGGCCAGGCTCAGTTCCTGGCTGAAAGCCCTTCTCCAGTGAGCAGAGCTCCCAGGACCTGCTGTCCAAGTCTCCTTCCTCCCGAAGCAGCGGGTCCGCTGCAGGGCTGTCAGCGTTTCGTGTACCTCTCCAAGGGCTCCTGGTTCGATGTCTTCGTCGGCCGCAGGTCAATAAATATGGTGGGAGGCTCCACCGGGTTCCTCAGCCGCATGTCCTGGGCCAGCGCCTGGAAGCCCAGCTCCCTGGAAGCACATCTGGGGGGTGGGGGTGGTTATTTCCCGGTGGTCTCTGTGACCTGCCCAGGCTGGGCTGGGTGCCCCAGTGCAGGACCCTGAGGAAGGTCCTGAGAACAGCCCTCAAGATTCAGGCCAGAACTGTCCAGTGGAACTCTGCTTGGCGCCTAGACGTTCTGTGTCTACATTCCAGTATGGTAGACACTCACCAAAAGCTATTTAAACTTGCATTTAAGCTAATATAAGTTAGAAATCCCGTTCCTCAGCTGCACTAGCCATGTGTAGCCAGTGGCACTGACTTGACAGTGTAAAGTCCTTTCTACCAGACACATGGGTTGTCAGGGACAGAAGCCTGCTTCAGCTAGCTCAGGCAAGAAAGGGAATTCCTGGCTCTCAGACTTCTAAAAAGGGTGGGACCACCAGAGTGCTGGAGGTTGGGACGCAGCTGGGCCTTAAGGGACCCCAGGGCCCTGTCCCCACCTCTGCCTACCCCACCCCTCAGCTGACCTGGCTGGGGACAGGTGCTTGGGGCTAGCCCAATCAACAGTGGCCAGAGGGAGAGGGGCCTCTCCTAGGGAGGATTCCCATGGGGGTGGGAAAGAGCAGGTGCTTTGGGGCCTGAGTCCCAGCTCTGCCACTTATGTCCTGGGCAAATCAACCTTTCAGCCTGTTTCCCCATCTGTAAAATGGGGGGAATAGTAATACTGATCTGATCATATTCTTGAAATGAAGAGAAATATATATCAGGTGCCCCGCCCTTAAATCAAGGCACCCTAAATGCTGAGAGAAGCTACTACTAGGGAGGATGGGGCCAGGGGTCAACAAAGCCCACCTGCTTCCTGCTTCCCGCGGCCGGGCTTCCCGGGGCGTATCAGCAGGCACTCTCCAAGCAGAGGCGGTGGCTGTGGACTGCCTGGCACACAGGAGGCTCAGGCGTTCCATGAGCCGGTCCTGGGTGCTGGGCTCGGTGTGGTCTGCAGAGAGGGCAAAGGCAGCTTGGTGGGGACATGGCCCCTACTTTGACCCACTGCAGCCCGAGCCTCAGGACTACTCGAGTGGACATGCTGGGCTTATGCACAGAGAAGTGCCAGGGGCCCAGCCCACCCTCTGCAGCTCACAACTTTAGTGTGGCCCCCTCCAGCTCAGCAGAGTGAGGGGCCCTTTCTTTCACAAGCAGGAAGCTGTGTGCACCCCGGGAAGCAGGGGTGACCACCTGTTCACAAAGTAGTACACTTCCTGGCTCCTGTCTCACTTGTCAGAGGGAAACATGGTTAACAGTTCTGTGTGTTTTTTCCTTTTTAAAATAGCAACAGGGGGAGCTTCCCTGGTGGTACAGTAGTTAGCCTTCCAATGCAGGGGTGCAGGTTCAATCCCTGGTCAGGAAGCTAAGATGCACATGCCTCCTGGCCAAAAAACCAAAAACATAAGAAATAAAAAATGCAAACAAACCCAAAACAGAAACAAAATTGTAACAAATTCTATAAAACCAGCCCACATTCAAGAAAAATCTTTTAAAAAAATTTAAAAATGGCAAGAGGATCATCCTCTATATGTTTTTGTTGTTGTTGTTATTTTTGCCTCACTAGGCGAGACAAGACTGAGCGACTTCACTTTCACTTTTGACTTTCATGCTTTGGAGAAGGAAATGGCAACCCGCTCCAGTGTTCTTGCCTGGAGAATCCCAGGGACAGGGGATCCTGGTGGGGTCGCACAGAGTCAGACGCGACTGAAGTGACTTAGCAGCAGCAGCAGCAGGCGGGATGTGGGATCTTAGTTCCCTGACCAAGGATGGAACCCATGCCCCCATGCAATGCAAGCGTGGATTCTTAACCCCTGAACCACTAGGAAAGTCCCCCTCTATAGACTTTGTTTCACTGAATATACTTTATATCCTTCTGTGTTGAGACAGATGTGTGATGATAGATTGTAAAAGTGGAATAGCTTAATTAAAGGCTTGTGTGCCTTTAAATGAAGAACAAGGGAGTGGTAAAGAATCCACCTGCCAATGCAGATCCCTGGGTCAAGAAGATCCCCTGGAGCATAGTGGAAACCGACTGTGGAAACCGACTCTAGTATTCTTGCCTGGAAAATTCCATGGACAGAAAGGCCTGGTGGGCTACAGTCCATGGGGCTGCAGGGAGTGGAACAGGAGCGAGAGACTGAGCAGACAGCACCCAAACAAATGGATAACAGATTGCAATACCCTGCTGCCCCAGGGGGCACCACCCAGGCCCTCAACCCTGCCCCACTTGTAGAAAGGCGAGTTTCTCCATATCGTGCTCTAAGGGGTTAAATTACAAACAAAACGCTTTTTAAAAGGAGCCTTTGCTCTGGAACCAGGGGCTGGAAATTGCACCTTATTTACCTCAGGCCTGCCTCCACTCGCTTTTATGGGCCAGAGTGGCCAAGAGGGATGGGAAACTCTTAGGAAACCACCCAGAGCCAGGCCACAAGCCCAGTGAAGGAGTTACCCTGGGCTTTGTTTGTAAACAGAGAGGCAGTGGAAGCAGGATTCTGTTTAGGAGCTGGCTGAAGGGGGCACAAAATGCAGGATTACTTGGCTTCCAGAGGGAAAGAGGAAGGTCTGAGGCGGTGGGGAGGAAGGAAAAGGCAGTCACATATATAGCGGGTGGATGAATGGGTGAGTTGGTGGGTGAATGAAAGGATGGATGGGTGGGTGAAGTCTTGCGTCCTGCGTGTGCGGGAAGGTGAGGGCTGAGCAGCACAGAGGGCACTGCAAGTTGCTGAGGTGACCCTGCCCAGCCCCCTCCCCTTTCACTGGGAAGCCCTGGAAGGAGCCGCTTGTGGAGATGCACTCGCCCCCACCCCCACCCCCACCCCCACCCCCACTCCCAGTGCTCAAGGTCACACCTTGGCCCTGGAGGCGGTCAGCCGCCCACCACGCAGCTCCAGGAGCACCATCTCCCCGGTCCTCTTCTCGCCCAGTCAGACTAAGAAGGACTTGATCCAAATCCCACTCTTCAAGTTCCTGAAATAATTAAAGCAGGCTGCCTCGGAGTCCCAGGGACAGGAATTCTGGATCCACGGAGGCTGTCCCGGGATGGCTGGGGCAGAAACCAGAGTTGAGATGAGGAGGCTCACCTACCCCACACACAGGCTTTGCAGAATGAACCACCCCTGTGAAGGTGGGTGGGGCCTGCCTTTCTTATGCCCTTTCCTATGCCTTTTTGGGGGCAATACTTCTATTTCTGGCACAAAGACATTGTCTGGCTTGGAGGAAATTCAGTGTCATTTTAAAACTATTTAGGTTCAGACAGGTTTAGAATGTTGGGAGGTTAGACTGTTTTGCTCCTTTAAGAAACACAGCAGCTGTTAGGATTGGAGGGCTTGGAAGAGGGGTGTGGGNAAAGCCCACCTGCTTCCTGCTTCCCGCGGCCGGGCTTCCCGGGGCGTATCAGCAGGCACTCTCCAAGCAGAGGCGGTGGCTGTGGACTGCCTGGCACACAGGAGGCTCAGGCGTTCCATGAGCCGGTCCTGGGTGCTGGGCTCGGTGTGGTCTGCAGAGAGGGCAAAGGCAGCTTGGTGGGGACATGGCCCCTACTTTGACCCACTGCAGCCCGAGCCTCAGGACTACTCGAGTGGACATGCTGGGCTTATGCACAGAGAAGTGCCAGGGGCCCAGCCCACCCTCTGCAGCTCACAACTTTAGTGTGGCCCCCTCCAGCTCAGCAGAGTGAGGGGCCCTTTCTTTCACAAGCAGGAAGCTGTGTGCACCCCGGGAAGCAGGGGTGACCACCTGTTCACAAAGTAGTACACTTCCTGGCTCCTGTCTCACTTGTCAGAGGGAAACATGGTTAACAGTTCTGTGTGTTTTTTCCTTTTTAAAATAGCAACAGGGGGAGCTTCCCTGGTGGTACAGTAGTTAGCCTTCCAATGCAGGGGTGCAGGTTCAATCCCTGGTCAGGAAGCTAAGATGCACATGCCTCCTGGCCAAAAAACCAAAAACATAAGAAATAAAAAATGCAAACAAACCCAAAACAGAAACAAAATTGTAACAAATTCTATAAAACCAGCCCACATTCAAGAAAAATCTTTTAAAAAAATTTAAAAATGGCAAGAGGATCATCCTCTATATGTTTTTGTTGTTGTTGTTATTTTTGCCTCACTAGGCGAGACAAGACTGAGCGACTTCACTTTCACTTTTGACTTTCATGCTTTGGAGAAGGAAATGGCAACCCGCTCCAGTGTTCTTGCCTGGAGAATCCCAGGGACAGGGGATCCTGGTGGGGTCGCACAGAGTCAGACGCGACTGAAGTGACTTAGCAGCAGCAGCAGCAGGCGGGATGTGGGATCTTAGTTCCCTGACCAAGGATGGAACCCATGCCCCCATGCAATGCAAGCGTGGATTCTTAACCCCTGAACCACTAGGAAAGTCCCCCTCTATAGACTTTGTTTCACTGAATATACTTTATATCCTTCTGTGTTGAGACAGATGTGTGATGATAGATTGTAAAAGTGGAATAGCTTAATTAAAGGCTTGTGTGCCTTTAAATGAAGAACAAGGGAGTGGTAAAGAATCCACCTGCCAATGCAGATCCCTGGGTCAAGAAGATCCCCTGGAGCATAGTGGAAACCGACTGTGGAAACCGACTCTAGTATTCTTGCCTGGAAAATTCCATGGACAGAAAGGCCTGGTGGGCTACAGTCCATGGGGCTGCAGGGAGTGGAACAGGAGCGAGAGACTGAGCAGACAGCACCCAAACAAATGGATAACAGATTGCAATACCCTGCTGCCCCAGGGGGCACCACCCAGGCCCTCAACCCTGCCCCACTTGTAGAAAGGCGAGTTTCTCCATATCGTGCTCTAAGGGGTTAAATTACAAACAAAACGCTTTTTAAAAGGAGCCTTTGCTCTGGAACCAGGGGCTGGAAATTGCACCTTATTTACCTCAGGCCTGCCTCCACTCGCTTTTATGGGCCAGAGTGGCCAAGAGGGATGGGAAACTCTTAGGAAACCACCCAGAGCCAGGCCACAAGCCCAGTGAAGGAGTTACCCTGGGCTTTGTTTGTAAACAGAGAGGCAGTGGAAGCAGGATTCTGTTTAGGAGCTGGCTGAAGGGGGCACAAAATGCAGGATTACTTGGCTTCCAGAGGGAAAGAGGAAGGTCTGAGGCGGTGGGGAGGAAGGAAAAGGCAGTCACATATATAGCGGGTGGATGAATGGGTGAGTTGGTGGGTGAATGAAAGGATGGATGGGTGGGTGAAGTCTTGCGTCCTGCGTGTGCGGGAAGGTGAGGGCTGAGCAGCACAGAGGGCACTGCAAGTTGCTGAGGTGACCCTGCCCAGCCCCCTCCCCTTTCACTGGGAAGCCCTGGAAGGAGCCGCTTGTGGAGATGCACTCGCCCCCACCCCCACCCCCACCCCCACCCCCACTCCCAGTGCTCAAGGTCACACCTTGGCCCTGGAGGCGGTCAGCCGCCCACCACGCAGCTCCAGGAGCACCATCTCCCCGGTCCTCTTCTCGCCCAGTCAGACTAAGAAGGACTTGATCCAAATCCCACTCTTCAAGTTCCTGAAATAATTAAAGCAGGCTGCCTCGGAGTCCCAGGGACAGGAATTCTGGATCCACGGAGGCTGTCCCGGGATGGCTGGGGCAGAAACCAGAGTTGAGATGAGGAGGCTCACCTACCCCACACACAGGCTTTGCAGAATGAACCACCCCTGTGAAGGTGGGTGGGGCCTGCCTTTCTTATGCCCTTTCCTATGCCTTTTTGGGGGCAATACTTCTATTTCTGGCACAAAGACATTGTCTGGCTTGGAGGAAATTCAGTGTCATTTTAAAACTATTTAGGTTCAGACAGGTTTAGAATGTTGGGAGGTTAGACTGTTTTGCTCCTTTAAGAAACACAGCAGCTGTTAGGATTGGAGGGCTTGGAAGAGGGGTGTGGGGATGGTGGTGCAGTGGGCATAGAGATGTTAATCAGGAATTAGAGTGTCCTGTTAAGGCCTTGAGCGCCTCCCACAGGGGTTGAGGAAAGAATGGAATTGACAGGATAGAATTAGTGAAAGTGACCTCCAGGTACACTCTAGGTTGTTACGAAAATCTGTCAAATAAGGCAACAGAGATAATTTTGTGATGTTTCTATGTCATATGGGGCCATCTTCTAATGAGCACATCTTTCTCGGGGAGGGCTGGTTTGCGTGACTGACCAGGGCTCACCTGTTTGACAACTTTGTAAAACTGAGAAATGCAAGGGTTTTTTCCCTCCACTGGAACAGCTAAGCCCAAAGGTACCGGTTCTGTTGCCCCATTGAGCCTACTGTACTTAGTGTAGCAATTTAATCTCCACATTCCCCACACCCCTGTTGAACAAAATCCCAGTTTCTCATGATCTCTTTGAACCGGCTGTCATCTTGCTGGTTCTCGTGGATGATCTAAATAACAGCATTAATAGGGGCTCACTATTTGTATGGAGAACAAGGGCATGAACATTTTCAGATGCTGCTTTGTCACAGTCTATCTTCTATGTCTTCACGATGATGCTTGGGATTAGTTTTTCTTTCTTTCTTTCTATTTTAAGAAAGCTGGGGACTACCTGCTCCTCCCTGTTCACTATAACTCTGAGGATTGTCTGTCTGGCAAGTAGGACTTGCCTGCCTGATGGTAGGCCTGGTGCCATGGGCCTGAGGTCATTGCTACGGACTGAATCTCTGTGTCCCTCCAAAATTCATGTGTTGAACTCCTAATCCCCAATGTGATGGTATTTGAAGGTGATGAGGTCACAGGGGTGGAGCCCTCATGAATGGGATTAGTGCCCTTAAAAGGAGACTCCAGAGAGCTCCCCCTCGTTCCAAATGAGGAAGCATGCTCTCAACTAGACACCAAACGTGATGGAGCCTTGACCTTGGACTTCCAGATTTCATACTGAAAAATTAGTTCCTGTTGTTTAAGCCCCCTGCCCAGGTCTATGGGACTTTGTTATCACAGCCCAAAGAACCTAAGACAGATGTAGTGGGGAGGACCAACACCTTGAGGAAGCCTGGGCTGGGGGCATGCCTACCTGGAGGGAAAGCACAGGCAGACACCCCGGGGGCCCCTCTGAAGGCACCTCTACAGCGTCGCAGGCCTTCTCCTTCCCTTGGCTTGCGTCAGGGCAGGCTGCGTCCCGGCTGTCCCAGGTGACTTTGTGAAGGATGTCTTTCTCGATCATCTTCTTCCTCTCCCTCCGCAGGCCTCTGCGGCTGGCTGCATATGAGCCTACCTGGGCCTGTGAGGCTGCACCCGGGGGCTCTGTCTGCAGGTCTGCTTCCTGAGCGGAGTGAGTGGCCTCTCCCTGAGACCCCTGGCAAGGACTCTGTAACGCACTGGTGTTGAGAGTCCCACTCGCATCATCATCCTGCTGTGGGGAGCTCTCTGCAGACATCCTGAGAAGTGAGCTGCTCTTGCCGGGGGCCCTTCCTTCCAGAGGGGCCAACTCCTGGGGCCGGGGCCATGCATTCCACTTGCACCAGGGCTCCACAGCAGATTCTACAGGCACCGCAGCTAGCTATGCAGGAAACAGGTGTCCCCGGTTAGCAGCCTCCAAACATCCCTCGGTGGTGGTGGTGGGAGGGGGTTGTTTGGTAAGACATGCAAGGAACATGAAATCTGCCATGTCAACCATTTTTAAATGTACAGTTCAGTGGCATTCACTCTATTCCTAATGCTGTATCACCTGGTACAGAAACCCTGTATCTCCCCTCCCCCAGCCCCGGGTGAGCTCTCATCTACTTCTTGTCTCTGTAGGTTTGCCTGGTCCAGATATTTCATAGGTGTGGAATCACACAGTATTTGTCTTTTGTGTCTTTCCACTTGGCTTTGTTTCCAAGCTTCCAATGTTGTGCTGTGTGTCAGGACTGCATTCCTTTCCATGGGTGAATTCTATTCTGTTGTATGGATACACTTCATTGTATCCATATTGTCTGTTGTTTATCCAATTGTTTATCCATTTTGTCTGTTGATGGACACTTGGGTTGTTCTACCGTTCTGGCTAGTGTGCGCAGGTGCAAGTGGTTAGAGGTGGAAAAGACAACAACCAGGCCTCAACCCCTGTGAGCTGGTACAGGGTTTTCCATCCCAGGTTAAAGCATAAGTATATGGAAGAGTAACTACTGAGGAAATTGTAGAAATGGAAAAAACACAAAATTAAGTGAAGTGGACATGGTTCCAACTGAACTAACCAGGGCACTTGGCAACCTTGGCAGTTTTCCTGTTTAGAGTTATTTCAGATGTATTTCTAGGCCTGGCTGGGGGTGTGGGTGACTTCTGGTCTGGACATGCTCTGGCTCCATATGATAACTCTGGGTCAGTGCTTGCACTCAGGACTGTGTGTGGTGAGGGGTCAAAGGGAAGAGCAGGGGACAATCAGATAGAAAAATCAGGTCCCTGGCCCTAGCTCTAAGTGTTCTGGGCTCCGGGGAGCATGACGTGCACAAGACCAGTAGATGTCTGGTGTCTGAACTCCTTGGACTGTACCTTGAGAAAGGCCCAGGTGATGCTAGACCGGGGGCGTTAACCTCTTTAGAACCACACTGCTTTAAAGCCCAGTGAGGGCCAGGAGCACCCACACTCTATTCTGACAGGACAGTCCTGGGTTCGTGGACCCCTGGAGCCTGCATTTAACAAACCTCAGGAGGAGACCCAGAGGAAGTCACCCAGGCCTCAGCAGGGTCGTCGGCCAGTTCCTCTGACAAGTCTGGAATCAGGGTGGTTTCATTTCGCTGGAAGATGAACAGCTCCTCATCCTCATGGTCTGACTGTGGACAGATGAGAAGGGTTTGGGTTAAACGGCCAGAGGCAGAGCCAGGAGGGCCTCAGCTTCCCCCACCTGCCCTGCCCCAGGTTCTCTGACTGTCTGGGGGGACCAGTTCTCTTCCAAAGGGCCTCACTGACACCGATTTCAGAGGTTGATTTAAAAATGGGCTCAGCAGCACCACCTGGTGGAGGTGAGATCCAGGGCACCCAGTTCTGGGTTACCTGCCACCCGCTAAGCCCAGTTAATGCCTGGCACAAAATGAGCAGGGCAGTGAGGTGACAGCTTGGTACTTCACTTACATGACACAGAGCTCTCCGGTCAGCATCGTGTCTGTCATGGGAGGAAAGGACAGTGGGGGCCTAGGAAGATGGCGGAAGAAGGTGCTTGCTTACCGAGGAGGAATCCGAGTCCAGAGACGGGAGCTGATGCTTGGCAGCCTCAAGGATGGCGTCCCAGGGGTTGGGCAGTGAGGGCCGCCCATCTTTATCAGGAGATGCCATGGGGTGCCTCTCAGTGTACCATCATCCAAGGAGCCTTGCAGAGCACATGGAGTGAGGTGAGAGGGTCCCAGTGGCAAGGGTCCAGAGCTCAGGGTGCTGATTTTTCAAAGCATATACATACCATCCCTTGCCTTGGCGGTGGGGGGGTGGGGTGGGCAGTGAAAACAGGTTGGGGGACCACACACCCTATCTCCCTTCTAGTTGGCAGGTTCCTGTTACTGAGTGCCGGGCACGGTGCCGTCGCATACTGTGTGTGCGTGTCTGTGCACAATGCAGGAGGGAGCCACAGAAGAATGGATATGGTGATATTTTACAATAATATATAGATATATGTATTGATATATACGTACTTGATATGTGGGTATATGGATATGATGTACAGAATAATACATAGATATATGTATACATATATGAAGATATACATATAGATATATGTAAACTATATATGTTGAATATAACATAGATACTATTATTATCTACAGACAGAATTTGTATCAAAGTCAGAGGGGATTTCAAGCTACTACTTTTTACTGCCCCCTTACAAATGAACAGAATAGACATCTTGGAGTCCCCAGAACACTTTTTTTGGAGTTGACACTCAGATTGTCAGGCACTTGGCCAACACACCCCTTTTGTATCCCAGAGTCTTAACAGACCCCCTTCAGGGGTCAAGGAGGCTTAGAATTGTGGGGTGATGGCACTTCAGAGCCACCGTCTTGAGAGTACTTGCAGCCTGAGAGGCCTCTGTCACTATAAAATGCAAAGAGAACACTCCTGCCCCAGCCCTGGCCCCCAACAAGGGAAGCAGCAGGCGAGGTGAATGGGGGCTTTTTGCTTTTTCTGTGCTCACAGGAGTGGGACAGGAGCTTGGTGTACCCTGATCTGGGAACAGCAGGGCAGGTCTGGTATATACATCACGGGGTGTTCTCCAGCTGCAGGGCAGATCAGAGAGCAACAGAATCACCTGGTTGAAGGGGACAACCAGAGACTCTTAAGTTCTACAGGAGGACAAGGTAACAGAGGAAGAAAAGGCATTACAGGTTGCGGCACGAGCACCTAAGAGCTCAGAGGAGTGAAAAGTACCTAACGTTTTGGGGGAAGAAATTTTCAGTGGCTGGAGTTTGCAGTGCAAACGGACCAGACCGTGAAGGGTCCTGAACGCCAGACTGAGGAGTGTCGCTCACCGAACGGACTGCCAAAGGCTACACGAAGCAACAGCCCCAGTATGGCAGAATCCTGACCACGCCTCTACGTCCGTTTCTTGGCTGCGGCCCGTTAGCCCCGC
>SJYW01054073.1:381189-422127 GCA_006410735.1 Raphicerus campestris | reverse complement strand
TCCCAGCAAGTGGACAGCTGGCCTGAGACAGGCCATCTGAGACACCCGAGTAGGTGATCTCCTCATAGAGGGGAGCCGTGGGGACGGCTGGGGGTACGGCTGGGGGCACCGCCCGAAGGCCGTTGAGTGCCTCGAGCAAGGAGATGGGCTCGTAGCCGGGCGGGATGCTGTCGGCGCTCTGCGGAGGGAGGGTGGGTGAGGGGCCAGCCGGCCAGGCGCCCGCCCACTGCCCAAGGCGCCCCAAGACAGTCTGCTCCCCAGAGCCTGCTCTCTGACCGTCCCCCGACCAATCCACCTTCCAGGGTCTTGTCCCCTGCCCTTGGGGGGCACCCCTGCCCAGGGAGGCCTCGGCCATCAGCCATGGCCCTGGACATCCAAGTGTCCGTGTGGTGCCCAGGATGGAGGCAGAGAAGGCGTCCAGAAGGCCACCCTCCCTGGCCTTGGCCAGCCCCTGCCTGGCTTTCTGCTCCTGCCTGGTGGGCGCAGAGTGGGGAGCGTGGTTAGTAAGAGGAAGGGCTGGAGCAGGAGGGCAGCAAAGCCGTGGGAGAAGCCGCTGGGGGCGTGCAGTCCAGGCCAAGAGGACCCACCCGACACAGGGGTCTGGCCCAGAGACCTACTGGGGCTGCACAAGCACTGTTGAGCCGACACGGGCTCCTGGGAGTCTAATGGGCCCAAGACTGGTACTGCCCACACTGGGAGGATCCAGCCAACGGGCTAAGTTCAGAGCTAAAGGCGAAGGGAGTGGGAAGCCAGGCGCCAGGGGTGTTAGCTGGGCTGCCGGGGCCGAGGGTGGGACGGCCACCTGCCACAGCTTGTGAGTGAGTTGAAGGGCAGTGCGCTCTCCTTGGAAGCCCTGCCTGCCCTGCTGACCTGCAAGAGGTGGCAGAGTGACCCCGGGGGCCAGGCGGGCAGAGGAGCCAGCTGGGGCCTCCTGTCCTCAGTGGCCGCCTCTGGGCCACCTGGGACCACGGTGCCTGCATCTGCTCCCAGGCCGCCTGCAGGTTCCAAGTTACTACTCTGATCTCCCTCGCCCCTTGGAACAGGGAGAAGAAAAGGAAATCTCTGTGTCTAAGCTGACCCTCAGGGACCCCGACTCTCTGCCTTTTACCAAGGGGGGGGTCCAGGCAGAGGCCCAGCCCGGCAGCTACTCACTACCTGCCCCCGCCTGCCCCCACCCCGAGATGCAGGGAAAATGAGAGAAATACAAGTGCTGGCCCGCAGGGCAGGGGTGCAGGGTGAGCAAGCGTGAGGGACGTTCGCAACAAGAGCGGCAGCCTTAGTTCCACCTCTGACGTCATTCCACTGCCAGCAAGAAAAAAAAGGGAAACAGGGCACTCGGGAGAAAGCAGAGCTGGCGAGAGGGGTGCCGGGGCTTCGTGCCGACAGACCTTGTGTTCTGCTTGTTCCATAAAACTCCCTTCTGGGCGGGCACGCTGGGACTGGGGAGAGTGGGTCTGACAGGTTAAAGGAACTGGACACACTGGCCTGGGGTGAAAGTGCGTGCCCGTTCCGTCACTGCAGTCATCGGGGCACGGGGCAGAGACGAAGCCACAGGGCCAGACACACTTACTGTTTCCCCTTTAGGTTTCTTGCTGGCCAGGGAGGCGGGGTGCGACTTTGATTTTTTAAAGGGACACTGTCAAGATAAAAATCATAGGTTTTACCGCTGCCATCCTCCATGCGGCGTCTAGTGGGCTGGACGGGGTCTCCCTGGCCTTCTGGCCTCCGCGCAGGCTGGGAGCCAGCGCTTTGCAAACTCTACCAGCCTCTGAGCTGCCCGCGGGGACCTGCCTGAGCACGGGTTCTACCTCGGGGCCTGGGTAGGCTGGGCCTGTGCAGGCTGGGCCTGTGCATCCTCTTGGCACTGGAGGAGCCAGTCCCTGTCCCCAGCAGCCACTCCTGGTCTGGGCCACCCCCCACACCCGCCGAGCTGGCTGGGGCGGGCATGACAGTGGCCAAGCATGCCCCACGAGGGGGCCCAGCTGGGCACAGAGAAGGGAGCTGGAGGCCCCAACACGGCCTGGTCGACTCATTGCCAAGCCTGACTCCTAAAGATGGAGTTAAAGCCCCCGATCGCTCCCACTCGGTGCTGATCTTAAGATTCACTGCAGAAAATGGCTCACGTGGGCTCTGGTGCTTCGTGGAAACTGCTCACGCAGGGGACATGGTGGAGAACGAGGGCCACTTACTTGGGATCATAACCTCCAGAGAGGGCTGCGCTGGCCCTCGGGAGCATGCGATGTTAACCATCCATACCCCGGGCTGCCCTGCACTGTGAGGGCGCCTCAGCCCTCCCACAGTGAGAGGGACAAACATGGGAAGGTCCCACCTGACCCTCGGACACCAGGGCAGAAGCCGGGAGCAGCGGCAGTAAGAACTCACTGCCTGAGCCCACCTTCCGTGGAGCAGCCAGCCTCCTGCCTCAGGGTGGGAACCTCAGCACCCTTCTCTCCACCAGCAACATGGGCGGTGCTGGAGAAAGTGCTCACTGCTCTGAAATAAAGTCCACCGTTAAACAGCTGAGGGCCTGGTTTCAGAGCTGGAAGCCCTGGTGTCCACAGGCCTCGCAGGATAAACAGTGTGGCTGGTCCAGGACAGTGGGGAGATGGTCACCCCCTACAAGGGGCATCCTTGCCCCTGATCCAGGGACACACAGCACCTTAAGATACTGAAAGAGAAGCCAGAAAGCTGAGTCTCTGGGAGGATTCTCAGATTAAACACCAGCCCAGTTCTCAAACACTGGGGCAGAACTCGTCACACCTGCTGGCCCAGGGGAGGCAACGTCTGTGGGGATGCCAGGCCGGGCGGTGTTGGCTCGTCTCCCTTTCAGAGAGTTGGCAGGGCCTCTGAGAATCACGGGATCCAAACAACTCAATCGAGAGCCAAGAAAACAGGCTCACAGGCCGACAATGCGCAAAGCCAGCGGGGACCCGAGAGCCGGGCCTGCCCCATGTCCATCCTCCATCTTCTGGCCCTCTGCCCACCTCGGCGACTCCCGAACCCCTGCCCCATCTGTGTGTCTCTCCACATTCCTTCTGCCTCTCTGCCCGCCCTTCTCTCAGCACCGCCCTGTCAACCTTCATCCCCACCCATGTCTCTGTGTTTCTGTGTCTGTCCCCCTCCCCGTCTCTCAAGGTCCCTGAAGCCTGACCTAACTCCCTTCGTCCACTGCAGCAAGGTCTGACCCACAGCTCCTCGGGAGCAGGTGCAGCGGACGGCTATGGGTGCCCTCCTGTGTGCCTGGGCAGGGGCTGGGAGGGCAGGGAGTAGGTGAGGATGCGCCACTGCTGCTCTTCAGAGAATTCCCTTTCTAAGAGCACACAATACCCCTGGCTGTCTGGTGTGGTGGAGCAGAGGTGACCGACACCAAGACTCAGACTCAGCCAAAGGTCACCTGCGTCTCAGAACCTCGCTATTGGTAGAAGCAACATCCTCGGGGCAGCCGGCGCTCACAGGGCCGGGGTCAACCCCCCCCCACTCAGCCTTACCACTGTCCACTGGGCCCAGGCAGGTGAGCCAGGGGCCCTTAAAGCCGGCCAGGCACGGCCCTAAGTGCAGAGCCTGGGCAGCCCCACCAGGAGCCCTCTCTGTCTGAACGTGAGGGCGGAGCCTTACAGTGGGCTGGGCTTCTCCCAGGCCCCACCCCTGCCCTCTCCAGCTCCAACACAGAAAAGAAGAAGCACTCACAGAATGCTCGTCATGGTCCATGCTCTGGGCCAAAACAGGGCTGAAGGAGATGGGGGAAAGGGCCCCCGGCTTCTTGCGCACCGCCCGGATCTGCAGAAGAGCCCGGAACGCTGCAGGGGAGGGATGGGTTCAGGTCAGGTGGGGGCGGCACCCTGAGACCCTGCTGAGTTTCGCGGACCCTGACAACCACCCACCCCACAGTGATCCCAGGAGAGGCCTGGGTTAAGGTTAAAGGAGAAAAAAAAAGAAAAAGAAGGGAAAGAATATAAGTAGATTCTTCCCAGTAGAAAGCCAGAGGCTACAGGGAAACATGCCACCTTCTTGGAATTGAATATATAAGAATGAATTCCTAAAGACCATGATTCTCAGAAATCAGGAATTTCAGTCAGTCCAATACAGCTGATGAAACAAATAACCACTATTATAGTTTTCAGGTGGATGAAGAATTTGTTTTGTGAAAAGTACAGTAGTCATGAAATAATACTTGTTATTGGAAACGAAACAAATGATTTAATCACAACAAAAGGCTTCAAAATGCCCTGCCTTGGTCTCCTTTGACTGTCTATACAAACAACTGAATGCCTTTAAGCTGGAATGTAATTCACTAAACACAAAAGTAAATCCAATTGGGAAACAAAGTAAAATGACATATTATTACTACTTACTGAATGTAAGTTAGGTTTTGAATATGCTAAACAATTTCTTAGGGCAAAGAGCACTTAGTTACAAAGACCAATTTGCATTAAAAAAAAACAAAACTGGACTTTTTTTTTTAACCAGGCTTCAGGGCACCCACCAGTCTGTGGGATCTCAGTCCCCATCGAGGNGCTAAACAATTTCTTAGGGCAAAGAGCACTTAGTTACAAAGACCAATTTGCATTAAAAAAAAAACAAAACTGGACTTTTTTTTTTAACCAGGCTTCAGGGTACCCACCAGTCTGTGGGATCTCAGTCCCCACCGAGGATTAAACCTGGGTCCCAGCAGTGAAAGCCTGGAGCTTTAACCACTAGGATACCAGGGAACTCCCTGAGCTTTGCTATTCGTAAATCACACTTTCTTTTTCTCTCCCAGGGTTTCCCAAGGCCATGAATATTGATTAACTGCTCTGAAGCATGATTGTAACGTAGCTATAAGCTATCCAACAAAAGAACTTTATAGTGAACAGTCACTGACCAAAGAACTAATCGCAACAATAAAAACATGTTTTTACGACCTGAATTTCAAATCTACCCATGCACTGCTTCTGAAAGCAATAACACACCTGACAGCCGCCTATGACTGGGAGGAAAAAAAAAAAAGCCATCCGTTATTTATTCAGAGAAAATGTCCCGCAGAGGCCACATGAGGGCGCCCTAGCTGCCCACACTCAGCACCCACTGGGGCCGGGCCAGGACCCCAGAGACACCAGCAGGACCCACGCCCTGAGGACGTTCCTTCTCTGCTGGAGGATGGATGTTTTACTCAGAATTCGGCCTGATATGACAACTTTTTCCAGATGCTCCAGGAAACCAAATTTAACTCCGTGATTGTTTACACTCAGGACATTTTCCACTTTATTGTCATGTCTTATCAGACTCATTTGAAAAGACCCTGATGCTGGGAAAGATTGAAGGTGGAAGAAGGGGACGGCAGAGGATGAGACGGTTGGATGCCATCACCAACTCGATGGACCTGAGTCTGAATAAGCTCCAGGGGTTGGCGATGGAGGCCTGGCGTGCTGCAGTCTCCGGGCTCGCAAAGAGTCAGACACGACTGAGTGACTGAACGGAACTGAACTGCTTCGAGTCTGTCCCATGTACTCCTTGACAAACTCTGAGTTGCTGATAGCGTCTGGGCAGCTCCCTGCAAGCACCGGCTGCCAGTCCCTCCTGGACCGGGTCCGACCTCCCCGGAGGTGCTGGCTGTGGCCGCGGGGACCCTGCCTGTGCCCGCCCCCGCCCGCCCCACTCACGCAGCCGGCAGATGGGGCAGTTGCTGGCCTGGTAGCGCAGTGTGTCCGCACAGGAGTTGCAGAGGCAGAGGTGGCGGCAGGGCAGGATCAGCGTGTCCCGGAGGTCGGACAGGCACACCACGCACTCGCTGCTGTTGTCGCTGTTCTCCTCGTCCGAGGGCTGCGGGGACACGGGGCGCCCAGGGCCAGTGGTTCCCGAGGCCAGAGGTCGGGGGCTGGGGACCTTCCCCCCGGGGGCTGGGGCAGAGGAAGGTCATCGAGGAGCAGGACGGCCCCCCATCCACCCCCCAAATTGAGAGGACTCAGGTCTCCTGTTCCCCACAGTTGAGGGCTGTGCCCCCACACCTGGGCTCTGTGGGCCACCAGGCTCCCCTCACAGATGTCGCACCGCGAGCTGAGCCACTGCTGTGAGGGGGGAAGGCCACGGTCACCTGGGCAAGGTCTGGGGGCAGGAGCGGGCCCAGTGTCCCAGGCTGCCCTGACAGCTGGAGCCAGGACAAAACGTCCCACAGACTCTGATAACTCAAGAATGAAGGAAAAGCGATGGAGCCGGGGTCCTGGGGCCTCCAGGGGAAGGCACAGCAGGGCCCTGCCCAGGATGGGGGCCCAGGCCAGCAGAGCGTGGGGGGCACACTGGCCTGGCCCGCCCGCGGGTCCACGACCACACACCTTGGTCTCCTGGTTATTCTTGTTCTCGATGCCATAGATCTCCTGCAGCAGGTAGCTAACCCGGTCCACCTGCAGGGCAGAGGGGTCTCTGGGCACTTACCGCTCCCCAAGGGCTCCTCTGCAACCCCCGGCCCGACACCCCCTCCCAGGGGCCGGGCTCGGGTCCTGGGGGCAGGCGTGGGCATCCACTCTGTCCAATCCCTGCCCCCGACCCCCCGCAAGGAACAGATACTGCTGGAGACGGGCAGGGCGAGGTGTCCACAGGAAGCATGGACACTGGGCTCGGCCAGGCCCTGCCCAGCCCAGATGGCATGGAGCCAAGCTCTACTGGGCCTGGTGACCACACTTTCTGCTCACCTTATCAGGCCCAACNGACATTTTCCACTTTATTGTCATGTCTTATCAGACTCATTTGAAAAGACCCTGATGCTGGGAAAGATTGAAGGTGGAAGAAGGGGACGGCAGAGGATGAGACGGTTGGATGCCATCACCAACTCGATGGACCTGAGTCTGAATAAGCTCCAGGGGTTGGCGATGGAGGCCTGGCGTGCTGCAGTCTCCGGGCTCGCAAAGAGTCAGACACGACTGAGTGACTGAACGGAACTGAACTGCTTCGAGTCTGTCCCATGTACTCCTTGACAAACTCTGAGTTGCTGATAGCGTCTGGGCAGCTCCCTGCAAGCACCGGCTGCCAGTCCCTCCTGGACCGGGTCCGACCTCCCCGGAGGTGCTGGCTGTGGCCGCGGGGACCCTGCCTGTGCCCGCCCCCGCCCGCCCCACTCACGCAGCCGGCAGATGGGGCAGTTGCTGGCCTGGTAGCGCAGTGTGTCCGCACAGGAGTTGCAGAGGCAGAGGTGGCGGCAGGGCAGGATCAGCGTGTCCCGGAGGTCGGACAGGCACACCACGCACTCGCTGCTGTTGTCGCTGTTCTCCTCGTCCGAGGGCTGCGGGGACACGGGGCGCCCAGGGCCAGTGGTTCCCGAGGCCAGAGGTCGGGGGCTGGGGACCTTCCCCCCGGGGGCTGGGGCAGAGGAAGGTCATCGAGGAGCAGGACGGCCCCCCATCCACCCCCCAAATTGAGAGGACTCAGGTCTCCTGTTCCCCACAGTTGAGGGCTGTGCCCCCACACCTGGGCTCTGTGGGCCACCAGGCTCCCCTCACAGATGTCGCACCGCGAGCTGAGCCACTGCTGTGAGGGGGGAAGGCCACGGTCACCTGGGCAAGGTCTGGGGGCAGGAGCGGGCCCAGTGTCCCAGGCTGCCCTGACAGCTGGAGCCAGGACAAAACGTCCCACAGACTCTGATAACTCAAGAATGAAGGAAAAGCGATGGAGCCGGGGTCCTGGGGCCTCCAGGGGAAGGCACAGCAGGGCCCTGCCCAGGATGGGGGCCCAGGCCAGCAGAGCGTGGGGGGCACACTGGCCTGGCCCGCCCGCGGGTCCACGACCACACACCTTGGTCTCCTGGTTATTCTTGTTCTCGATGCCATAGATCTCCTGCAGCAGGTAGCTAACCCGGTCCACCTGCAGGGCAGAGGGGTCTCTGGGCACTTACCGCTCCCCAAGGGCTCCTCTGCAACCCCCGGCCCGACACCCCCTCCCAGGGGCCGGGCTCGGGTCCTGGGGGCAGGCGTGGGCATCCACTCTGTCCAATCCCTGCCCCCGACCCCCCGCAAGGAACAGATACTGCTGGAGACGGGCAGGGCGAGGTGTCCACAGGAAGCATGGACACTGGGCTCGGCCAGGCCCTGCCCAGCCCAGATGGCATGGAGCCAAGCTCTACTGGGCCTGGTGACCACACTTTCTGCTCACCTTATCAGGCCCAACCCCACAGGAAAACGACTCTGGACCCACCTGTCACCCCTCCCACCCAAGGCTGACCCGAGTCAGGCCTCAAGCTGACTACGTCTCAGAGGGGCCTGAGCTGCTGCATTTCCCACCACACAGACCACAGAGAGCCTCCTGAGAGCCATGGTGTGCCAGTCAGCTCTCCTGAAACCCGTGCCTGGACCACCACTGGAGCCTCCTGCCCTCAAGCCACCTCCAGACGTTGGCCCTGCCAGGGTTCCCTCGAGCCGTCTCTTAAAAAACTGACCACCGCCAGCCCTGGGCCATGGCTGACATGCCTGAGCAGCAGCACACAAGGGCAATCTGATCATCACGGCTCTGAAGAAAGACCCCACCGGGGCCACAGTTAAACCAGCCTCTAGGCTTGGCACAGGGGGGCCCAGCCTCTAAACCCTCACAGAACACACTGAGGCGGGAGGCCACCAGGGCTGATTCTTCCTGGAGCTGCACCTCAGGGGGCCCCAGCCTCTAAACCGTCACAGAACACACTGCAGCGGCAGGCCACCAGGGCTGATTCTTCCTGGGGCTGGAACATGGAGTTACTGACTCCAAAGAAAGACCGTACTGGTCTACAGCTCCCATGGGTTCCAAGAGATTCCATCCTTGCCTTAAACATGGATCAAGTCGATTCAAGTCTTTATTCAACATGGAGGTCAGTTCAGCAAATTGGAAGGAGGAAGCAGGAAAACTGCTTCCTAATTTCTTCCTTCCCTCCCTCCCTTCCTTCTCTCCTTCTGTCCATTCACACATTCAGCCAACGTTTACACAAAGCTAAGTTTAGGCTGGACAAGACTCAGGACTACAGTGGGCAATGCAGGCATGTGGTGGGTGCGCAGTACACGCAGACACACCCAGTGACTCTGACCCTGACTTCTGGAGCCCAGGGCCCACTGCAGCGGTGTCACCAGCTAATTCCGCAGCAGCTATGGTGGCATCGCAGAATGACCCATAGAGACCACAGGGTCACATGCGTGCACAAGGCTCAAATCAAAAGGGCTCCCGGTGTTCCCTCTGACAGACTTACGATTTGCTTCTGCTTTAAAGGCTTCACAGAGAAGCTGCCATCCATGTGCTGCGGGGGAGAAAGACCCAGATGTTAACCCGGCCCTGCTCAGGCCCACCCTCAGTCAACCCATGTCCCCGGCTGAAAAAAAGAAGAACCCCACGAAGACTTGAGGGTCAGGTCAGGGATTCTCAAATCAGCCCTCTGACCTGGCTTCGAAACTACCCGGAGAATCTTCTAAATATACTGCCACCTGGGTTCCACCTGATCTATAAAACTCAACTCTCCCTGGGTAGTTAGTTCTCAAGCAGGCTCAGGTTCACCACCATCAGTCTAGTCCCGACGATGGGGCCTCCCTAAGGCGAGAAGCAGCACTTGGACAGCAAGAACTAAGACGGGTGGCTCCAGCCCTCAGAAAACCTGGTCTAATCGCGAAGACAGCACAAAGACAGACGTCACATACCCGCTTCCGCAGGGAAGCCCAAAGCTCAGAACCGTGAGGACAAGTGGGTCAGGAGGGATCTGGGGAGCCACACTGCTCCGAGCCCACAGTTAATCAATCACAGAACCTGATCTGAGCTCCTGTTCCCCAAACACCCCTTCTGAGTCCACCGAGACCAGCACCCGGCCTTTTTTGTAAGCCTGGTAGGTTCTGAGCAAAGTTTCTAGTATACTGCACCCCAAAAATAAGGCTGTTTCTCACGGGGCTCTAAACGCAAAGCACAGAACGGAATGTCTGCCAGTGGCAGCCCATCGCCGGCCAAAGCACACAGATGGGTAAACAGTCACCATCCCCTCCGGCCAGGCCAGCCTGAGGAGTACAGCCGGGGGACCAGAGAGGGAGAGTGTTGTCCCTGCCCCCACCAGAGGGGCCTCAGGCCAGCTGACTGACCCCCGAGGGCACCAGGAAAAGGCCCGGATCACAGGGAAGAGCCGGGCTCGCACGGGAGGCTCTCAGGGCTGGACACACAGCTGAGGGAGCCGGGGTCCCCGCAGGACGTGCAGGTCTGAGCCCAGTGTTGTCGCTGGGTCCTGCTCTTCAGCCACCTGGGCCACAGGCTGATGCTGAAATCTGTCCGGTGCTGGCTGATGTCCACGGGAGGTGGGGCTCGGCCATGGCNGGCTGAAAAAAAGAAGAACCCCACGAAGACTTGAGGGTCAGGTCAGGGATTCTCAAATCAGCCCTCTGACCTGGCTTCGAAACTACCCGGAGAATCTTCTAAATATACTGCCACCTGGGTTCCACCTGATCTATAAAACTCAACTCTCCCTGGGTAGTTAGTTCTCAAGCAGGCTCAGGTTCACCACCATCAGTCTAGTCCCGACGATGGGGCCTCCCTAAGGCGAGAAGCAGCACTTGGACAGCAAGAACTAAGACGGGTGGCTCCAGCCCTCAGAAAACCTGGTCTAATCGCGAAGACAGCACAAAGACAGACGTCACATACCCGCTTCCGCAGGGAAGCCCAAAGCTCAGAACCGTGAGGACAAGTGGGTCAGGAGGGATCTGGGGAGCCACACTGCTCCGAGCCCACAGTTAATCAATCACAGAACCTGATCTAAGCTCCTGTTCCCCAAACACCCCTTCTGAGTCCACCGAGACCAGCACCCGGCCTTTTTTGTAAGCCTGGTAGGTTCTGAGCAAAGTTTCTAGTATACTGCACCCCAAAAATAAGGCTGTTTCTCACGGGGCTCTAAACGCAAAGCACAGAACGGAATGTCTGCCAGTGGCAGCCCATCGCCGGCCAAAGCACACAGATGGGTAAACAGTCACCATCCCCTCCGGCCAGGCCAGCCTGAGGAGTACAGCCGGGGGACCAGAGAGGGAGAGTGTTGTCCCTGCCCCCACCAGAGGGGCCTCAGGCCAGCTGACTGACCCCCGAGGGCACCAGGAAAAGGCCCGGATCACAGGGAAGAGCCGGGCTCGCACGGGAGGCTCTCAGGGCTGGACACACAGCTGAGGGAGCCGGGGTCCCCGCAGGACGTGCAGGTCTGAGCCCAGTGTTGTCGCTGGGTCCTGCTCTTCAGCCACCTGGGCCACAGGCTGATGCTGAAATCTGTCCGGTGCTGGCTGATGTCCACGGGAGGTGGGGCTCGGCCATGGCCTCAGCAAACAGGGGCCACGCCCCATGACTTCCAGCAGGGCTCTCAGTGAGCAGGCACCCTGTTCCAACACCACCAAGCCCTCGCTTGCTGCATGCATAGATACATGGAACTGCCTGGCCCCCAGGAACAACAGGGCCGGTGAGAGGACCATCCTGAGACCCTGAGACTCCCTCGTGCAGAGTCAGCAGTGAAGGTGACCGTAAGTTCCCCCACTACACACTGAACACATACATGAACAGCCAGGGCCTAGACTCAGGTCTGGGTGGGAAGAAAGGGGCAAACACCTAAGCTCAAACACGTATAACGCCAGTACGTGAATCCTTCTATGTGGGCACCCCCAACTCGGGGCCCCCAAGAAGGCATGAGCCTCACATCTAGGACAGTGCAAGGCAGAAACACACCCTCGGCCACCCCGCCAGCATTAACTGGGTGCCTACTGTGTGCAGGACACGACAGTAAATGAGAGGTCAGCAGGGCAAGAAGGAGCAGGACAGGACTTACCTTTTCAAAGGCGGCCAAGAGCACATGAGCGTGGCCAGTCACTTCCACAACTGCCCGGGAGAGAGGAGGGTGGTCAGAGCTGGCCTCCACTGCCCTGGCCCCAGCCCTGGACTTCATCTTCCAGACGGTGCTTCCCCAGTTCACAGCCTGCACATGGAGCCCACCCCACCGGGGACCCCGCGGCCCACAGCAGCGGGAGGTGGCGGTTGGCGTGGTCCGGGTGCTGACGGCCTTCGCAGTTCCCCCACAGGGTGGACACCAGTGCCGCTGGCCTGTCTGCCCTGGGATCCACCTGGGGGGAGCAGGGTTGGCACCGCCTGCAGGTGACGGGGAGCCTGGAACCCTCAGCCTTCTGAGCCACATGGGCACTGTCTCTGGACCAAACCCCCCCACCCCCGACAGATGGGGTGAGAAGGCCCTTGTGCCTGGAAGGGGTGTTTAAGGGAGATGCCACTCACCGTCCCCTTCATCCACCACGGCCTGGATGACCACTGGAAACACACCCCGGTCCAGGTCAAAGTTCAGCTGAGGAGGGAAGGAGGGGACAGTGGTCAGAGCAAGCTGGATGGAGCGGGTGCCCTGAGTGGGGGGGGGGTTGAGGTGGTAGGGCCAAAGCACGCACAGACGCCCGTTCTTCTCTGCGGGAAACTGAGTAAAAGGGCACAATTGTGTTCTCCACGTAACTCGGGGCCGCTGGAGACGTCTGTGCCACCTTTTCCAGAACGTCCTCACCTGCCCTCCCAGCCCCAGGACCTCCACGCTGCCCACACATGGGGCCCAACCCTGGATGGTCCGGGAAACAAAAGCGCTCGTGTCAGCCCCCTGCAGCAGGCACCCCCTGACAAGGCAGCGTTGTCACAGCACAGCTGCTGCCCGGGGAGACCCAGCCAGGCCGCACCATCTCTCCCACCTGTTCACGGACACCGGGCTGTGTGGGCCAACCTCTGCCTGACCCTGCCTGGTGCACCCCCAGGCACCGGGTACCGTGGCGACCCCACGTCTAACCTTGGGAAGAACAGCTCCTGCCTGGCTCAGCAGAGATGGACACAGAGTGGAGGAGCCCGTGTGGCTGTCTGGGCTTGCGGAAAGGGCTCCCCTCACCGCCCCTCCCCTCCAGCTTAAACCTGCCTGCAATCCCCGCTGCCCTCCCGCTGCTGACCACGTTTCACCCACGTGTCCACCCGGTGCGGCCCTGTATCTGCGCGCCAGAGGGGCGTCACACGGAGCCCGTGGGGCAGAGGCGCTTGGTAAATACTCCTGTCTCAGGGGGGTGCCTGGTAGGTCTCCAGCTGTGGGGAGGCAGGGGGAGCCAGTGCTGGGACGGAGCAGATAGCATGGCCAGGTTCGGGTCTGGCTCTGCAGCGCAAGCCTCTGATTCCAGTCCTGACCCAAAGACTATGAGCTGGGAGGGCACGTGGGCCACGGCCGGAGGATGGCACATCCCCGAGCACCCTGGGACGCAGGCTGGGACCACACGTCTCCCCTGGTCCCAGGCTTCAGCTGAAAGTGTGGTCAGCTCAGCAGGGGCACGCCCATCCTGAAGACATGGGACCGGGCACGCAGCCATCCAGCTTTTCATGATCGATGCCAGTAGGTTCCTGACTTTCTTAAGCCAGACTGAGAGGCTTCTGCCACTTGTGAACAAAGAAGCCCTGACAGAAACCCAGCTTTGAAGGCCCCTGCAGCCTCCCTGGTGCTCCCGTGAGCACTCGGTGCCCAGAGCACAGGGCAGCGCCCAACACGGGACATCTGTCCAACAGATGGACCTGCCAACCCCGAGGGTGACGACACTGGCTGGCCCGGGGCTGAGCCAGCGGACTGGGGTGGTGATGACTGGGCACCTCGACCCCGCTGCCCCCCAGATACCAGGACCTGGTGGGGGGTCATAGGGAGTGTGGGCACCCAGAGAGCAAGGACCACCTCCCCTGAAACTCCTGCTCCCCAGAGCCAGAGCCAGGCCTGCGGGGAGAGGACAGAGACATCCACCCACCCAGAGGGTCTGCGGGAGATGCTTCTTTTCTTAAAATGCCTTTTTGTCGAGCCAAACAGCATGTGGGATCTTAGTTCCCCGCCCAGGGATGGAGCCGCACCCTCTGCAGTGGAAGCACGGAGTCTTACCCACCAGACAAGCCCCAGGAGATGCGGATTTTTAATGCAGGGGCGAGGCTTTCTTAGGGAAAACGGGGGCCAGGTCAGACGCTGGAGCAGCAACTAATACCAGAGGGAGTCCCGCTAGACTCTGCTGTCACAGAGGAGCCACTGGACAAGGGTCTGCAAGCCCCAGGCCAGACGGACACGGGGAAACGTGGGAAGGAGAGGGGGGAGGGGAAGGGGAGATGCGGCTGTGACTGAAAGAAACAGAGGCCCACGAGGGGCTGGTGGGGAAACTTTGAAGAAGTCCCACCGGCCACAAGGAGACCTGTAGGTACCGACTTGGAAAGACCACATCGTGATCCAGGAATAAAAGAAAACGACACACGTGTGTGGCAGGCGGCCATGTGGGAAATCTCTATATATCTTCCTCTTAATTTTGCTGTAAACCTAAAATCACTCTAAAAAAGCCTTTAAAAAGCAAACTAAAACAAAGATAAATGAAAACACACATCTAAAGACTCGCATGCAAATATTCACAGCAGCACTATTCATGGCAGCCAAAAGGTGGAAGCAACCCACATATCCATCACCAGCTGGTGAATGGACAAAAAAAAAAGGTCACGTCCATTCAGCGGGACGCTATGCGGTCACACGAAGGGATAAAGAACCGATAGATGCTACAATGTGGATACAACGTGGACAAGCCTTGAAGACGTGACACTGAGTGACAGAAGTCAGACACCAAAGGTCACATCGTGTACAACTGCGTTCGTGAGAAATGTCCAGGAGAGACAAATCCAAAGAGACAGGAAGCGGACGAGTAGATGCCAGGGGCTGGAGGAGCGAGGTGGGACTGCTAATGGGCAGAGGGTTTCTCTTGGGGGCGACGATCATGTTCTGGAGCCAGTAAGGCAGTGACGACAGCCACACAAGTCTGTAAAAACAGTCAATTCCATCCAACTGGACACAACCTTCCCAGGTGGCTCTGGTGGTAAAGAACCCACTTGCCAGTGCAGGAGATGTAAAGAGAGGTGGGTTCCATCCCGGGGTCGGGGAGATCCCCTGGAGGAGGGCACGGCAACCCACTCCATTGTTCTTGTCTGGAGAATCCCATGGACAGAGGAGCCTGGAGGGCTACAGTCCATGGGGTCACAAAGAGTCAGACACGACTGAAGTGACTTAGCACATGTGAATATTGTTATAATCTTTAAATAAGCAAACCAGGGGGGAAATGGCTTAAAATAGGGAGGATGGCCAGATCTCGGACACCACGTGCTCACGGCCACGTCTGGAGGCACCGTCAGTGTCTTATTGCAGCAAGGGACACTCCTGAAGCCGGGCGAGCGGGGGCCAGGAACGGTGTCCCCACCAGAAACCGAGTGTCAACAGCACCAAGGCTGAGAAACTCCAGTACAAAGGAGAAGCCCGGGTTTGGTGCCAGAGTATCTGTCCCATCCCTAACACCTGCCAAAGCCCCCGTCCATGCCCTCAGTAGGCAAGGACGTCATGCCAGGATGTGATGGCATGGCTCTGTTCCCCATACAGCCTAACTTCTGGAACCTTCTATTTATGGCAGAGCTGAGCCATTTCCCAGCTACAGCGATGACTGATGATATTTCCACTTAAAAACAATACACGTAACAGGAGGAGGCATGGGCATGACTGCGAGCAGGTGCAGGGCTTCCCTCCAGGTGATGAGAGTGTCCCAGAACTGCTGGACAGTCATGCCCTGTGAACTGTCTGTCACTGACGTAAGCCTATGCTGTAGGTACTTTATCACCGTACAAAATGTGTGCAAGGGGCCCTGCCTGGCAGTCCAGCGGTTACAACTCTGCACTTCCGATGAAAGGGGCACAGGTTTGATCCCTGATCAGGGAACCAAAATCCCACACACTGCACAGCCCGACCAAAGCGAACAAACAGACAAAACCCACATGTAGGGAAAACTGAGCCGATTCCAGGGACTTTTTAGCTGAGGTGATCAGGAAAGGAGAGATGAGGGCAGGGTCCCAGGACAGCAGCGCTGGACAGGCTGAGTGTCCATGCCCTGCACCCGCCAGGCCACATGCTGACAGGCCAGGGATGTGGTTCCCCGACGCCCTGAGAGAGGAAAAGGGGACGGCTCCAGGGAGCACTCAAGGCCGGCTTGGCATGCAGCCTCTCACAGCCGCAACCATCCGGTCTCAACGCCCGGACCAACCGCACTCCACGGTCCAGGCACCCAGCAGGGTCCAGACCCCAGTCAGCAGCCACAGCTGACGCTTACCGACCACTGAGGAATCTAAGCAACAAGCCACTGCACTGGGCCCCTTCCCAGAGCAGAACGCGGGGCCCAGCCAGGAGGCTCCTCACCTCGTCGTCCTTCCACTCCGAGAAGTCGATCTTGAAGGAGGGCAGTGAGAACTGCTGGCTCACACCGCGCTTATAGTGGACGGTCTCAGACTGCAAGGCCGGGCTCTTGGGGCTGTACCTGAAGGGGCCACATGAGAAAGGACGGTGAGACGCGCTGCTGGGCCCGAGCCCACACCTGCCCAGCACCCGCCGCCTTCGCAGGCCGGGCTGCACCTCTGCAGGCAGCTTTCATGGTTTGTGCGTTTTCCTGAATGAATGGGGGACAAAAAATGCACAGTGACCCCTTCCCCTGCCTCATGCTTGCTCCCAGCCACCTGCTTCTCTGCCCCGTCTGCAACTGGGGAAGTCAAGGCATAATCACACCTGTAGGTGCAGGACCTACTTTTTAATACTCAGGCTGCAGTCCACCTGCATTCTGTTCACGTGCCCAAAACTGTCCCACAGACATCACAGACACAGATGCCGTGTTCTCAGGACCCTGCGTGGGCTCCACCACAGTTCTACTCTGACTGATGGGATGAGACCCCCGCTGGTGGACACCGGGCAGTCACCAGCATCTTACTATTCCAACATCTTGACAATGTGTGCGAGAACGTCCCCCAGACAAACTCCCAGGAAAGAAGAGCCGGGTCAGGCAGCACACACTCTTCCCATCCTAATAAAACCCTGGCTTCCCCCTCTGCAGGGGTCCCACACACGACCCTCACCTGCCTCCCCCTGCCCCACCCACACCCGTGGTCCCCGGGGCCTCGCTCCATCTCCAGGACAAAGGACACTCTCAAGGGTCTTGGCGCGTCTGCTCTGACACTGGCCCTGGGGTGGGGGCAGGGGTGGGGAGGCTGCTGTTACGTGATCAGGGACTCAAAGGCTGGGCTGTCAGCACTGACCACTCTGCCCCGACCACATCTGGCCTCCGAGGGGACTCCTCCAGCAGGACGGGGGTGGGTATGTGTCCGCTGGCCCCGCCTGGGGCCTGGCCCTGCAGCATGGAGGCAGCACCGTGGTCCTGCTTAAGTTGCAGACTTCGGACTCTCGGGGCCAGCAGGACCCTTATTTCAAATAAAACTTCTGACAGCTCAAGCACGGGACACAGACAGAGCAGCGTGCCTGGGCCCAGAGCCGCGGGGGACTCACGCAGCAGTCCCGTTCAGGAACTCCTCCACCGCCTGGCAGTACACAGTGATGGCCACCCGGGCGTCGGCATCGAAGGTGAACTCCAGGCTGTAGAGGACGCGGGGCTTCTCACCGTCCTCAGTGGGGCTGTCGGTGCCGTCCTTATACCTGCGGGGGACACGGAGGGATGGGGCAGGTGAGCTGCCACGCCTCTGGGGCATCCCCACCCTGCAGGAGACAGGGCTCTCCTTGCCCGGGGGCCCCGGAGGCAGAGGCCTGGCTGCGCCCCACCTTTTGGGGAACGTGGAGGTCATGCTGGGTTTGGAGGACGAGGCCCAGCGTTGCAGGATCCCCCTTCCCTTGCCTCCTGCCCCAGAAAGGGAGGCTGATGAGTCCTCATGGTTTGGGGACAGCCCAGGCGCCTCTGGTCTCCCAGGCTGGAGGCGGTTTCTCAGCCACCCCAAGATCTGGGCTGCATCACCCAGGGCGGTGGGGGCATCCTGTGAGCTGTGGGGTGCTGAGCAGCAACCCCGATTCCTGCTTGCCGGGGGGCCAGCAGGACCGCCCCCTGCCAGCCCCAGCTGTAACAACCAAGACTGTGCCCAGACCCGGCCCACAGCCCCAGGGCACAGTGGCCGGCTGAGACCTGGGTTACAGGCTGCAGCGCCGCAGGCTGACCCGGCGGCCCGCCCCACCTTCAGCCGGGGCAGCTCTGCATTCTAGGCCTGATTCTGCACGTGGGCGGGCGGGCCAGGAACCACTCTCTCCCAGGCATAGGGCACCCCTGGGGCAGGGCGGGGGGGGGGCCCACCTCACGAGCCGGAGGGAGTCTTTGCGGATGTTCACCAGGCTCCTCAGGGTCTTCACGGGCTCGTGGGGCGCAGGCGTGACGTAAGGGAACTAGGAGGGAAAGAGAATTGCAGGGGAATCCAGGGCTCAGCAGAGGACAGAAAACAGGGCTTCATCGAGGTGACAGCCACAGCCCTGGCTGGTCACCCCTGGGCCCTCACGCCGACCACAGGACAGCGCCACCCTCATCCACATCCGAGGAAACCACAGGGGACGCGGCCAGCATGGGGCATGGCTGGGACCAGAACCGTCCCGCTGTGTCTGGGTGTCCAGTTCTGGGAAGGACCCTCTGCTGAGTCCCCGGGGCAGAGGTTAGGGCTGAGGCCAGGACAATGGTCAGTATAGTTTCTGGTGGGCACACGTGCTCACACACTCACACACACACACACACCATGTGCTCTAAGACTGGCAGTCTCTGGAAGGCATGGGAGTGAGGTCAGTCTTGGAGACAGCACACTGAGTCTTGGGAAATGCTGTCACCAGGAGGCCAGGTACGGGCACCCAGCATTTCTGCATTAGCGCAGGTGACGCTACGGTGGTCTTGAGATGAAAGTCACATGGGAACGGGTCTGCAGGAGGCCTGCGGGCCAGGCCCTGGGTCAGAGCCGAGGCTGCAGAGCACACAGGCAGGTCCTGCCTGCTGTCATGCACGTGGCAGGGTGGGGGCAGGGATGGGCAGCTCAGCAGGGCGTGGAGGCCCGCCAGCTCTGAGAGTGGGGGGCTGGCGCGCTGAGTCCCGGGCCCTCGCCCCCCATCAATTAAAAGAATCAAGACTCTGTGTCAACCAAAGGCGGCTCCATGGCTAAAACAGCCCACAACTCAGCAGCCTTAGGGGGCGAGTCACGGCTCCTGAGAGAGGGGCCCCGCCTGACCCCTCCCTGGACCTGGGAACCATCATCTCAGGACGGAAGCCCCAGGGCAGGTCCCTCCTCAGCAACCCCGTACAGCCCTCGTTCTCTCGCTTTCTACTCTCCATCCACTGAACGCTCCCTTCTTTATCGTCTGCACCTCTTCTGCTAAACAGGGCAGGGTCTGTCCCCTGCCTCCAGCCCCTGGGAGAGTTCTGGGCACAAAGGGCAGAGAAGGAAGGAACAACAGCGTGAGAAGTCACTTCTCTGGGGACTCGTGGGGGACTCACAGAAATGGCGCTGGCCATCTTTCTGCGTTCCTGCGTGGGCCTTGTCTCTCCCCCACTGCTCTACAGAACACAGGCCTTCTTTCTCCTTTTTAAAGACAGTCACCCATGGGGCCTGGGATGAGTCTCAGATGAGACTTTCTGAGTCTTGGCTGTGCGGCCTCCAGGGGCCCGGGCCTCAAGCACATGTCTGGACGGCACCTGTGTCCCGTGAGGGGGAGACCTGGTACCCACTGGCAGCCGGTGGCCTCGCCACACCGCCCATGTGCCCAGCCCCCCAAGACCCACCTGGACCGGGCGATTGCCCAGGAAGTTCAGGTCCATGTTCTCTCCAAAGAGGTAACCTTCAGGGTGGGGGGTGTCAAATTTCTCACCTCCCATGAAAAAGTGCGATGCGAAGTAGTTTCCTGGTGAAAAAAGGAGACATGGCTGTAGACGACAAGGCCCAGCACGGCCCACGGGGAGCAACTCGCAGCCCAGAAGCTCCGCCTGAAAGGGGCCGGCTCCACACACGGCCTCGGCCTCTCCACCAGCCCGGGCGCCCCCGCCCCGCTCAGGGACTCACCCCGCTCCGACACCACCTCCTTCTTCAACAGGTTGAGCTCTGTGCCCGGCAAGGACATGTCCCAGCCCCAACCCCTGGCACGTGTGTGCCTGACCTTGTATGGAGATACATGCAGATGTAAGTTCAGAGGAGGCCAGACAGGCTGGAGGTCCTAAACCCAGAGACACCAGTCTCTACGAGAAAGACGGCGAGGTGGACACAGACACAGAGCAGGGCAGGCCCTGTGAGGACGGAGCAGAGGCTGGAGTGAGGCAGCCACAAGGCAAGGGAGCCCGGGCCGCCGGAAGCCGGGGAACGAGGAAGGAGCCTTCTGCAGAGCCTTCAGAAAAAACCCACCCTGTGGACACTCGATTTAGGATCTCTGGCCTCCAGAGCAGTGAACGTCAATTCTGCTGTTTTAAATCACCCCATCTGAGGCGCCTCATTACAGCAGCCATAGGAAGCGAGTGGGCTTCCCTGGTGGCTTAGTCGGGGAAGAATCTGCCTGCAGTGCAGGAGACCAGGGCTCGACCCCTGGGTCAGGAAGATCCCCTGGAGAAGGAAACGGCAACCCACTCCAGCATTTTTGCCTGGAGAATCCAGTGGACAGAGGAGCCTGGTGGGGTCACAAGGAGTCGCACATGACTGAGTGACTAACACACATACACACACACACCCCCCCCCCCAGGAAACGACACCTTCCCTGACTCCCAGACTAAGTCAGCACCTCCCTCCACCTCAAATCTAAACCCCAAGGACCTTTTTTACCTCGGCACTGACCACAGTTTAAACTGTATGGACCTGAGTTATCTCGTTCCTACCCAACTCCCTGCAGGAGACCTGAGGCTATATATCCCCAGAATGCACGCACACGTGCTACATCGCTTCAGTCGTGTCTGACTCTGTGTGACCCCAAGACAGCAGCCCACCAGGCTCCTCTGTCCCTGGGATTCTCCAGGCAAGAATACTGGAGTGGGTTGCCATGAATATCTAAGCACTAAATTCACATTTCTTATAAAAATAGATGGACGGAGCCTCGGACATGGGTCAGCTTCAAAGGACTGAGCTCACAGCCTCGCTGGGGGAAAGGCTGAGAGGACCACCTCCCCCAAGCTCTCCGATCTGATACCTGCCCACTGTCCCCCTTTTTTCTCTGGCACAGAGAGAGGCAGGGTGACTGCAGGGCCCTGTGGAGTGTGAGCCAGAGGGAATTCTGGGCCCTTGAGCTCTGCTGGGTGCGCTGCACGGATCCCAGTGTCCCTCCTAAGAAACGGAGCCTTGGTTACGGGGGACACAGCCAAGATTGCCTAGGCCGGAAGGCTCAGAACCAGGACTCCAGCCTTGTGGCTCCAGCTGGCAGAGAACACAGGACGTATGAGGCCATGGTGTACTCCCAGCCCATGTGTGGACCAGGAACCAGAGTAAACCGTGGTAAAAGAAAAGGAATACAGTGGTGACAAGTTAAATAAACATAAGACCCCTGATTTTAGGGAGCATCATACGTATGTGCTCACTCATCATGTCCAACTCTTTGTGACCCCGTGGACTCTAGCCCACCAGGCTCCTCTGTCCACAGAAGTCTCCAGGCAAGAATATTGGACTGAGTTGCCACTTCTTTCTCCAGGGTATCTTCACAACCCAGGGATATCTCCTGCATCCCTACCAACAATGTAAGAAGCTTCCCTTTTCTCCACACCCTCTCCAGCCTCTGTTGTTATATCATATGTGTGAAAATCACTCAGTTGTGTCCGACTCTTTGTGACCCCAAAGACTGTATAGTTCATGGAATTCAACTATATCAACTACAGAATATCAACTACCGTTTTTAAAATTATGGCTAAAACAAATCCACGCTCTGTCCCCTCTCTGCTGCATGGCCGAGGGACACTCGGCCTCGGACGGCTCCCCCCACCTCTGCCCAAGGAACTCAGACTCTGCCCTACTTAGCGTGTCCAGTGACCAGGACGACAAAGAGATACACAGCCTGGGAGGCTCCTGCACTCCTGTGCGCGGCCGTTTCCCTTTACACACGTCAGCCACGGAAGGACAGGCCAGGCATAAAGCCTACCCATGTTCATCGTCTTCCAGGATGAGGAAAATCATGGCTATTTCCATGATGACCCGTGGAGGCGCGCAGCAGGCTTCTGGGGTTCCTTTCTGAGTTGTGTGTTCACTTTCACATGTCTGGCTGTACACATGTGTGTGACCATCATTTAGAAACGAAAATTAGAAATTTAGTTTCTTAAATGAACTAACCCTGCTAAGGAGCTAGGTGCCAGGACACGCAAAGATCTCCTTGGGATCAGAGTCAAAAGGCAAAGTGCTGGTCAGCGTGGCAAGCGAGCCCGACTCAAGGGGAGTGAAAGGGGTGGGCAGGACCCACACCAGTCAGGCATCTTCGAGGAGGTGCAGAGAGTGGGAACGTAAACCATCCCCCTCTATGATCTCCCCAAAACATTGGCTGTGCACCCACAGTGCTACCAAAACCCAAGTTGATCAGGAGACCACAGTCTGAGACCCCACTGCAGAGGGAATGTTTGTGTTCCCCTCCCAAATTCACATATTGAAACCCAAGCCCCAACATGATGCTGTCAGGACGTGGGGCCTTCAGGAGGTGATCGTGTCATGAGGAGCTCTGAGGAACAGGGTCAGTGCCCTTGTAAACGAGGCCCCACTGAGCCCCCCACCCCTCCTGCCATGTGGGGACACAGAAGGCCGCCGTATATGAACCAGGAAGAGGGTCCCCAGACAAGGAATCTGCTAGTGTGCTGTGTTCCAGTAGCCCCAGGGGACGAGGACAGACCCCCAGGCCAGAGCGTCCAGATGTCTGGACCCACGTGTGCGCGTGCTCAGCCGCTCAGTCACACTTTCCAAAGGTCACTTCATTAATATAAACTCGGGTGTGGTTGCAAAGGGTCTGTTAAGATTAAAAGACACCCATTACACGGTATCACTGTTCCCCAAGGAAATTCCAAGGGTTTGAGAAATTCTGTGCCAGAAACAGGTGAAGACCAAATGTATATTTCTTATTACAAATCACGACACCTCTGCCAGGTAAACTGTGATATGGACTGAGACACCTGGGGGCCCTGCTAAGAAACGCAGCTGCCCTAGAACCTGGGAGGCCAGGGGTGGGCTTCACTCAGCCGCCCAGGTGTCTGGATGGAGGGGAGCAGGAAAGGCAAGAAGGCCGGGAACGGTCTGTCCATTCCCCTGGCTGAAAATCCTTTTCGCTTTACCACCGCACAGAAGTTCCTCGCTTGCTGACAGCCGCTGCCGTCACACCCCAGCTGGGCCGGCACCCCAGGGGTCAGGAGGGCACTGTCCGCAGAGAGGGCTGACCACGGAAAGCCTCTCCAGGGCCATGAGATCACCCACCAGGTGGGAGACAACCCCTCAGACTACAAGCCTGTGCCCCAAAACTCAGAGGAGCCAAACCCCAGGGCCCACCCACTGCAATCGGCCTGCTCAGGGATTCCCCAGGGTCGCAGCCACAAGTGTGCACGGAACAGCTCCTCCGCTCCCCACGCTCGGGCTGGGGAACTCGGTGCAGCCAAACCTCCCGGGGCCTCGGCATCCCCAGTAACACAAGGCCTCGGTCAACAACACTGGCTTCGGATGGAGGGCCACTGGGAACGCCCTGAGGACAGGAGTAGCCAGTCATGCAAAGGAGCTTCGCATGGGTGAGGAGACACTGGTGCTTCCTGGCCTCCCTGCCACGTGAAAGCCGTGCCGAGTGGACAGGGTAAGTGAAAAGCTCGCACCCGCCCTCCGTGGAGGGAAGAACAGTGAGTTGAGAAGGGTTCTGACCGAGCAAAGCCTCTGCTTTGCTGAATCCCCACTTCTTTCAGGGGGAGAAGTCTCACACACACACACAAACACACAGACACACAGACACTTCTTTTGTGGACACGGCCTCCACACACGAAGCTGGGCCCCGGCGGCCACCAGCACACTCAAGTCCCAGCCGCTGACACAGCTGGGGGGCTGCAGTGATCACCTGCCTGTGCCGGGCTGTTCCCAGATTCTGCCCCCAGCCCCGGGAGCTGGCCCAGGACCGCAGGACTTGGTCCCTGTGGGCTCCGGGGGTGAAGCTGGCTCTGTGCCTCTCATGGCAGTGCAACACTGAGGCCGGGTGGCCGGGGCTCCATGGTCTCCTCCTCCTGGCTTCCCGTGCCAGGTTCCCCATCCTGGGTTCCAGAGACCGCCCTCACCGGGCTCTCAGCACATGTTCCTCTGGGAGAGCTGGTGTAAACGCCAGTCTCCAAAGAACTCACAACAAAATAAACAGCACTTAGGAAAATGCTTCTGCCACTGAGTGAGAAGAGAGGAAATCCAGTATGTTTTTTAAAAATATGCAAAAGATGCCACAAAAAGAGAAAGAGAAATGAATGGCAATTTATATACAAAAACATACCCAGTCCAAGTAAAAATAAACTAAAACTACCACAAGATATCCATGGCTAATAGGACAAAGAAGAGCGATGTAACAGAACAGCACACACACGCGCACACACACATACACACGCACACGCACAGGTGAGAATGCAGAATCCCTGCAGCTCTGGTGGGGGTGTGAACGGGCTCCCACCACACTACAATAGCTTTGGACTCTGCACACACACACCCGAGAGGGCCAGACCCACGGCCAGGAATGAAAACAGCCCCAGAGGGATGGGTGTTCAGGGTTGTCAGGACAGACACAGAAAGCAGCGTGCCGGCTGCCAGGGGCTGGGGGAGACGGCGATGGGATGGAGTTTCAGCTCCGCAGGAGGGTGACGGTGGGGCTGGCCACACGGCCATGGACACATGCTGAATGCCTCTGAACTACACACTTACAATGGGCAGGATGGTAATTGTCACGTGGAATTCACCACAATTATTTTAAAAAGTGAAAAAGCCAAGGGCAGCCAAAGAAATCAGACTGGTGGGCACAGAAGCCAGTCACAAGAGTGTCCTCAGCGGCATCACTTGTGAGCTTGAACTGGAGCCCCCGCAGCGTCCTCCATGCAAGCTCACAGCTGAACACAGAGCGGCACCCACAGACGCTGGGGCGTCACGTGCCAGAGACAGGAAACGCTGCCGCCCGCTCACAGCCTCAGCCTTCACGTCACCCGACGTACAGCCAGGAGCGTCCACTTCCATTTATACCAAGTTCAGGAGCAGGCACGACTCACCTCTGCTGGAGCCCGAGCGGGCCTCCCAGGGAGGAGGGGGCAGAGACTGGGGAGGGGCACCGCGGGCTTCAGGGGCTGCAGCTGCTCGAGTCCACCAGCCCGCCCAACGGGTGATGCCCCAGCATTTGGAAGCCCCTGCCCTGTGCGTCTCCCCAGTATGTGACACTGTGAATGCGGACATACGTGTGTACACACTGCATGTTTCTGCCGCACCGAACTGAACACGGTTCCTTCTTTCGGGTCCTCCTAAAGCACCGAGGGCATCCGGTCACTCAGGGCCATTGCAGGATCGCAGAGACAGGACCCCCGGGTAACAAAAAGTGGAGGCTATCTGATCCGTGGACCCCAGGGCTGACTGGGGGAGCCAGTACCCTCTCTGGAGGCCAACATCTCAGGCACTGGGCACCCTGGACCAAGCCAACAGCGCGTGGGATGAAAAGATGAGAAACCACCGTTCCCCAGCCGTGCCCCCGCTCCCAGCTCAGGGATAATAGGCCAGTGATCTCTAGACAGCGAGGGACCTCCACTCCACTCCACACCATCAACTCATCTGCAGACAGGCAGGGTGCAGGCTGGGCTCCCCCAGCTCCCAGGAGCTGAGCAGGGTGCAGGCCAGGCTCCCCCAGCTCCCAGGAGCTGGGCAGGGTGCAGGCTGGGCTCCCCCAGCTCCCAGGAGCCGAGCAGACGCCGGGACAGATGGCAGAACTGAGTGATTCCACCGCTGTTCACTGAGCCCACGCCCAGCGCTGCGGGGGCGGCATGCAAGGCCCCAGTGTCCTTAGTTTCACAAAATAACATGGAAACGTGAGGCCCGACACCTGTACCAGACCACAGGGAAACACACAGGAACAGCCCACAGACAGGGGCCCATGCTGGCATCTGGCCACCGGCCCCCAGCTAGGGGGTGAGGCGGGCAGCGGTGGTCACCGCCTGGCAGGTCATCCAGGAAGTGCAGGACTTTCCCAGGAAGCTGCCAGGCCTGGGAACACTCGGGCCGAGGCCGGGTCCTGCCCACCAGCTCCCGTGGACTCGCAGAGTCTGGACTGAGGGGCCCGGGCACCAGAGGTTAACTTAACCCTAGAGGCATGGAAGTGGGGCCTCAGCGCAGGTGACCAGCCCAAGGTCACGGGACAGCTCAGGGCACAGGGCCTCTGGACCCCGAATCCAGGGGCCCTCCTGCCACAGCTCCACAGGCAGGAGGCGACTCCCTCTGCCAAGGCTGGGCCGAGCTCTGCCTGTGCCCACCTGGTGCATGTGGTCAGCACAGCTAGGCCACCCTAACTGTGAGGAAGTGCACACCCGTACCCCTTTGACCCTGGGTAGCCGGGCCCTCCACGCCACGGCCAACCTCCAGGCATGGGATGAAAAGCCCACTGGTCAGCCAGCCTGCCTAGCACAAGCCCAGGCTTCCTCCCCTGGCGCCAGCTGAGGGGGCAGCACAGTGGAGCCCAGGAGCCACGTAAAGGATGCGTGGACCCCCAGAACCCCGAGGGCAAGCGCCACGGTGAATCACAGCCCCAGTGGGCACAGGGCACAAGCATCCACCACCGAGGCATCTAAACCCGAGCGACCCACGGCTTCTCCCTCAGGGAGACAGGTCCTTGGATGCCCACTACCACCTGCAAGGGTTTTTGTTTCCGCTTTTACTTAAAGCAGAAAGGTTCATTGTTGCTGTGTAACAAAAAATGTTAACAACCGAAGCTCTGAAGATTCAGCTTCTTTATACAGTTCTTTCAATGACAGAATCCAAACTGAGTTCATGTAAGCCAAAGCTCAGAATTGGCCCTGCCATATGAACGGTGCAGGGGGCATGATGCCAACAATGATGGCACGGAGCTCTGAGCGGGAAGGTGAGACCACTGAGGGCAGGTGCAGCCCTTTCCCCACCCCTGCCCCTCCACCACCAACCTTGAGGCTCCAAATGTAAGCTCACTGCCCCCAGGACACTGATGGGGCCCAGGGACCCAGAGGGTCCCCTGGGAGATACAGAGAGTACTCCCTCATCTGGAATACCTGCCTCGGTTCTTCCCTTTAGGCACCAACTAATCAGCGGAGAAGGCAATGGCACCCCACTCCAGTACTCTTGCCTGGAAAACCCCATGGATGGAGGAGCCTGGTGGGCTGCAGTCCATGGGGTCACTAAGAGTTGGACATGAGTGAGTGACTTCACTTTCACTTTTCACTTTCCTGCATTGGAGAAGGAAATGGCAACCCACTCCAGTGTTCTTGCCTGGAGAATCCCAGGGACGGGGGAGCCTGGTGGGCTGCCGTCTATGGGGTCGCACAGAGTTGGACACGACTGAAGCGACTTAGCAGCAGCAGTAGCAGCCAAAGTCAGCAAGGCCCCATCCAGAAAGGGCAAACCCGACGCAGGTGGCAGCGATCACGAGCAGACACCTCTAGATGCACCAACACAGAAGCACACACCCAAGGTCTCCTGGCACGCACCTCAGGCCCCTCCTCACATGGTGGCAGACCCAGAAGTCCATGGAGCCCCGGCTGTCACCCCAGGGAATCAGATGCAGCCCAGCGACTTCTCTGGTGGTCCAGTGGCTAAGTCTCCGAGCTCCCAACGCCTGGGGCCTGGGTTCAAACCCTGATCGGAGAACTAGACCCCACCTGCCACAACTAAGAACTGGTGCAGTCACATAAACAAACCTTGAAAAAAAAAAAAAAAAAAAAGGTGCAGCCCAGTCTGAGCAGCCTGCACTCTACAAGGCTGGCTGCACAAGCATTTATTGAACACCTGCTGTGTGCACGCCCGGGTGCTGGGAGACAAAGGGCACAGTCTGATTTCCAGCTCCTTTGCCGAAGAGAACAAAAGTCTAGTGTCACGAGGACATGGCAAAGTTTCAACGAGATCGTGAAAGTGCTAGTAGCTCAGTCATGTCCGACTCTTTGTGACCCCGTGGGCCGTAGCCCGCCAGGCTCCTCTGTCCCTGGAATTCTCCAGGCAAGAATACTGGAGTGGGTAGCCATTCCCTTCTCCAGGGGATCTTCCAGACCCAGGGATCAAACTTGGGTCTCCTGTGTTACAGATTCCCTACCATCTGAGCTACTAGGGAAGTCCCTCCGATGAGATCAAGGAGCTGAAAATACTCTGAAAGGACACGCACCTGATACACAAAAGGTTCAGGCCCGGGGCATATTTCACGTCCACCAGAGGGGCTGGTGGGTCAGGTGGCTGGCAGCCCTTCCTGACACTCCTCCTGGGTGACCCATCCCTACCATGACTTCCCTCAACCACCAGGGCAGGGCCACAAAGACACACAGGGCTGGAAAGACACGCAAGCAGCCCAGGAGGAGGAAAGCCAACCATGGAGCAGCAGCCCACGGCCAGGTGCTCCTGTGGGGACCCTGTGCGCCCCAGGCCCACCCCCCGCCGCAGCGGCACCCCTCTCCCTCGGATCCAGCCAGGCGTCCTAACGCCTGCTCTAGCCCTCGACTGGGGACCGGCCACCTGTGTGATTGGGGCAAGGGACAGCAGGGCAATGGCGTGCAGAATTTACCGTCAACTGATCTCCGATGAAGGTACAAAGGCAATTTGATGGGAAAAGAGAAGTCTTTTCAACAAATGCTGCTGAAATAACTGAATATCCATATGCCGGAAATAAAAACACAAGAAGCGAGATCTTGATCTCAAACTATACATTAAAAGAATTAACTCAAACTGGACCACAAACCTTAATGTTTCAGCTAAAACTATAAAATTTTAAGGAAAAAAAATAGAAAAATCTCCGTGGCCTTGAGCTAGGCAAAGATCTTTAAGGTATAATTTCAAAAACATTAAACGTTAAAACAATTGGGGAATTCCTTGGCAGTCCAGTGGTCAGGACTCCACATTCTCACTGCCAAGGGACTAGATTCAATCCTTCCTTGGGGAAAGATCCCACAAGCCACAGGGTGTGGCCAAAAAAAGGAAAGAAACATGATAAACTGGATTTCACCAAAATTTAAAACTTCTGCTCAAAAGACACCATTAAGAAAATGAAAAAGACAACCACAGACTGCCAGAAAACATTTACAAATCAGAGCTGATACATGATTTGTATCATTGTATCCAGAACCCATAAAGAACTCTCACCACTGAAGACAATGCAAGTTCTAAAAAGTGAATTAGCCTAGTAGAGCCACGCCCACCCCGTCCCTAACCTAACCCCCTATCCCGCACACAAAGGATATACAAAGGCCAATAAGCATATGAAAAGACCTCAACAGCATTAGTCATCAGGAAAATGCAAATCAAAACCACAAGATACCACTTCACACCCACTAGGACGGCTATAATTGAAAAGGTAGACAATAATAAGGGTTGACAAGAATGCTGGGAATTTGGAACCCTCACACGCTGCTGATGGGAATAAATGAAGCAACCATTATATTATGGAAAACAGTCTGGCAGTTCCTCAAAAAGTTAAACAGATGACCCAACACTTCCACCGCCCCCCGCCCCCCACCCCCGCGCCGTGTATACCAAACAGAACTGAACACACCACACAGATGTCCACGAATGTTGACAGCAGCATTATTCGTAAGAGCCAAAAGGTGACAACACCTCAAGAGTACATTAGCTGGTTAACAGATAAACAAAATGCACTACAGCCACACCGTAAAGTACAACGTGGGTGAGCCTCAAAAACGTCATGCTAAGAAGCAGCCAGATACACACACAAAAGGCTGATTCCAGCATCCGAAATGTCCAGGAAGGGCTAACTTTAAAGACAGAACACAGATCAGGGATGGGCGGGGGCGGGGGTGATGGCAGAGAGCGCCTGTGAACGGCACGAGGCACAGAGATGTTGAGGGGTGATGGGAAGGTCTGAAACTGACTGTGCTGACGGTGTCAGGATCTGTAAGCTTACAGAAAGTCACCAGACCACCGGTTTGCAAAGAATGAGTTGTACGGCACAGGACTAATACCGCAACAAAGCTGTTACGAGTAAAATAAATAAATACAATGAATACAAAGTGAATGCGGTCAAATTCAACCTAACGTACTGTTACAGTGCGTAACGTACTGTTACGGTGCACGCTCAAAGTTTTGAAGTAAAAGAAAATCGGACAGGAAATTTTTAAAAGTCCTCACCCCACCTGACCCCCCACATACAGGTAACCTTATTGCAATAATCACTTCCCTGATATATACCCATATCAAATCATTACACTATATACTTAAAAGTTATACAATGTTATGTGTCAATTATATCTCAATAAAGTCAGAAAAAAATTGAACAGTGTTACAGAGGTGTTAAAAATAAATATTAGCAGGGCTTCTTGGGTGGCTCAGTAGTAAAGAATTCATCTGCCAATGTAGGAGACATAGGTTCAAGCCGTGGACTGTAGCCAGCCAGGCTCCTCTGTCCATAGGACAGAAGTGGGTTGCTGTGTCCTCCTCCAGGGGATCTTCCCAACCCAGGGATCGAACCCACATCCCTGGTGTCTCCTGCATTGGCAGGCTGCCTCTTTACAGCTGAGCCACCAGGGAAGCCCAACTGAGCCCATACGCCACAACTACTGAGCCTGGGTTCTGGAGCCTGGGAACCGCAGCTACTGAAGCCTGAGCACGCTAGAGCCAGCGCTCTGCAACAATAGAGCCACTGCAATGAGAAGCCCGAGTCCCCCAACCTGAGAGTATCCCCTACTCACTGCAACTAGAGAAAAGCCCACACAGCAACAAAGACCCAGCTTAGCCAAAACTAATAACATTTTTTGAAAAAAGTTATCAAGCATATTCTAGCTCCCAATGATTCTCTGTCCATAACACAATCAACAAAACTGGCAGACACTTGAAAAGATAACAACTTTCTCATGAGCTGACTGTACAGTCCAGGGATCCCTAAAAATCTCAACCCCACCCCCCATCCCCAGCCCACTCTTGAGGAAACATACTCAAGTCCTGCTTAGGTCGCTGACTGCCTCCCAGAACAAGGTGGCCTGAGAGAAGGAAGCAGAAAGGGCAGCCTTTGGACTGGACAGGCCCAGGAGGGCACTAATCTCGCTGGCAGCAAAACCAAGATGCACATGGCATTCACCTGGGTGCCAGCCCCAGTCGATTAGTTGTGGCTGACTTGGGCGTCCAGGATCGGTAGGGGTGTCTGGACTGATTAACAAGGTTAGCCGCACAGAATGCAAAAGCAGTGCTCTAAGTGCCTTGCATTTGTGATTTCTTCTCCAAGTGCCCAACTGAAGGGACATGAGGTTTGCTCTGGTCCCAGGTGACCACCTTAAACTTATTGCTGTTTCTGCCAAGCCACAGCTAACTGCTATTAAGAGTCTGAATGGATCACCTAATTTCCTCTATAAGCCAACATAGCAGCTAAGAACTTGTGAAGACATCTTAGGTGCTAAGCACTGTACCAGGATCAGCCCATTTTACAGATGAGGAAACTGACCCAGCGGGCTCGGTGGCTTGTCTAAGACTAGGAAGACTCAGCCAAAGGCGATCAGGAAGAACATCGGAGACAGAGAAGATGATGTCAAATAACTGACTGCTCCATCAGGTCTGGAACGTCAGCCTCCAGGGGAATCCCACACCAGCCGGGGCTTTCCTGTCCTTGGTCCCTGTGCCAGGGACCAAGAAGGCATGGAGACCTCCCACGCCTATCAGGGAACAGGGCTCTCTGGCCCAGCTCTGATTGACCCAACTGTGCTAGTCCCCACCCTGTTTATTTCTGGTGGTCCCAGACACTTGCCTTCTTTCCCCTTCCACAATGCGAGCAGAGCAGTTCTCAAATTTGAGTGGACAGTCAACTCACTCTGGGAATGGGTTTTAGATGCAGGTTCCTAGGCCACTAGCAGACCCAGGAAATCTGAGGCAGGGCCTAGGAAATGCACCTTAAGCTTCCCCATGGTCCTGGACCACACTCAGGGGAAACCTGGACTGGGGGATGCCCGCAGGCCAACTAAGAGGCCAAGAAACCACCAACAGGATGCAATGCTGCAGAAGCCAGAATCAAAGGCCCCAGTCTGAAAGTCCCCACGAGGCCCAAATGCCCTGTCCTCCTCCCGGGCAAACCACCAGATGAGGAGATGGAGTGTGAGGAACCCAAGCTAAACCTGCAGGTCAGGCCACTCTCACCATCAGAGGCAGGAGAACAGTGTGTTGGAGGGTGGGGGGCGGTGGGAGGGGGACAGCTGGCCTGGGAGTCGAACACTTGGTCCAGCTCTGAGACCCTGGGAAAGTCACTTCCTCCCTGATGGCCCACATCTCTCAGGCACAAAAACGGGAAGCTGGAGAACCTGGGAGGTCCCCTCCAACTATCCCTTGGTTCTCCAGCAGGGACTCCCAGCTCCTCTCCCAAGGACAGTAACGCCTTCTTGGGCCCAGGCCCACTCCCCAGCGCCTTCCCACCCACCCACTAAACACACGCGGCAGGCCACGGGAGAGCTAAGCCTCTGTCCAAACGGGACAGAGCGGGGACGGAACAGAACCCTGGCCGGGTCTCCACACCGAGCCACCGAAGAAGGCGAAAACTGGCGATGAAGTGATGTCGATCCCTTTGACAATGACCACTTTGTAAGCACAAGCAAAGCACCGGGCACCGGGTTAAGTCCTTGCCAGCTGCGCGCCCCAAAATTTCACCCCGGTCCTTGGGGACGTTTCCTATCGAGTGTCTCCCGGGTGTGCAGCCGTGGGAGCGTGCAGCGCGCAGGGGCGAAATGACTGACCCAAGGTCACCCGGCCGGGCCGCGGCAGTCAGCGCCGGACCGAGCCTCGCCCCAGGGTCTGGGTGGAGGGCGCGTGGAGCCCCAGACAGGAAAGCTGCAGGGAGGGCCNCCCCCGCCCCCCACCCCCGCGCCGTGTTTACCAAACAGAACTGAACACACCACACAGATGTCCACGAATGTTGACAGCAGCATTATTCGTAAGAGCCACAAGGTGACAACACCTCAAGAGTACATTAGCTGGTTAACAGATAAACAAAATGCACTACAGCCACACCGTAAAGTACAACGTGGGTGAGCCTCAAAAACGTCATGCTAAGAAGCAGCCAGATACACACACAAAAGGCTGATTCCAGCATCCGAAATGTCCAGGAAGGGCTAACTTTAAAGACAGAACACAGATCAGGGATGGGCGGGGGCGGGGGTGATGGCAGAGAGCGCCTGTGAACGGCACGAGGCACAGAGATGTTGAGGGGTGATGGGAAGGTCTGAAACTGACTGTGCTGACGGTGTCAGGATCTGTAAGCTTACAGAAAGTCACCAGACCACCGGTTTGCAAAGAATGAGTTGTACGGCACAGGACTAATACCGCAACAAAGCTGTTACGAGTAAAATAAATAAATACAATGAATACAAAGTGAATGCGGTCAAATTCAACCTAACGTACTGTTACAGTGCGTAACGTACTGTTACGGTGCACGCTCAAAGTTTTGAAGTAAAAGAAAATCGGACAGGAAATTTTTAAAAGTCCTCACCCCACCTGACCCCCCACATACAGGTAACCTTATTGCAATAATCACTTCCCTGATATATACCCATATCAAATCATTACACTATATACTTAAAAGTTATACAATGTTATGTGTCAATTATATCTCAATAAAGTCAGAAAAAAATTGAACAGTGTTACAGAGGTGTTAAAAATAAATATTAGCAGGGCTTCTTGGGTGGCTCAGTAGTAAAGAATTCATCTGCCAATGTAGGAGACATAGGTTCAAGCCGTGGACTGTAGCCAGCCAGGCTCCTCTGTCCATAGGACAGAAGTGGGTTGCTGTGTCCTCCTCCAGGGGATCTTCCCAACCCAGGGATCGAACCCACATCCCTGGTGTCTCCTGCATTGGCAGGCTGCCTCTTTACAGCTGAGCCACCAGGGAAGCCCAACTGAGCCCATACGCCACAACTACTGAGCCTGGGTTCTGGAGCCTGGGAACCGCAGCTACTGAAGCCTGAGCACGCTAGAGCCAGCGCTCTGCAACAATAGAGCCACTGCAATGAGAAGCCCGAGTCCCCCAACCTGAGAGTATCCCCTACTCACTGCAACTAGAGAAAAGCCCACACAGCAACAAAGACCCAGCTTAGCCAAAACTAATAACATTTTTTGAAAAAAGTTATCAAGCATATTCTAGCTCCCAATGATTCTCTGTCCATAACACAATCAACAAAACTGGCAGACACTTGAAAAGATAACAACTTTCTCATGAGCTGACTGTACAGTCCAGGGATCCCTAAAAATCTCAACCCCACCCCCCATCCCCAGCCCACTCTTGAGGAAACATACTCAAGTCCTGCTTAGGTCGCTGACTGCCTCCCAGAACAAGGTGGCCTGAGAGAAGGAAGCAGAAAGGGCAGCCTTTGGACTGGACAGGCCCAGGAGGGCACTAATCTCGCTGGCAGCAAAACCAAGATGCACATGGCATTCACCTGGGTGCCAGCCCCAGTCGATTAGTTGTGGCTGACTTGGGCGTCCAGGATCGGTAGGGGTGTCTGGACTGATTAACAAGGTTAGCCGCACAGAATGCAAAAGCAGTGCTCTAAGTGCCTTGCATTTGTGATTTCTTCTCCAAGTGCCCAACTGAAGGGACATGAGGTTTGCTCTGGTCCCAGGTGACCACCTTAAACTTATTGCTGTTTCTGCCAAGCCACAGCTAACTGCTATTAAGAGTCTGAATGGATCACCTAATTTCCTCTATAAGCCAACATAGCAGCTAAGAACTTGTGAAGACATCTTAGGTGCTAAGCACTGTACCAGGATCAGCCCATTTTACAGATGAGGAAACTGACCCAGCGGGCTCGGTGGCTTGTCTAAGACTAGGAAGACTCAGCCAAAGGCGATCAGGAAGAACATCGGAGACAGAGAAGATGATGTCAAATAACTGACTGCTCCATCAGGTCTGGAACGTCAGCCTCCAGGGGAATCCCACACCAGCCGGGGCTTTCCTGTCCTTGGTCCCTGTGCCAGGGACCAAGAAGGCATGGAGACCTCCCACGCCTATCAGGGAACAGGGCTCTCTGGCCCAGCTCTGATTGACCCAACTGTGCTAGTCCCCACCCTGTTTATTTCTGGTGGTCCCAGACACTTGCCTTCTTTCCCCTTCCACAATGCGAGCAGAGCAGTTCTCAAATTTGAGTGGACAGTCAACTCACTCTGGGAATGGGTTTTAGATGCAGGTTCCTAGGCCACTAGCAGACCCAGGAAATCTGAGGCAGGGCCTAGGAAATGCACCTTAAGCTTCCCCATGGTCCTGGACCACACTCAGGGGAAACCTGGACTGGGGGATGCCCGCAGGCCAACTAAGAGGCCAAGAAACCACCAACAGGATGCAATGCTGCAGAAGCCAGAATCAAAGGCCCCAGTCTGAAAGTCCCCACGAGGCCCAAATGCCCTGTCCTCCTCCCGGGCAAACCACCAGATGAGGAGATGGAGTGTGAGGAACCCAAGCTAAACCTGCAGGTCAGGCCACTCTCACCATCAGAGGCAGGAGAACAGTGTGTTGGAGGGTGGGGGGCGGTGGGAGGGGGACAGCTGGCCTGGGAGTCGAACACTTGGTCCAGCTCTGAGACCCTGGGAAAGTCACTTCCTCCCTGATGGCCCACATCTCTCAGGCACAAAAACGGGAAGNCCCCACCAGGAGGGGGAGGAGAAGGGTGTTTGGGGGGGGGGGGGGGGGGGGGGGGGGGACAGCTGGCCTGGGAGTCGAACACTTGGTCCAGCTCTGAGACCCTGGGAAAGTCACTTCCTCCCTGATGGCCCACATCTCTCAGGCACAAAAACGGGAAGCTGGAGAACCTGGGAGGTCCCCTCCAACTATCCCTTGGTTCTCCAGCAGGGACTCCCAGCTCCTCTCCCAAGGACAGTAACGCCTTCTTGGGCCCAGGCCCACTCCCCAGCGCCTTCCCACCCACCCACTAAACACACGCGGCAGGCCACGGGAGAGCTAAGCCTCTGTCCAAACGGGACAGAGCGGGGACGGAACAGAACCCTGGCCGGGTCTCCACACCGAGCCACCGAAGAAGGCGAAAACTGGCGATGAAGTGATGTCGATCCCTTTGACAATGACCACTTTGTAAGCACAAGCAAAGCACCGGGCACCGGGTTAAGTCCTTGCCAGCTGCGCGCCCCAAAATTTCACCCCGGTCCTTGGGGACGTTTCCTATCGAGTGTCTCCCGGGTGTGCAGCCGTGGGAGCGTGCAGCGCGCAGGGGCGAAATGACTGACCCAAGGTCACCCGGCCGGGCCGCGGCAGTCAGCGCCGGACCGAGCCTCGCCCCAGGGTCTGGGTGGAGGGCGCGTGGAGCCCCAGACAGGAAAGCTGCAGGGAGGGCCGCGGGGCCGAGCAGAGCCCCCAGCCCAACCTCTGCCGCCGCCCGCTGCCCGCCCCGTCGCTCCAGCCCGCGCGCCTCGCCGTCCGCGCCCGGGGCAGGGTCCCGGGGCGGGGCCGAGGCCGGAGTCGGGGCGGCCACTCACCGGACTTTGGAGGGTAGCGATAGGCCGAGTTCGCCTGGATGTCGATGTCCTCCACGCCGGCGATGCGGCGGCTCAGGATGGAGCCCATGGTGGGCGGCGGACCGGGCCGAGGCTGGGGCGGCGGCGGCGTCCTCACGCGGACATGGCCCGGACCAGGCCGCACGGACGCTCGCCCACGGCCGCGGGCGCACGGCCTCCCAAAACCCCCACCCCCGGCTCGGCTCGGGGCCCGACGCCACGGCAGCCCTCCGCCCCCCCCCCCGAGGCGCGAAGCACCTCGGGAAATGGAGTCCCCTCGTCGCAGTGGGGTCCGAGCGACGGCATGGAAAGCCCGACTAGGAACTACACTTCCCAGGAAGCTCCGCGCCCGGGCTCTCCGAAGTTGTTGACAAACCCTCCAGGACAAACCAAATGGACCTGAGTCCAGAGGGGAAAGACCATCAACCACCCTGCAAACTATCCAGCCCTTTGCATTCCAAAGCACGAGACTAACATCATAAGTCTTTGGCTTTTTAACAATTTGTTCGTACATACACCTTTCGAGGAACCAAGGCCTTCCACATTTACTCCCTCTTGAAATACCTCCCTGACCTACCATGGTTCTCCCCACTTTCCAGGGTTTGATCTCCTGGCCCGGCCAGCAGAGGGCAGACCCTCACCTGCCACCTGGCAAAGAAGAGCTGGGGGTGGAACCCAAGAGTGCTTAGGGGAGTGCCCACTTGGGAAGCGAAGCACCTTTTCCAGAATTCAAGGCATCTCTCAGTCTCCATGTCCAGGACAATTATTCTGAAGACATCAAGTCCCTCGCAGAGGCAGTAAACCTCTCCCCATTTCAGAGACAGGGACACTGAAGCACAAAGAAGAGAGTGCTTAAGGGTGCTTAAGCCAAGTTCAAAGAATCCAGGTTAGACCCTAACTGAACCGCCAGGGAATTCCCCAACTTTCCATTTGAATAAATATTTATAAATAAAAAGAACCAGGGTTAGAGTTAAAGCCTCTTCACAGGTTGTAAGGTACTTTCCTGGCTTTTGATTCGCAAAACTCTGTAAGCAGGCAAGTGAGGATCTGTCGTTTTTACCAACTTTTCAGTTGAGAAACAGCTCTTCTGAGAAGAAAGTGGCTTCCCAAGACAAGCCTGTTCTATCAAGAAAGGAGCTGGGGAACTTCTCTGGTGCTCTGTTGCCTAAGACGCTGTGGTCCCAATGCAGGGGACCCGGGTTCTGGATCCCACATAGTGCAACCAAGAGTTTGCATGCCTCAGCTAAAACACTACACATGCCTCAGTGTAGACTGAAAGATCCTGTGTGCCACAACCAAGACCCTGCGCAGCCAAACAAATAAATTATATGTATATGTATAAAGGAGCTAGGGAGGACAGAGGCTGGCTAGGAGTCTTAGATGGTAAATTCACCACTGTCCACATTAAAGTGAGTCTTAACACCTTTCAGGACTCCAGAATCCAACCTTCCTATTTTCATGGGGCCTGGGAAGCCAAAAGTCAAAGGAAGTGAAGGACTTGTGTGATTATAAGGGACGGTGCAGGTCTTGGGGGAGCCTGATCTAACTAACCTCTCTGCCGTGCAAGCAAGAACCCCATTTACTGAGCAGCTACTGTGTGCCAGACGTTGGTGTTGAACCCTATCCATGAATTCTCTGCTGTCGGTTCTGTTTCCATTCCCAATAAAACAGAAACAGGAACAGGAAAGAAACTGGCAGAAGTGAAGTATCCCATTCAGTTTGCATAGTAGATAAGTGGTAATAAAGCTGGAATTTGAACCAGGCCACGCCTTTTAATGTCACATTCCCCTGCCACCCCCAGCCCCCATCGCCCAGACACAGGAATGCTCCAGTACCAGATTTCTGGTCTCTTGCTCCTAGATGCGCCTGAAGATAACCCCACCCCATGCAACCATTCTTCCTTCACTTCAAATTTCTTTCTGTTGAATCACATAATGCTGTTCAATCATATATACACAAACAGATAATACCAACACAGCATTCAGTTGATCGGTCTCCCCGCTTGCGGGGAAGGAAGGAGCGTATTGTGGTTCCAGATGTTCCCACTGACAAATAATTCTAAGAGAATGTCCTCCCTACAGATTGTGGCCAGGGCAGTCATTTCCATGGGCTGATATTGGATCAATTAAAACACCCCTCTCAGTAGAGCTTTGGACTTCAGGTATACTTTTCTGTGCTTATCCACGCCCCAGTGGGAGACAGACACTTTCTGATTTGATACTGGTTCTACTATCAACCTCTTGGCTGATTCATTTATTTACTCAACAAATATTTATCATGCAGCTACTATACGAAAAGCAGTGAGCCAGGCAGAGAGCCAGGCAATAGAGATTAAATGGTGAAACCACCAGATACAGAATCTAGTGAGGAAACAGACACTTAAGGTGAGCAAACATATAAGTAAAATGCAGTGGGTGCTATAGGGGAGTAGCCTGAGGTGCAGTGAAATACTAGGAGAGACCTACTATTGCTAGGGGAGTCAGGGAAGGTTTCTCTGAGGAGGTGACATTTAAGCTAGGACTTGAAATACAAGAAAGAGCCAAGAGCAGGCTCTGAGGGAGTGGGTCAGGCCAGGTTCCAGGCAAGGATAACCACCTGTGCAACAGCCCTGAGAAGCTGAGTAAGATCGATGAGCTCAAAGGCCAGTGCAACTAGAATCTAGTAGGCATGGAGAGTTCAGGGACAGGGATCAGATATCAGGCAGTGGCCACATCTCAAGGCCCCTCAGTTATTCAAGGATTTCCTGGTAGCTCAACTGGTAAAGAATCCACCTGGCAATGCAGGAGACCTGTCTGATTTCTGGGTCAGGAAGATCCGTTGGAGAAGGGATAGGGTACCACCACTCCAGTATTCTTGGGCTTCCTTGGTGGCTCAGCTGGTAAAGAATCTGCCTGCAATGTAGGAGGCCTGCATTTGATCCCTGCATTGGAAAGATCCCCTGGAGAAAGAAACCGCTACCCACTGTAGTATTCGCAGAGTTGGACACAACTGAGTCACTTTCACTTCTAGTTAGGCAGCATCCAGTCCTTTGAAACACAAAGAAAGACCCCAGCCACACTTCAGGGCCTCAGAGTGTAAGTCCCTCAAGCCCCTAGACTTCTCAAGCACCCTATGGATGTCTGATAAATACATCCGTGAGGTGATTGAAAGAATGAACTTAGAAGGAGGCTGGGATCCCGGGCCTTCCATGAACTGGCAGTGGCAACTTTCCCAAGAGCCTCAACCTCCCCTGGACCTCAGGTAAAAAGAAGGTACTGCTGGAAATGCCCTTTATACCACCCTCCCCCCATCTACTGGCCCCAGCTGTCAGGCCCCATCTGAGCCTGCTAAGAAATCCAAAGTTCACTCTCTAGCCAGTCTGATCCTGGCTGAAAACAAGGTTGTTTTTTCCCTTTCCCACTGCCCCTTGGAAAACAAGTTGGCTGGGGGGCCACAGGGGGCAGAAGGGTGACCTTTGCTCCTGCTGTCCCCTCCTGCCCCACCTCAGCCAGTGGGCTGGCCTGGAAAAGTCCCTTCTGGGCTGGGCAAGTCTGGGCAGGTACCCAAATGGTGCTCAAATGAAGGTGAGGTACTTACTGCCTCTCTAAGCAAGAAAAGTCCCCAGTGGGCCCTGCCAGGACAGCGCCCACCCTCCTGTGCCAGGAACTAACCTTGCTGGCCCACTGGGTGCCTGGTCTTCTCCACTAGCTCTGAACACTGTCAAGAGTGTAAGGAGGTCTGGATTCCAGCCTCAGTTTCCTTATCTCTAAAATGGGGCTTGAGTTCCCTACAGTTGTCCAGATGGAAGCACAGAGGTGCTAGAAAACGGTGTTCTAAGCACCACAGGCATTAATGCCCTAGAGCAGTCCTGGGAGAGCTATGAAGATTCTACAAACCAGGAAACTGAAGTTCAGAGCCCTCCGTTCAGTCCAATTCTGCAACAAAGCTCTGGGCAGGGATGACTCCCCTGGAACCAGATAACACCCAGAACATCGCCTAACAGTACTAGACCTCTCTACCACCATTTGGTCTCCATAGTGTTCAGCCACAGTGATTCTAACGCGAACAACGGATCAGATGTACCAAAACCCCTCAATGATCTTTAACCCGCCATCTCCAGGGTCTGTCCCTGCTTCCTGAAGACATTTTCCACACTTGCAAATTCTACACCTGTCCTAGGGACTTTTGACACACGTCTCACTCCACCCTAGGCACCATCCAACCCTTCTACTAGAGTTTGTTCTCTGCATGCTTGAGGCCAGGTGAGAGCCAGACACAGTAAGGGCCCAATAAAGAGTTGCTCAACTAATGAAACTGGAGTCCAGGCAGCGCGGGGAACCGGAATAAGGTCAATCAGAGCCGAGGCAAGCGAGCCCCGAGCCCCAGTTCCAAACAAGCTGGGCCCTCTCCCCGCTCCCCAGACACCCGAACGGCGACCTCAACCGGAAACAGCGTGTGTGGAGCTGTAAACACAGCCCGCAACCCACTCCCCACCCGCAGCGCTCT
>SJYW01054073.1:362556-372653 GCA_006410735.1 Raphicerus campestris | reverse complement strand
ATCGGGTTCCGGGGATCCCCTTTTTTGTTTGGTAACGGCCAGGGCGGGGCGGCGCTGAGGCCCCGACGGACAGTCGGCCCGGCAGCCGGAAGGACGCCCGTGGCCTGGGCCGAACTGGGCCCGCGCCGCCCCCGCCTTGGAAGCCCTGAGCCCGCGGGTGGAGCCGTCCGGTGTGTGTGGGTCTGAAGGTCTGGGTGCCCGGTGGGCAGCTCGGCGACGCGTGTCCACGTACTTGTGCATTTGTATTTACGCACGCGCCACGCTACGTGTGGGCATGTTGGCGTCTGTGTGTGTAAACACTCAGTCCAGCCCGCGGCGTGGGTGCGGGCTGTATGCGCTCCGTGTACGCACAGGTCACCGTTTTGCAGACGGTACTCAGGCATGTACACACACTGGTGTCCAGGTGGTGTGTCAGAGCCCCATACGACAGCTAAGGGTGTGATCTGTGTACCCCGTTCCGGAGGCGTATCCAGGTGCCCTCCTGTGCTGGCTGCCGAATCTTCGTGCACAGCGCACGGCTTGGTGTACACGGTTCAGTGGCATTCGGCCAGCTGGGCGGGAGGTGGGGCTGCCCCAGCCTGGCCCCCACCTCCCCAGGCCTCCCTGACCCATAGAGCACTACTGCCCAGGGCTTGTGCTGCCAAAAGGCCACCTGGCCTTCCCAACTCAGCTGCCCCAGAAATAACCCGGGATGGTATCTAGGGAGGAGGCCAGAGCCCCTTGAGCTCCACCCCTCACAGGTGTAAGGTCACAGTCTCAGTCTGCAGAGTCTGTGCCCAGCCTGGGCTGGGGAGCCTGGTTTCTAGATGGGAAGCCAGCTCAGGGAAGGTACTCCCGGCCAGAGGAGGGACGGAGCTTGGGGGCTGTGGAGTTCAGCTTCGTGGGGGTTGAGACAGAGATCATAATTCCTGCCCCAAGGTTGGGACAGTCTGGGTAGGCAGTGGCCTGTCCATTCAAAGGAATCCTTGCTCACTTTCCCACCGGAGATCTCAGGGGGGACCTGAGAGCTAATCCTGGGGTGGTCCTCAAATCACAAGATGGGACACTGCTCGCTCTCTCTGGGCAGGTCCCACCCTGTGGCCTCAGTTTCCTTCGCTGTACCTGGGGGCCGTGAGTTGTGAGCTGACCTCTGAGGAGTGCATGGGCAGCCCCCCTTCGCAGCCCGGCAGCCCCACCCTGCAGGAAGCTTCCAAATCTAGAGCTGGATGTGGCAAAACTTGCAAAACCACATTCATGGTAGTTTGCTGGAGTCCCACATCTGCATACACATCCCCCCCTCGGGCTGGGCAGGCAGGTGTCCGGTGGGAAGCGGCCCTGCCCACAGAGCCTGGCACAGGCCGGCAGTCGCTCGGCAGTCGCTTGGGGTTGGTGTCCCCTGGTCACTGGAACTGAAAATGTATCTTTGAAGATTAAAATGCCTGGGGAAACTCTGACCTCAGGATGGGCAGAAACAGCTTGCAGACTGGGGGGCTTTGATGGCCCCCACAGTACAAGTCCTGGGCTCCCCGAATCTCAGCTTCACCATGTGTAAAGTGGGGATGTGGTTAGTAGGGAGGTTCTTAGGGTAAAAATGGGGTGTGAACATCCAACCCTTAGGTCTTCCTGGGAGTGAGTGGGGTTCCTTGCCTCCATCCCCAGCTGGCAGCCACTTGGGCTGAGGGCTGGCCCAGCAGGAGGCCTGTTTTTGGGTCATATTCTCTGTGATTCAGGTGTTTATGGGGACAAAAGGCTGCTGGGGGTGAGGGACCTGTGTGCTTTAAGTTTGGGGGTGCTCTAGGAAGGCAGGAAAAGGGCAACAGCCTCTCCCTGGAATGCTCACACACTGCAGCTGCCTGTGGAGCTACCGCTGGGGGAGGAACGGGTTGGTGTCCCTTGGGGCTCCTGGCCTGGGAGGTGTCACAAGGAGGTGCTTAGAGACCGAGGCATTCTCCCCCGCCCCCAGCTCCCACACCCCTGTTTGGGGACGTTGGGGTAGGGTGTCTCCAGCAGGAAATTCCCAGAATAATTCATTTGAATTTACTCTAGTAATAAAACCCCTAGGGTAAGCCTGGGAGCCAGGCTGGGTTTCTGGGTGTGTTGGGAGTGGGGGAGGGGGCTGACAGCCCTGGGCCGCAGTGGGCGGGGAGCCTGGAGGGGGGCAGCGTGGAGGGCAGAGATGCCCGCAGACCCTTCACATACTTGACGGGCTCCCTCACCCTGCACTTTCACAAGAGCAGCTGGTTCCCTTATTTGCCTGGATGCCTGTCCTGCGAGGGGCTGAACCAGGACACACCAGTGCTGGAGGCCACTGCCCTGGGGGCCCCTCCCCCCAGCCCCCCAGGGCCACTCGAGGAGCGGCTGCCACCCCCTTCCCCACCCACTTCTCACAGTCCTGGGCACGAACCCCACTGCAGCCTTCCTCTTACTCCACCAGTTTGCAGGAGACTCAGACGACTAGATAGGAGTGCAAAACCCACAGCCCACTCCTTAATCCCGGCCCGGCCCGGGGACCTCAGGAGCACTGCTGCCAGGGAGGGAGGCTACCAGCCTCCTAGTCCAGTGTCCCTTTGGTGCAGAAGGAGAAACCGAGAGGCAGGGCAGGGCCGGGCCCCTTGGCTAGCCCAGGAAAGGAGTGGTGGGTTACAGGCTCTCAACACCAGGGTGCCTTTGCTGTCCTCTGGTTCATAGACAAGGAAACTGAAACTCAGAAAGGAGTAAGGACTTGCACCCATGGAGTTGGTGACCATAGGGCCAGAGTCTCCTGGAGCCCTTTCCCCATGAGACAGGCCCTCATGTCACTCATGGTGACAGAACCAGGTAAGCTGGAAGCACCTGGCAGCCAGCTTGCAGGCAGTGTCCTGAGGGTCCTCCCTGCCCACCAGCCCAGGGCTCCACAGCACCTCTCTGGGTGGTGCCGAGAATGGAGGAAGGCCAGGCCAGGACCACTGGGGTCCTGAGGGTAAGCGTGGGCCTTTTTTCCTACAGACAGCCCTCAGCGCCTTTTTCCAAGAGACCAACATCCCCTACAGCCACCATCACCACCAGATGGTAAGTTCCCTGCAGCCCCAGGGGCATCCCTGCAGGACTGTACCAGTCTGGGGGTAGCAACCTAGGCCTGAGGAAGGAGCCGCTGGGAGGGACTCCTGGGAGCCGGGCAGCAAGCACCGTGGGCCTGTCCACATGGGCATCACTCCGCTCCCCTGTGAGCTCCAGACTGAGGGACCGCCTGGGGGGTGGGGTGCACTGGGGAAGGGCCCCTTCTGGAAGGGGCACTCACCCCCCTCCCTCTTCCCCCTACAGATGTGCACTCCTGCCAACACCCCCGCCACGCCCCCCAACTTCCCCGACGCCCTCACCATGTTCTCTCGCCTCAAGGCCTCCGAGAGCTTCCACAGTGGAGGCAGCGGCAGCCCGATGGCCGCCACGGCCACGTCGCCGCCGCCGCATTTCCCGCTCACCGCCACCGGCAGCTTCGCGGCGCCCGGCTGGCCGACCGCGGCCTCACCCCCAGGGGGCGCACAGCACCACCAGCCGCCGCAGCCGCCCCTGTGGACTCCGGCCCCCCCTTCCCCAGCGTCAGACTGGCCGCCCCTGGCCCCCCAACAGGCTGCCTCGGAACCCAGGGCCCACCCCGCCATGGAGGCCGAGAGATAAGGGAGGCCCCTCCCCCCTCCCGGAGGCCAGGACCCCGTGGGGCGGGGGAGAGGACGTCTCTGCGGGCCCCCTTTACCCTCCTCTGTCTGCACCCCTTTTCCCCGGAGCCCTGGAGGGGAGAGACCGGACCCTCGAGCCAGCCCACAGGCTGCCCAACCACGTGCCCCGCGGCGCAGGTCTTCGGTGCCCCGCTTCCATGGATTCGGCTTCCAGTCACCTGGGTGCTGGTGGACAGAAGCTCGGAGAACAAGCAGCCTTACCCAGAGGATTCGCCCATCCTGCCTCGCTGGCCACGGGGGCAGCAGAGCATCGCCACCGCGGAGACTGGGCCAGCTCCTGCCTTGGAGCTCCCCGGGGCCGGCGGGCCTAGATCCTCACCCTCGGAAACGCAGAGCCTTCTCCGCATGAGTGCGTGTAGCTGTGTCTGTGTATTTATATGTATGTCGCTCTTCGAAAAGCAACCTAGTTTATGGGGCAGCTGGACTTTGCATGTTAGAGTGAACCCCCCTCGCCCGCCACTCCTCCCCCCAGGGCCCTGCGCCTCTCCCCTGCTCCCTGGGCAGCCAGCCTTGCTCTTCCCTGCAGAGAAAAGGATTGTGGGAAACTCCAGGATTCTTCCCACCCATCCCCCAGCGCCTGCCTGCTGGGGCTGCCTGCATGCCTCCCCAGAGCCCGGGGGTACCCCATCCCTAGCTCCTTTCCCGCTTTTAACAAAGGAGAAGAAAGAGTTCCAAACCACCACCAGGCTCTGTGGTCGTGCCTCATATCCTAAGCTTTGCTGCCAGCTGGCTCCACATGGAGAGGGAGGGTGCCAGCTGAGCCCAGAGCAGAGGCCAATCCCCCAATCCCGCCTGGCTCCACACTGCTCTTGTCTGTCGCTGTCTTTTCAACTACAACGTGCTCCGGAATCTTCCTGCCCACCCCAGGCTTTTCCCATGAAGTTAGTTCCTGCCCTGTGTTCCCAGAACCCCTGCCTCTGTTTGCTCACCCTTCCTCTTGTCTGACTGGACAGATCCTGACCTCCAGGGCTAAGAGCTGCCTTTTGGTCTGCCTGTGTTTCACACAAGGACTTTTCTTGCTGTCTTTAGGGCCCCAGTGGCCAGTTGCAGGCTAGACCCTCAGCCCCACCTCCAGCAGCCACTCTGGGTGGGGCAGGGCCCTTCCTTGGGGGAGGCACAGGCCGCAGCCCCCGTGGTAAGATAGCAGGCATGGATGCAGAGCCCATGGGCCAGCAACAGGGACTGGATGAGGCTGGGCAGAGTCCAACAAGCCTCAGCTCAAACCTGTGGTTGCCAAGGAGACAAACCACTCAGGGGCAACAGACAGTGGATCCCGGGCTGCTCCCACGCCAGGCTGGGCAGGCACCTACTCTTCCTGTAAAAGAGAAACGGCACGACTCTGCCCTGGGCTGCCTGTACCAAGGAAGGGTGGGCATCCCTGGGGCAGCTTTGGGAGAAGGCAGCCTAGACCTTGCACCCCTTGGTGAGGCTGGAACTTGGGGGAGTAAGGGGATGTGGGCCCCTGCAGATGGTCACCAGTGGCCTGACTCCCTAGTCAGGATGCCTACCCAACTCAGCCCACTGGGCGGTGCCTGGGAATGTTGTGTTCCAGAAGATCTGGCTGGCAGGTGCCTCAGAACCTGCCAGCATTAGCCCTGCTGCCTCTCCCCGTGGTCACCATGCAGACTATTGCTGCCCTGTTTGGGTCTGGACAGGCTCTGGATCACTGGAGGCCCCCACTGATCACAAGACTGACTGCAGCACCCTCGCTGCAGCTGTTGCTCATGTCCTCACCTTGAAGCCCACGCTTATAGTGGCCTTCGGGNACCCAGAGGATTCGCCCATCCTGCCTCGCTGGCCACGGGGGCAGCAGAGCATCGCCACCGCGGAGACTGGGCCAGCTCCTGCCTTGGAGCTCCCCGGGGCCGGCGGGCCTAGATCCTCACCCTCGGAAACGCAGAGCCTTCTCCGCATGAGTGCGTGTAGCTGTGTCTGTGTATTTATATGTATGTCGCTCTTCGAAAAGCAACCTAGTTTATGGGGCAGCTGGACTTTGCATGTTAGAGTGAACCCCCCTCGCCCGCCACTCCTCCCCCCAGGGCCCTGCGCCTCTCCCCTGCTCCCTGGGCAGCCAGCCTTGCTCTTCCCTGCAGAGAAAAGGATTGTGGGAAACTCCAGGATTCTTCCCACCCATCCCCCAGCGCCTGCCTGCTGGGGCTGCCTGCATGCCTCCCCAGAGCCCGGGGGTACCCCATCCCTAGCTCCTTTCCCGCTTTTAACAAAGGAGAAGAAAGAGTTCCAAACCACCACCAGGCTCTGTGGTCGTGCCTCATATCCTAAGCTTTGCTGCCAGCTGGCTCCACATGGAGAGGGAGGGTGCCAGCTGAGCCCAGAGCAGAGGCCAATCCCCCAATCCCGCCTGGCTCCACACTGCTCTTGTCTGTCGCTGTCTTTTCAACTACAACGTGCTCCGGAATCTTCCTGCCCACCCCAGGCTTTTCCCATGAAGTTAGTTCCTGCCCTGTGTTCCCAGAACCCCTGCCTCTGTTTGCTCACCCTTCCTCTTGTCTGACTGGACAGATCCTGACCTCCAGGGCTAAGAGCTGCCTTTTGGTCTGCCTGTGTTTCACACAAGGACTTTTCTTGCTGTCTTTAGGGCCCCAGTGGCCAGTTGCAGGCTAGACCCTCAGCCCCACCTCCAGCAGCCACTCTGGGTGGGGCAGGGCCCTTCCTTGGGGGAGGCACAGGCCGCAGCCCCCGTGGTAAGATAGCAGGCATGGATGCAGAGCCCATGGGCCAGCAACAGGGACTGGATGAGGCTGGGCAGAGTCCAACAAGCCTCAGCTCAAACCTGTGGTTGCCAAGGAGACAAACCACTCAGGGGCAACAGACAGTGGATCCCGGGCTGCTCCCACGCCAGGCTGGGCAGGCACCTACTCTTCCAGTAAAAGAGAAACGGCACGACTCTGCCCTGGGCTGCCTGTACCAAGGAAGGGTGGGCATCCCTGGGGCAGCTTTGGGAGAAGGCAGCCTAGACCTTGCACCCCTTGGTGAGGCTGGAACTTGGGGGAGTAAGGGGATGTGGGCCCCTGCAGATGGTCACCAGTGGCCTGACTCCCTAGTCAGGATGCCTACCCAACTCAGCCCACTGGGCGGTGCCTGGGAATGTTGTGTTCCAGAAGATCTGGCTGGCAGGTGCCTCAGAACCTGCCAGCATTAGCCCTGCTGCCTCTCCCCGTGGTCACCATGCAGACTATTGCTGCCCTGTTTGGGTCTGGACAGGCTCTGGATCACTGGAGGCCCCCACTGATCACAAGACTGACTGCAGCACCCTCGCTGCAGCTGTTGCTCATGTCCTCACCTTGAAGCCCACGCTTATAGTGGCCTTCGGGGGCGGGGGGGCACAGCTCTGCCTGGGGTGTCTGGGGAGAGAGAGGAGGCTGTCCTGAGCTCCTGAACTCTGACTGCAGCTCTTTCATCCTTTTGGAAGGAAGACAGTTCTCAGGTTGCTGAGGAGTGACTCACTTTCACTTTTCACTTTCATGCATTGGAGAAGGAAATAGCAACCCACTCCAGTGTTGTTGCCCAGAGAATCCCAGGGACGGGGGAGCCTGGTAGGCCGCCGTCTATGGGGTCGCACAGAGTTGGACATGACTGAAGTGACAGCAGCAGCAGCAGTTCTCAGGAAGGTGCCACACCCCTTTCCAAGTGTAGGAAAAATGTGTAGAGGCAAGGAAGTGCTTCTGGGAGTGAGTGTGAGCTCCCCAGTGGGCAGATGACTGAGGTGGCCTTACCCACTGGAGCACGCAAGAGGGTGCACGGGCCAGAATGTTTACTCAGGCTTCCCACCCCAGGCTGGCCTCGGAGGAGCCTGTGGGAACTACACCCTCACTCAAAAGTGTGGTCACCAGACCAGCTGGGTCCCATGGGAGCTTGTCAGAGATGCAGAATGACCTCTCTAATCCCAGCCCAGACCTCCTGAATCAATCTGCTTCAAACAGGATCCTCACACGTCCTGTGGACATTCAAGGGTGAGAATCCCGACCTGACCAAGCCCACTTCTGTCTCCAGAGGCCACCAGGGGCTGGGTCTGGAGGCCCCAGGAGGAGGTCCTGGAAGGACTTAAGTTTCCTGTAGATGGAGCTTTTCTAGCGTGGACACTCCAGACACTGGGGTGTCCTGTGCAGCACCCCTGACCCCCTTCCATGAGTTCAAACTAGTAGCAGCCCCCAGTTAGGACAACTAGAAGTGTCTGCAGGCAAAGTCGGCCCAGTGGAGAGCCACAGGGCCTCCAGGTAGCACCCTGGGGTCCCACAGCATTGGTCTCTAGGGTGGGAGACCAATATAGTTCTAAACATATCCCAGGGCATTAGTGATCAACTTGTGAATGTACTAAAAACCACTCGATCATACACTTTTAAAGGGTAAACTACGGTACATCACTTATGTCATAGCTTCATGTCAAGAACACTTGAAGCAGCTTCCAGGTGATGACTGCTGGAACACAAGCCCCTCGTGGCAGGCGGGAGCCCACTAGACTTGTGACTCTCCAGCCTGTAGAGCACAAGTGCCCCCCGGGCGCTTGAGGAGGAGGGCCCTGGGCACGGTGGGAACCAGAGCAGGAGGGAGCAGAGGGTGGGGCTGGAGCTTTCCACCAGTGCCCAGACCCTGCCAGGTGTGCTGGAAGCCCCCCACACACCCTCCCTCCTATTCCGCTGAGCACCTCCCAGACAGGCAAAGTTCTGCAAAAGGGGGTAGGAAATGTGAGGGGAGGCAGAGGCGGGCCCACATAGATGTCAAGCACTGGACAGAAAAGGGCAACACGAACCTGGAACTTCAACTTCCCCAAGCCTGGAGGCTCAGAAGCAAGACGGAGGAGCCAGTAACCACCTCCCACCACATGTTCAAGTGTAAACTGGCTAAAATGCAAAGATGAGGTACAAACCGAACAGAGTCACATTTACAGCCATTCTTAGCTGTCCATTTTGGCACTTCCTGGAGCCGCCTCAACAACACATGAAGACCAGCCTCTGGGCTTCATCACCACCCACCTGATCACCAGACTTGAGCTCTATCACTTTGTTTCCAAAAATTCCACTCTGAAAACACCATTTGCATCCCAGTTTCCTGGGAAGAATGTGATTGGAGCTCTCCTTTCTGAAGAGGAGATACGACTGCAGACGGGCATGGAGGCCTAGCCTCCCCATGTGACTTGACTTGGGTGGGCCCTGTTGTTCAATGATTGTGCATGCATGCAAAGTCACTTCAGTTGTGTCCGACTCTGCAACCCCATGGACTCTAGCCCAGCAGGCTCCTCTGTCCATGGGATTCTCCAGGCAAGAATACTGGCGTTGCCATGGGTTGCCATGCCTTCCTCCAGGGGATCTTCCAACTCAGAGATCAAACCTGCATCGCTCATGTCTCCTGCATTGGTAGGTAGGTTCTTTATCAATAGCACCTCCTGGGAAGCCCGTTAAATGATCGGGCATGTCTATCTTAAGAGTTTTCAGACTCGGAGGCCCCTGGTGTGTGCCGTTGGGCTCAATTCGTAGGCCAGCACTCTAAAATCAGTTTACATGAAAAGCTCCACTTCCAGCTTACCTTGGACGTTTGTCACATCTGGCCCAAGTTCCCTTAAGGCCACAGCTGGCTGCAGCTGACCCAGCACAGCGGGAGGCCTCCCAACCTGGCCCTGGCTGGCCAGCCGCTCCCATGGCCGTCATGGCTGCATCTGCTTCGCACCTCAAGTCAGCTGGTGTCTCTGAAGGAGATTTGCTCTTCCCCAGGAGCATCTGTGAAAGTAGATGTCCTGCTCTGTGGGGCGAGGGCGGCCCGGGGGGGTGAAAGGAGGCTCTGAAACGCTTTCTGCGGGCAGGCAGGGCGCCTCCTTCAGAGCTGTGAAGGGCTTGTTCTGAGAGTCCCCTGGATGGAGGCAGACACTCAGGGCCCCTGAGAACACTGTGGGCGAAGCAGAAAACCACGCGGCTCCTAAGACTGCCCCCCCACCTCAGCCCGGCAGCTGGCAGGGCCACTGTGGCCCTGGAGGTCTCTGAGGGTCTTTTCATAGCCGGACTCCTCTGAGGACAGATGAGGGCTTTGACTCCAGTTCCTCCTGGTGTCTGCGTCGGGGAAGCCGCCTGGGTTGGCCAAAAGGAGATCTTTTGAGGTAAAGGCTATTTCCAGTTCCTGCATTGGGAAAGGTCTCCGGTTGCTTAGCCACAGTTGATGTTTGGGAAATATATGTATTTCAAGTAAGTCTTAGAAGAACGCAGCTCTTTTAGGGGTGTAAGGGTGCTGGGTCCTGCTGGGGAGGGCAGGGAAGGGCCCATTCCCTGGATGGCTGAGACCTGTCGGCAGCCCAGCATGAGGCACCAGGAGCCTGCTGGCAGAGTTCTGCTCAGCGTTCTGGCCATTTCTCATCTCCTGGGAAATATGAGGTGCAAATATTGGCGGGGGGGGGGGGGG
>SJYW01054073.1:335690-358204 GCA_006410735.1 Raphicerus campestris | reverse complement strand
GGCTGCGGGGGGCGGGAGGGGCAAGAGAGACCCATTGTGTGTCCCAAGAACATTCTGGAGAGAGGCTGGTCTGACGGGGCCATCCCCACTAAGGAAAAAAGAATCCCTAAGGCTGGAAGTGTTCACCTCTAATCACCCAGCCCAGGCATCTGACATTTCCTGGGTGGGGGCAGGATTATCCATCCTGGGGGATGGATAATTTCATCTATCCATCCAAGATAGATGAAACCAGAGGTGGATGAGGACGTGGAGCAGAGCAGCCCAGAGAAAACGGGGCTTGGAGGCCGGGATTCCCCAGTTCAAGGTTGCTGTGCCTCAGCTCCCCTGCTGTAGTGGCCTCCTCAGCCGGGACAGTAGATAAGGACGGGGTGAGGTGAGAGGGGAGGAAGTGCTCTGTGTGCTATGAAACGCGCTCAGGTTGGTGATGAGACCCGAGAAGTCGTGACCTCAGCTGCGCTGCCCCTCACCCTCCTCTCACCTCCCAGCGGAGAAGCCCGGAAAGCAATGAACGGGTGCCCTTCTCCCAGCCCTGCAGCTGGCTGGACTCCGGGAATACAGACACCAGCCCTGGGCCCCAGGGATGGTGCCTAGACCAGGAGGCCTGGCTGGAGGGTGAAGCTGGAACCCTGGATGGCTGGGAGCCCCTGCTCAGGGCACTGGGTGCCAGGAGGCGGTTGCTCGAGGGACCTTCTCTGGACCTCCGAGTCTGGGGAGGGGAGAGATGGGTGAGGTGAGGCTGGAGAGCCTGAGGTTGGGAATGGGGGCCCAGACACGGTACTGGAACCCCAGCTGGGCCAGGGAGTTGGGGGACAGCTACTCACCAGAGGAGATGGCACCAAATAGGGCGCTTTGGCGGGCACCCTCATGCGGGCTATGGGCCGGGGGATGTGGGACCTTCACAGCTTAGCAGAGAAGAAAGGGGAAGAGACAGGCATGGGTGGGGGCGCACCCAGGGCTCTGCCCACCTGAAGGCCCACGTCCTGTCCTCTGGCGCCCGCAAAGGCCCTTCACTCCGATGGGACCTGCCTGCTGCCCCCACCCCGCCTCTTCACACACCCTACCCCCACCTACTCGTGCAGGGAAGCTCCTTCCTCCCTCCCCACCTCCCCTTCTCAAGGCGGAGGTGTTAGGAAAGCCCTTTTTGAAAGAAACTCAAGGCCAGGGAGGAGAGATCCCTTATTCTAGCATAGACAGATGTAGGCTGCCAGTTCTCAGCGACTCCCACCAGGGCCGGCCACCGGAGTGCCCCACTCCACCTCCCTGTCCTTCATCCTCGCTGTGTGCACTTTTTTTTAAAGGTATGTGTGTGCTAAGTCACTTCAGTTGTGTCCAAATCTTTGCAACCCCATGGCCTATAGCCCGCCAGGAGCCTCTGACCATGGGATTCTCCAGGCAAGAATACTGGAGTGGGTTGCCATTTCCTCCTCCAGGGCATCTTTCAGACCCAGGGATCAAACCCATGTCTCTTAGGTCTCCTGCACTGCAGGTGGATTCTTTACCACTAGCACCACCTGGGAAGCCCTTTTTTGAGGTAAAATTCACATAAAATTAATTATTCAAAGTGAACACTTCGGAGGCATCAAGTTCATTCACAAGGCTTTGTGGCCACCATACCCATCCAGTTCTCGAACATCTCATCACCCCCAAAAGAGGTTGGTACCCATGAGCCAGTCACCCCCGTTCTCCCCTCCCTTGAGCTCTGGCGACCACGAACCTGCTTTCTGTCTCGCGACCTGCCTGTTCTGGACACTTCATAGGAGGGTGTCGCACAATACATGGCCTTTGGGGTCTGGCTCCATCCTTCACCCTTTCTGGATGGGAGTCCAGCCAAGCATCTCCATGGCCGGCCTTCCAGACCAGAGGCCAGTGCATGAGGTGGGAAAAGAGGCTGTGAGAGTGAAGGTGCTGGAAGGATGAGGAGGTGGGGAGGGGTCACCAACAGCTATTAACCCAGGGTTGGTGAGGACGGCAGCCAGACTGGTGAGGCGCCTCTGCCTCCATCTGCGACCCGGACGCCTCTGCCTACTTCAGCCCTGCCTGTTCTCAGCCCTCCCTGCACTGAGACTTCTCTGGAAGTCCAGCCTCCTGCTGGGGGCACTGTTCACCAGGCACCCGGGGTTCCTCTGGCCTGCCTGAGATCCTGGTCACAGTGTGGGCATTGGAGGGGAGGGCACAGGCTGGCGGGACGGCCCTCAGTGGCCCTGCGGGCAAAGGACAGATGGGCGCATGAGACCAGGCTGGACCTGGGCAGAGTTCTCATCAGCTAGTTTAGGTTTAGATACTGGGTGTGTCTTGGATTGGGCTTCCCAGGTGGCGCTAGTGGTAAAGAACCTGCCTGCTAATGCAGGAGATATAAGAGACACGGATTTGATCCTGGGTCGGGAGATCCCCTGGAGGAGAACGTGGCAACCCACTCCAGTATTCCTGCCTGTAGAGTCCCATGGACAGAGGACCCTGGCGGGCTACACACAGTCCATAGCGTCGCACAGACTGAAGCGACTTAGCATGCCCAAATATTCTTTCGAGTAACAAATGAGCAATAAGACAACCTGGTCAAAAAATCTGGCCACAGGCAGGTTTTAAGGTGATCCCAATTGCCAATTAGACTTTGTGGCCCCCAAGCAGGATAAAGCAATGAGGTATTCTGGTTCAGTCTTGCTTTGTTGCATGGAACTGGAGGAGAACACACACTGGGGAGAAAAGCCCCTTGCTCCAGGTGACAGTCTGAGGGAGCTGGGTAGAGGGGGTCGCTGTCTGACCGATGATGGGGGACGAGGGTGGGGTCTGTATGTCACCCTGGCCCCTCCACCAAAGGTGCACTCCAGTCAACAGCCCTCACCCGCTCATTTGTGCACTGCCTCCCTGGCTCTTACAGGGTGAAAGGAGGCGGTGCAGGGCGTGGCAAGGAGTTGGATTCATTAGAGACTTCCCTGGCAGTTCAGTGGTTAAGACTCTGCGCTTCCACTGCAGGAGGCGTGGGTTTGATCCATGGTCAGGAAACTAAGATCCCGCATGCCATGTGGCATGACCAAAAAGAATAGAAATATTTTTTATAAGAAAGAAGTTGAGCCCGTTCAGTGTTCGCCACCACTGCTGTCATCCTGCCTGGTGGTCCTAGAGGCCTGGCCTGAGACTCTTTCCAATAGTCTGTTTCCCTCCCCTGGGGCCTGGAGCAGCCAAACCTTGTCCACATGGAGCTGTTAACATTGCAAGGGTGACATGCATGCTCTGGGGGAATACAGGGCTCGAGATAGTGTCCTGCCCCGCTGGATCAGGGCAGGGGCCTGTGGTGGGTTGAATGGCAGCCCCCTAAAAGACATGTCCCCTGGAACCTGTGAATGTGACCTTGTTTGAAGAAAAGGTGCCTGCAGATGTAAATAAGTGAAGGATCCTGAGATGGGAGGAGGAAATGGTAACCCACTCCAGTATTCTTGCCTAGAAAACCCCATGGACAGAGGAGCCTGGAGAGGGTTGCAAAGAGTCAAACGGACACGACTGAGGAACTGAGCGCACACACACTTCTTGAGGTGAGGCCATCTGAGTTAAGAGACAGAGAGGAAGAGACATGGGAAGAAGCCACTCAAAGACAGAGGCAGAGATGGGAGTGATGCAGCAACAAGCTCAGGAATGCCTGGGGCCCCCAGAAGCTGGAAGAGGCAGGAGGGATCCTCCACTGGGGCCTTAGGAGGGCGCACGGCCCCACCCACATCTTGATTTGGGATGTCTGGCCTCCTGAACTGAGAGAGCTCATTGCTGTCCTCTCCAGGTGCCCAGCTGGTGGTTGTCTGTCATGGCCCCAGGGCACTAAAGCAGGCCGCCATTTTCTCCTGCACACCAGGGCTTAGGCGTCTCGTGCTTGTTCTCAAGTCAGTGGAGGCAAAGCGGGTGATGGGGGACCCCACGGCTGGGACTCTGTGCCTCCTGGACCAGCCCCACTAGGGCAGTGTGTGGAGCCCCTCTTCCCAAAGGTACAGAGAAGGCGCCCCTTTGGGTGCTTCCGGCCCAGTGCTGGAGCTGAGTCCCCAGGGTCTGCAGCTGGAGCCAGCTGGAGCCAGAGCCATGACCGTGCGGCGACCAGAGTGCCTTATTCCCCGTCTCCCTGGGGCCCAGCCCTCCCCGACCTGCGACAGTCGGGACACAGGCCTCCCGGCCGGTNAGAGAGACCCATTGTGTGTCCCAAGAACATTCTGGAGAGAGGCTGGTCTGACGGGGCCATCCCCACTAAGGAAAAAAGAATCCCTAAGGCTGGAAGTGTTCACCTCTAATCACCCAGCCCAGGCATCTGACATTTCCTGGGTGGGGGCAGGATTATCCATCCTGGGGGATGGATAATTTCATCTATCCATCCAAGATAGATGAAACCAGAGGTGGATGAGGACGTGGAGCAGAGCAGCCCAGAGAAAACGGGGCTTGGAGGCCGGGATTCCCCAGTTCAAGGTTGCTGTGCCTCAGCTCCCCTGCTGTAGTGGCCTCCTCAGCCGGGACAGTAGATAAGGACGGGGTGAGGTGAGAGGGGAGGAAGTGCTCTGTGTGCTATGAAACGCGCTCAGGTTGGTGATGAGACCCGAGAAGTCGTGACCTCAGCTGCGCTGCCCCTCACCCTCCTCTCACCTCCCAGCGGAGAAGCCCGGAAAGCAATGAACGGGTGCCCTTCTCCCAGCCCTGCAGCTGGCTGGACTCCGGGAATACAGACACCAGCCCTGGGCCCCAGGGATGGTGCCTAGACCAGGAGGCCTGGCTGGAGGGTGAAGCTGGAACCCTGGATGGCTGGGAGCCCCTGCTCAGGGCACTGGGTGCCAGGAGGCGGTTGCTCGAGGGACCTTCTCTGGACCTCCGAGTCTGGGGAGGGGAGAGATGGGTGAGGTGAGGCTGGAGAGCCTGAGGTTGGGAATGGGGGCCCAGACACGGTACTGGAACCCCAGCTGGGCCAGGGAGTTGGGGGACAGCTACTCACCAGAGGAGATGGCACCAAATAGGGCGCTTTGGCGGGCACCCTCATGCGGGCTATGGGCCGGGGGATGTGGGACCTTCACAGCTTAGCAGAGAAGAAAGGGGAAGAGACAGGCATGGGTGGGGGCGCACCCAGGGCTCTGCCCACCTGAAGGCCCACGTCCTGTCCTCTGGCGCCCGCAAAGGCCCTTCACTCCGATGGGACCTGCCTGCTGCCCCCACCCCGCCTCTTCACACACCCTACCCCCACCTACTCGTGCAGGGAAGCTCCTTCCTCCCTCCCCACCTCCCCTTCTCAAGGCGGAGGTGTTAGGAAAGCCCTTTTTGAAAGAAACTCAAGGCCAGGGAGGAGAGATCCCTTATTCTAGCATAGACAGATGTAGGCTGCCAGTTCTCAGCGACTCCCACCAGGGCCGGCCACCGGAGTGCCCCACTCCACCTCCCTGTCCTTCATCCTCGCTGTGTGCACTTTTTTTTAAAGGTATGTGTGTGCTAAGTCACTTCAGTTGTGTCCAAATCTTTGCAACCCCATGGCCTATAGCCCGCCAGGAGCCTCTGACCATGGGATTCTCCAGGCAAGAATACTGGAGTGGGTTGCCATTTCCTCCTCCAGGGCATCTTTCAGACCCAGGGATCAAACCCATGTCTCTTAGGTCTCCTGCACTGCAGGTGGATTCTTTACCACTAGCACCACCTGGGAAGCCCTTTTTTGAGGTAAAATTCACATAAAATTAATTATTCAAAGTGAACACTTCGGAGGCATCAAGTTCATTCACAAGGCTGTGTGGCCACCATACCCATCCAGTTCTCGAACATCTCATCACCCCCAAAAGAGGTTGGTACCCATGAGCCAGTCACCCCCGTTCTCCCCTCCCTTGAGCTCTGGCGACCACGAACCTGCTTTCTGTCTCGCGACCTGCCTGTTCTGGACACTTCATAGGAGGGTGTCGCACAATACATGGCCTTTGGGGTCTGGCTCCATCCTTCACCCTTTCTGGATGGGAGTCCAGCCAAGCATCTCCATGGCCGGCCTTCCAGACCAGAGGCCAGTGCATGAGGTGGGAAAAGAGGCTGTGAGAGTGAAGGTGCTGGAAGGATGAGGAGGTGGGGAGGGGTCACCAACAGCTATTAACCCAGGGTTGGTGAGGACGGCAGCCAGACTGGTGAGGCGCCTCTGCCTCCATCTGCGACCCGGACGCCTCTGCCTACTTCAGCCCTGCCTGTTCTCAGCCCTCCCTGCACTGAGACTTCTCTGGAAGTCCAGCCTCCTGCTGGGGGCACTGTTCACCAGGCACCCGGGGTTCCTCTGGCCTGCCTGAGATCCTGGTCACAGTGTGGGCATTGGAGGGGAGGGCACAGGCTGGCGGGACGGCCCTCAGTGGCCCTGCGGGCAAAGGACAGATGGGCGCATGAGACCAGGCTGGACCTGGGCAGAGTTCTCATCAGCTAGTTTAGGTTTAGATACTGGGTGTGTCTTGGATTGGGCTTCCCAGGTGGCGCTAGTGGTAAAGAACCTGCCTGCTAATGCAGGAGATATAAGAGACACGGATTTGATCCTGGGTCGGGAGATCCCCTGGAGGAGAACGTGGCAACCCACTCCAGTATTCCTGCCTGTAGAGTCCCATGGACAGAGGACCCTGGCGGGCTACACACAGTCCATAGCGTCGCACAGACTGAAGCGACTTAGCATGCCCAAATATTCTTTCGAGTAACAAATGAGCAATAAGACAACCTGGTCAAAAAATCTGGCCACAGGCAGGTTTTAAGGTGATCCCAATTGCCAATTAGACTTTGTGGCCCCCAAGCAGGATAAAGCAATGAGGTATTCTGGTTCAGTCTTGCTTTGTTGCATGGAACTGGAGGAGAACACACACTGGGGAGAAAAGCCCCTTGCTCCAGGTGACAGTCTGAGGGAGCTGGGTAGAGGGGGTCGCTGTCTGACCGATGATGGGGGACGAGGGTGGGGTCTGTATGTCACCCTGGCCCCTCCACCAAAGGTGCACTCCAGTCAACAGCCCTCACCCGCTCATTTGTGCACTGCCTCCCTGGCTCTTACAGGGTGAAAGGAGGCGGTGCAGGGCGTGGCAAGGAGTTGGATTCATTAGAGACTTCCCTGGCAGTTCAGTGGTTAAGACTCTGCGCTTCCACTGCAGGAGGCGTGGGTTTGATCCATGGTCAGGAAACTAAGATCCCGCATGCCATGTGGCATGACCAAAAAGAATAGAAATATTTTTTATAAGAAAGAAGTTGAGCCCGTTCAATGTTCGCCACCACTGCTGTCATCCTGCCTGGTGGTCCTAGAGGCCTGGCCTGAGACTCTTTCCAATAGTCTGTTTCCCTCCCCTGGGGCCTGGAGCAGCCAAACCTTGTCCACATGGAGCTGTTAACATTGCAAGGGTGACATGCATGCTCTGGGGGAATACAGGGCTCGAGATAGTGTCCTGCCCCGCTGGATCAGGGCAGGGGCCTGTGGTGGGTTGAATGGCAGCCCCCTAAAAGACATGTCCCCTGGAACCTGTGAATGTGACCTTGTTTGAAGAAAAGGTGCCTGCAGATGTAAATAAGTGAAGGATCCTGAGATGGGAGGAGGAAATGGTAACCCACTCCAGTATTCTTGCCTAGAAAACCCCATGGACAGAGGAGCCTGGAGAGGGTTGCAAAGAGTCAAACGGACACGACTGAGGAACTGAGCGCACACACACTTCTTGAGGTGAGGCCATCTGAGTTAAGAGACAGAGAGGAAGAGACATGGGAAGAAGCCACTCAAAGACAGAGGCAGAGATGGGAGTGATGCAGCAACAAGCTCAGGAATGCCTGGGGCCCCCAGAAGCTGGAAGAGGCAGGAGGGATCCTCCACTGGGGCCTTAGGAGGGCGCACAGCCCCACCCACATCTTGATTTGGGATGTCTGGCCTCCTGAACTGAGAGAGCTCATTGCTGTCCTCTCCAGGTGCCCAGCTGGTGGTTGTCTGTCATGGCCCCAGGGCACTAAAGCAGGCCGCCATTTTCTCCTGCACACCAGGGCTTAGGCGTCTCGTGCTTGTTCTCAAGTCAGTGGAGGCAAAGCGGGTGATGGGGGACCCCACGGCTGGGACTCTGTGCCTCCTGGACCAGCCCCACTAGGGCAGTGTGTGGAGCCCCTCTTCCCAAAGGTACAGAGAAGGCGCCCCTTTGGGTGCTTCCGGCCCAGTGCTGGAGCTGAGTCCCCAGGGTCTGCAGCTGGAGCCAGCTGGAGCCAGAGCCATGACCGTGCGGCGACCAGAGTGCCTTATTCCCCGTCTCCCTGGGGCCCAGCCCTCCCCGACCTGCGACAGTCGGGACACAGGCCTCCCGGCCGGTCCTTGTCCCCTCCTCATCACTCCCATCATCTACCCCAGGTAGACTCACCTTCCTGAGTTCCCAGCCGGGCCTGCCTCGCACCCCCCAGCACAGGGCCTTTGCACCAGCTATTGCCCCCACCCCCTCCCCAGAGCACTCTCCTCCCAGCTGATTCCTTCATCCACCGAAGCCCTCTTTCCTTTTCAGAGGCCTCGGGACAGCAGCTCGGGACCTCTCCCTTGGACCTGTGTTTCTTTTTTTTTTTTTAAATATATATTTTTTAAATTTATTTATTTATTGGCCATGCTGTGCAGCATGTGGGATCTTACTTCCCTGATCGGGGATTGAACCTGGGCCCCCTGCATTGCAAGCCCAGAGTCCTAACCACCGGACCACCAGGGAAGGCCCTGGACCTGTGTTTCTTGTCACAACTCTCCCATTGCGCCCAGCACTCCAGGGAGGCCCTCTGGTGCCCCTCCCCAGCCGCTCCCCGGTACTGCGCCCGCCACACAGATCCACATTTGCCAGTGGCTGTGTGAGGAGCCCCTGTCACAGGTGTTGCCAGCTCTGGGTCCCACCTGCCTCACGTGGGGCCTCACGCTGCCCAGCAAGGGCAGACCCTGGGCAGGGGTACCCAGGCAGGCTGATGCTCCTCACCTGCCAGCTCCTTCTCCGTGCTGGTCAGCGGCTGCACCTTGTCCTTGCTCATCATTCGGCCCTTGTACAGGATCCCGTCCACTCCCAGGAGGTCCACCTCGGCCTGGTTAAAGCAGCCCAGGCCCCAGGTCAGGGAGTGTCCACAGGGGCAGCAGGGCCCACCTCCCCCAGGGTTGCCCACTTCCAGGGGCTGTGGCCTGACTCACAGAGTCATAGTCCAACAACTCAGGGTCCCCGTAGGGGTAGAGTGTCGACAAGCCATATGGCTTGAACTCGAGGTTGGCATTGTTTCTGGGGCCGTCACCCCAGTCCTGTGGGGGGGCCAATGAGTCCAGGCTCCTCTCAGGGGCTCCAAGGTTCTGGAGTTTCTGCAGCTGCTGTTGTTCCCTGGGGGCAGGACAGGGGGGTCAGCAGCCACATGGAGGCACCTACACCCCAGAGGAGCCTCAGGTTGGGTCCCAGGGCTTGGCCAGTAGCTGGGGAACTCTAGACAGACAGACACCATTGGGGCAGAGAGCAGAAATTGAGAGCTGTGTTCTCCCAGACCTGGGACCCTGGTCTGGCCTGCCAAGAGCAGGCTCTTAACCTCTGTCTCCCTCCTTTTTTTTTTTTTTTTTTTTTTTTCGATCACACCGTGGGGCAGGTGGGATCTTAGTTCCCAGACCAGGGAATCAAACCCAAGTCCCCAGCACCAGAAGGGCTAAGTCTTAATCACTGGACCACTTAACCTCTTAACCTCTTGTCCTCTTAACCTCTCATCTCAAAAATGAGTCAGGCAAGGGAGGGGAGCATCAGGCACAGGCCCCCAGGCCCCTCACCTTCACGTGGCCATGGCTGCTGTTTAGCTATCACTCCCCACCCTCAAGCCTAGGGGCCCAGGTGTCAGAAGCACTCATGAAGCCATGGGGGGTCAGAGGCTGAGGAGTGGGGCTGGGGATAAGGGGCCGTCCGGGGGGCAGAGAAACATGAAGGTTGAGGCACCAGGCCTGCCATACACTAGCTGTGCCTCAGGCCAGTTGCTGAAACTCTCTGAGCCTCAGTTTCTTCAACTGTGAAATAGGATGATAGTAGAATGACCTCAAAGGGAAGGTGTAAGCTTTCAATGAGGTCCGCGCTGTCAAGAGCACTCGGCACAGAGCCTGCCTGGTCACGGCAAGCCCCGCCGAGGACCAGGAGGGGTCATGACTTACTTCTCCCGGCAGGAAGCCAGTCTGTCAACCTCGCTCACAGGGGCGTGTGAGGTTTGAGATCCTCCCTCCCCTAACAGTTCTTGGTCCAAGACAGACGCCTGATAACCTGTTCGTTCCTCTCCCCGTGAGCACCTCACGTGCCCTTCTGCAGCCCCACCGCCCAGGAGAGCGTCCCTCGAAAATGGCTGCAGTGCCCTGGACAGTCTTTGAGTCTCAGGACTGCAGTTTGCGCCCGGACCCCCACCTGCTCACCTCATCTGTTGGCGCTGCAGGTACTCATAGCTGTTGGCGCTGGCCGGCCGCAGCCATGGTAGCACATGGGTGTTTCGAATGGTGATGAGTTGCCTGCGGGACAAGAGCAAAGTGGGGGGGGGGGCGCACGTGGCGAGCAGAGGTCCCAGCTCCCACCTCCTCCTGGAAGCCCGCCCTCAAATGTGACCTTTCCTCCAGAAAGATCCACAGTGTGGGGCCACCATCCTCTTTGTAGGTCATTGAGAACAAATGTTCTGATGATAAAAGGAAAACTCAGAACAGGGGAGTCCTAGAAATGGGATATGGGTTGGAGGGTGCCACGGGCCCGGTGGAGGAGAATGGAGAGTGACTGCTGATGGGCATGGGGTTTCCTTTTGTGGTTGGGCCATATTGTCAATGTATTAAATGTCCCTGAACTGTTCACTTTCTTTTTCTTTTTTTTTTTTTAGGCCACAACACCCAGCATGTGGGATCTTAATTCCTCAATCTGAGATCAAATTTGTGACCCTTCCCCTGTAATGGAAGCAAGGAATGAATCTTAACCACTGGATAGCCAGGGAAGTCCCTGAACTGTTCACTTTAAAACGGTTAATTTATATTATGTGTATTTGACCTCATAACAAAAAATTAAAGCATCAGCCTTCTGAAGAGCTGGAACTGTTCTACATCTTGATCTGAGTGGTGGGGAGATGAAAATATTTTGGAGTTTGAGGTGAATGGGCTTCCCTGGTGGCTCAGATGGTAAAGAATCCTCCTGCAATGCAGGAGATCCCAGTTTGATCCCTGGGTCAAGAAGATTCCCTGGAGAAGGGCTACTCCAGTATTCTTGCCTGTAGAATTCGATGGAAAGAGGAGCCTGGCGGGCTACAGTCCATGTGGTCACAGAGTCAGACACGACTGAGAGACTTACACTTTCATTTGGGGTTTCCCAGGTGGCGCTAGTGGTAAAGAACCCGCCTACCAATGCAGGAGATGTAAGAGACCAGGGTTAGATCCCTGGGTTGGGAAGGTCCTCTGGAAGAGGGAATGGTAACCCACTCCAGGATTTTTGCCTAGAAAATCCCATAGACAGAAGACCTTGGCGGTTACAGTCCATAGGGTCGCAAAGAATCGGACATGACTGAAGCCACTTAGCATGCACACACGTGCACTAAATGCCACTGAGTTTTCCACTTTAAAATGGCTGACTTTGTATGTGAATTTCACCTCAGTACATAAAGTATTAGACTGACAAACACGTGCAGGGAAGTCCTACAGGATTCAGCTTTCCCTGAGTTTCCTCTTACCCTTTTCCTCTGGAGTCCACCCTGTTCCTGGAGACAGCGGGCAGCAGACAGGACTGGGGAAGGGAGGGGCATAGCACTGCCCAAGTCGGGAGCTAATGGGATCATGTGCACAGAACGGTGTACATGGATGCTCCGTCCCCGACCGCCCCCACAGTACTCACGGGCTGGTCATCATCTCCACAGGCCGGTCACAGGAGATGCATTTCACCCGCTCAAACAGTTTCCTGGAAGACACTCTGCTCTGTCAGCCGCCGCCCCAGCTGGGCCCCATGAGGCCACCCCCACCCTGGGCAGTGCTTGGGAGGCTGCAGGTCTGTCCGTGCCTCAGGGCTGGGGCTTCCCCCCAGATCCCGCTGGCCTGGCCTGGCTCAGCTCAGCTCCACTGGCCTTGGCTGACCACCACGTGGGGCCACTTGGGGCCTCAGTGAGGGATAAAAGTGGGCGTAGTTTCTCTCCTCGCCCCAAACACAATGGAGGCCTTCATACCCGGGGAGAGCTACCCTTCACGGTGGACACTGGAGGGCAGAGGAGTGTCTGCCCAAGCTCCCTGTGTGGCCTCACAGGGGGCCCCTCTCTCTCTGACTCTCTGTTTCCTCATGAAAGAATGTGGAGCCCAGGCCAGGGCGGCCTACCTCTGAGCTCTGGTGCCCTCTGCCTCATCTCCCCCTCCACTGGGAAGCCCCACATCCCACTCCCCGGGTCCACAAGTCTGAGTCCTTCCTCCGAGTCCAGAATCCATTGGTATACCTCCCTCATTTCCTCTCTGGAAGGAGGGCCGTGCAGCCTCTGGGAGCTCCAAGGGCTGCAGGGACCTTGTCCCAGGAGGGACTCACCTCCTAAAGCCAGCAGCATTGTCGGGGTCAAAATGGAGGCCTTCAATCAGCAGCTTCCTGACAACTTTCCAGACCTCATCCATGTCTTTCCTCAGATCATCCAAATCGCTGGGAACCAGCTGCCAAAAGCCAAAGGGAAGAGTGTTTAGTCAATTAAGTAAACATTCCGCCTCCCTCCAGCAACCTGCAAAGTTATAGAGAGAGTAACAAGATTGATGGCAACCCACTCCAGTATTCCTGCCTGGGAAATCCCATGGACAGAGGAGCCTGGAGGGCTACAGTCCACAGGGTCACAAAAGAATTGGACACGACTTAGCAGCTAAACAACAAGCAAGATTAACCAAGAAAAGTAAGGTGGTTGTGGACTTCCCTGGTGGTCCAGTGGTTAAGAATCCACCTTGCAATGCAGGGGATGCAGGTTCGATCCCTGGTCAGGGAACTAAGACCCCAATGCCACAGGGCAGCTAAGCCTGCAAGCCACACCTAGGGAATCTGTGCACTGCAATGAAAGATCTCATATGATGCGATGAAGATCCTGAGTGCTGCAACCAAGACCAACTACAGTCTTTTAAAACTACACACACACACAGACCAAAACTACTCACAAGTTGCAAGAATAGTCAAAGGACACTCCTATATCCACTTAAATTCACAATTCTTAACATTTCACAATGTCTTCTTTATTGTTCCATATGTATGTAAGTGTGTGTTTTCTGAATCATCTGAGAATAATCACAGACATCACAATATATTTCCCCTACAAAAAGTTAAACGTGGAATTACCATCCGACTCAGCAATTCCACTCCTGGTAGTCACTAAATGAACACAGGTGATCATTAAATGCTGAAGGGATAAATAAATGACCACTCCTGGGTATCTACCCAAAGTCACGGAAAACAGGTCTTCAAACAAAAACTGGTTCATAAATGTTCATAGCAGCATTATTCATAAGAGTCCAAAGGTGGAAATAACCCAAGTGTCCGTCAGCAGATGAACAAACAAAATGTGGCCTATCTGTCTGACCATGTTATTCAGTCATGGAAAAAAATGAACTTCTGATTTATGTGACAACATGCCTATGTTAGTTACTCAGTCATGTCTAACTCTTTGCAACCCCATGGACTGTAGCCTGCAAGGCGCCTCTGTTCATGGGATTCTCCAGGCAAGAATACTGGAGTGGGTCGCCATTCCCCTCTCCAGGGCATCTTCCCGATCCTGAGATCAAACCCGGGTCGCTGGCATAACAGGCAGATTCTTTACCATCTAAGCCATCAGGGAAGGCCATGTTATAACATGGATGAACCCTGAAAACATGATGCTGAGTGCAAGAAACCAGACACCCGAGGTCACATGCTGTGTGGCTCATTTATACCAAGTGTCCCAAATTGGCCAACCCAGAGAGTAGATTAGTGGCTGCTGTGGGCTGGGGGGAGGGGGAGTGAGGGGTAATTGCCTCACGGGTCTGGGGTCTCCTTTTGGGGGGGATGGAAATGCTCCAGAACCAGAGAGAGGCGGTGCTAATGCAACACTGTAACAAATGCCATGGGGTTCATCGCCTGAAAATTGTCAATGGTTGACTTTATGTCATGTGAATGTTCCCACAGTGAAAAATACACAAAGAAAAGCAGAGCAACGAGAACAGGGTCACTTAAACCAACCAACAAACAAAAAAACCTTTCAATCACGAAAAAAATTTAGACACATAGAGAGGAGAAAAGACTAGAATCATGAACCCTGAAATACCCACCATGTAGATTTAATCATTATTAACATACTGTTCCATCTGCCTTTTTTTTTTCTTCTTTTTTCAGCTGTGCTGTGCAGCTTCCCGGATCTTAGTCCCCAGACCAGGGATGGAACTCCTACAGTGGAAGTGCAGAGTCCTAACCACTGGACCTCCAAGGAATTGATGCAGTGGTGTTTTTTGTTTGATTGTTTGTTTGTTTTTTAAGTTACAGACATCACAACATTCCACCCAAATATTTTAGTGATTTTCTTCAGTTCAGTTCAGTCGCTCAGTTGTGTCCGACTCTTTGCATGCGACCCCGTGAATCGCAGCATGCCAGGCCTCCCTGTCCATCACAAACTCCCAGAGTTCACTGCAATACCATTATCCCAACTAACATAATGAGCCACAGAAGTCACACTCCATCACTTCTGTAATATCCTGTTGGTTGCACAGGTCAGCCCTGTTCAGTGTGATAGTTGGGGAGCGTCTGGGACGTTGACCACCGTAGTGTTCCTCTCTGGACAAGCAAAGGGATGTGGCGGTCAGAGGGGGCATCCTGCTTGTCATTTATTTATGCATTCATCATTTAATGACCTGAATTTGATCTAATTTCCAGCTAATTTTCAGAGTTGGAGCAACTGAAACATAGGAAGTCTCCTTGTGTATTGTATTTGGTTGTTGTGACTCTTGAGACTCTTTTAATCTATAGCAGTTTCTAACCCACTTTTTTTCACCNTGTTTTCTGAATCATCTGAGAATAATCACAGACATCACAATATATTTCCCCTACAAAAAGTTAAACGTGGAATTACCATCCGACTCAGCAATTCCACTCCTGGTAGTCACTAAATGAACACAGGTGATCATTAAATGCTGAAGGGATAAATAAATGACCACTCCTGGGTATCTACCCAAAGTCACGGAAAACAGGTCTTCAAACAAAAACTGGTTCATAAATGTTCATAGCAGCATTATTCATAAGAGTCCAAAGGTGGAAATAACCCAAGTGTCCGTCAGCAGATGAACAAACAAAATGTGGCCTATCTGTCTGACCATGTTATTCAGTCATGGAAAAAAATGAACTTCTGATTTATGTGACAACATGCCTATGTTAGTTACTCAGTCATGTCTAACTCTTTGCAACCCCATGGACTGTAGCCTGCAAGGCGCCTCTGTTCATGGGATTCTCCAGGCAAGAATACTGGAGTGGGTCGCCATTCCCCTCTCCAGGGCATCTTCCCGATCCTGAGATCAAACCCGGGTCGCTGGCATAACAGGCAGATTCTTTACCATCTAAGCCATCAGGGAAGGCCATGTTATAACATGGATGAACCCTGAAAACATGATGCTGAGTGCAAGAAACCAGACACCCGAGGTCACATGCTGTGTGGCTCATTTATACCAAGTGTCCCAAATTGGCCAACCCAGAGAGTAGATTAGTGGCTGCTGTGGGCTGGGGGGAGGGGGAGTGAGGGGTAATTGCCTCACGGGTCTGGGGTCTCCTTTTGGGGGGGATGGAAATGCTCCAGAACCAGAGAGAGGCGGTGCTAATGCAACACTGTAACAAATGCCATGGGGTTCATCGCCTGAAAATTGTCAATGGTTGACTTTATGTCATGTGAATGTTCCCACAGTGAAAAATACACAAAGAAAAGCAGAGCAACGAGAACAGGGTCACTTAAACCAACCAACAAACAAAAAAACCTTTCAATCACGAAAAAAATTTAGACACATAGAGAGGAGAAAAGACTAGAATCATGAACCCTGAAATACCCACCATGTAGATTTAATCATTATTAACATACTGTTCCATCTGCCTTTTTTTTTTCTTCTTTTTTCAGCTGTGCTGTGCAGCTTCCCGGATCTTAGTCCCCAGACCAGGGATGGAACTCCTACAGTGGAAGTGCAGAGTCCTAACCACTGGACCTCCAAGGAATTGATGCAGTGGTGTTTTTTGTTTGATTGTTTGTTTGTTTTTTAAGTTACAGACATCACAACATTCCACCCAAATATTTTAGTGATTTTCTTCAGTTCAGTTCAGTCGCTCAGTTGTGTCCGACTCTTTGCATGCGACCCCGTGAATCGCAGCATGCCAGGCCTCCCTGTCCATCACAAACTCCCAGAGTTCACTGCAATACCATTATCCCAACTAACATAATGAGCCACAGAAGTCACACTCCATCACTTCTGTAATATCCTGTTGGTTGCACAGGTCAGCCCTGTTCAGTGTGATAGTTGGGGAGCGTCTGGGACGTTGACCACCGTAGTGTTCCTCTCTGGACAAGCAAAGGGATGTGGCGGTCAGAGGGGGCATCCTGCTTGTCATTTATTTATGCATTCATCATTTAATGACCTGAATTTGATCTAATTTCCAGCTAATTTTCAGAGTTGGAGCAACTGAAACATAGGAAGTCTCCTTGTGTATTGTATTTGGTTGTTGTGACTCTTGAGACTCTTTTAATCTATAGCAGTTTCTAACCCACTTTTTTTCACCCTGCCATGGAATTATGGGAGAAAAACAGGTCAGTGGTTCTGCAGATAACTGGGTTACTTCAGGTATAATTCTGCATTGATTTGTAAGATTTTTATGACGTGTGTCCCGTATTTGTTTTGCTTGTCATCGTGTCCTCATTAACCAGAAGTAACCAATAGGTGGATGATGAATGAATAAGTCCTCACTTTAAAGATGAGAAAACCGAGACTTGAACAGGTTCTATAACTCAGGGCACAATGCTGATCACGGCAGGGTTGGGACTCAGACCCCAAGTGCCTGATTCTAAACCCCATTGCTTTTATCCACACCAGTCACACCAGCTGCAGGAACCGCACAGCATGGAAGGGGTTGGCCTGACTGTTCTTGTCTCTCTATTGGACGGTACAAATGACGGCTATGACTCCTTATCAACGTTTCCCCAGGGTCTGGCTCAACACAGGTGGTCATTAAATGATGAATGGATAAATAAATGACCAGCAGGATGCCCCCTCTGCCTGCCACATCCCTTTGCCTGTCCAGAGAAGAACACTATGGTGGTCAACGTCCCAGACACTCCCCAACTATCACACTGAACAAGGCTGACCTGTGTAACCAACAGGATATTACAGAAGTGATGGAGTGTGACTTCTGTGGCTAAGTCAGAGAAGACATTGCAGCTTCTGTCTTGCTCTCTTGGATCATGTGATCCTGGGGGGGAAACACTCATGTTGTGAGGCTGCTCAAGCAGCCCTAAGGAGGCCATTGTGTGATGAGGAAGTGCCCAGTCTTGCTCACAGCCATGTGAGGGTGCTATCTTGGAAGTGGCTCTCCCAGCCCCAGTCAAGCCTCTGGATGACGCGAGTCCTGGACAGCACTCTGACTGCAGCCTTGTGGGAGGCCCTGAGCCACCCAGCTAAGCTGCCCCCAAATTCTTGACCCGCAGAAACTTTGAACTTTGCTGTCTTAAGGCACTAAACTGCAGGATAGTTTGTTATGCAGGAGGTGGTGATTAATACAGAGCTCCTCACCTTGGTACGTACGTCTTTGTCCAACTGCTCCACAGCCTTCTTCCAGTCATCCTCATTGGCAACCACCCTGAAGAGCATGCCCTGAATCACTTCATTCAGCTGCATGGCCACTGTGTCCAGGTCAGCCCGGCTTGCCTTGCCTGCCAGGGAGCTCTTGTCGGCCTTCTGGGGAGAGATGAGACTCAGGGAGGCAGGTCTGCGGGGTTGGGAGCAGTGGGGACTTTGGGGAGATCAGATCACTTTGGTCAGTTGTAGTTTGGGACCCTGGGTACCCAGCCTTGACTTAAATTCAACCTTGGGGTCTGACTCAAACACAGCTATTAGATCAAAGCCAAGGTTTTCCTGTGATGGAGAAGTTGAGGTATGGTTTTTAAGTTCACTTAACAAATTGACACAAACTGTAATTCAGAAAGATACATGGATGCCTGTGTTCATAGCAGCACTACTCACAATAGCCAAGACACAGAAACAACTAAAATGAACAACCAAAATTGACAGATGAATGGATAAAGATGTGGTGTGTGTGGCATGGAATATGACTTGGCCATAAAGAAGAACAAAATGATGCCATTTGCAGCAATGTGGATACAACTAGAGATCATCACACTAAGTGGATTAAGCCAGAAAGAGAAGGACATGTGTCATATGATATCACTTATATGTGGAATCTAAACCATGACACAAATGAGCCTGTCTGTGAAACAGAAGCAGAATCACAGACCCAGGGAAGAGACTGTGGTTGCTGGGGGGAGGGGGCCGGGAGACAGATGGAGTTGGAGGTTGGAGTTAGCAGATATAAGCTTTTATATATAGGGTGGATAAACAACAAGGTTCTACCGTATAGCACAGAGAACTATATTCAATATTCTGGGATAAACAATAATGGAAAAGAATATTTAAAAAAAATAATGCACATATACGTATATATACTGTGTACATTGGGCTTCCCTGGTGGCTTAGATGGTAAAAAATTCGCCTGCAATGCAGGAGGCCTGGGTTCAGTCCCTGGGTTGGGAGGATCCCTTGCAGAAGGGAATGGCAACCCACTCCAATATTCTTGCCTGGAGAATCCCATGGACAGAGGAGCCTGGTGGGCTACAGTCCATGGAGTCACAAAGAGACAGACACGACTGAGTGACTAACACTTTCACTGTGCACATCCCTTTGCTGCACAGCAGTAATTAACATTGTAAAACAGCTATACTTCAGTTTAAAAAATTGTCACTAATCCCGAGTCACTGACAATAAGAATTGGTGGGACAACTTTGGAGAACTTCCCCTGGACTTTGTATACGATAAAGGTGGAAGGAAGCTTGGGAAGTCTGTGTGCCTGGCTTCGTCCTGGCTGGAAGATTCCGTTTCCCTCAGTGGGAGAGCCGGGCTCAGGGTGGGGGATAAAGTGGGGGAGAGGAGTCTCTGCTCACTCACCTCTTTCAACTCCTGCTCCATCTCATTTCGGTCTGCCTTGTACATTTCTAGGTTTCTTAGCTGAGCATAGACAACCTAAGAACAGAGGCGGAGGGATGTCAGTCATCCTCAGACATCCTGAGGACAGCCTCTGCCTTCAGCCTCCGCCATAGGAAGGGAGCAGTGGGGCCGGGTGGATAGCAGGCGGGGCAGCATAGTGAAAGGCTTGGGCTCCAGGTTTCCAGATCAAAAGGGAAGGAACAGGGGGCTCTGGACAAGCTGTCCCCTTGGGGGGTGGCATCATAGAACTTTGCTACACAGGAAAGGAAGGAAGATCGGAGGAAGGAATGCACAAACCAGAGCTGATGCTTTGAGTCCCTAGATGTCTGAGGCAAGCGCATCTCTTCTGATCTGTAATGGAGTCTCGACATCAAGCAAGCACTTACATGCGACACGCACTGTGCCCTGTGTCAGGCGAAAACCCTCACTTCCCACCCCCATGACGCCACAAAGAACCAATTCCCTGCATTAATTCTGTCCTATCTCCACTGACTGGACTCTCCTCATGATAGGAGCAGCCAGCTTCCCTGTTTGGGAAGAGCCTCGATCTACTGGGCCATGTCCCCAGCAGTGGGGGAGGTCACTCTCCCTCCAAAACTGGAAATAGGCTTCTACTTCTCCCTTCATATCTGGTCTCCTTTTCACTCTCAGAAACAGAACCCCCATCTTTCAGCTGGCATCTGGCCACCCAGAATCATGACTGTATCTCACAGCCTCCTTTATAGCTTGATGTGACCACTGAAGTATAAACGGAAGTGGGTAGGTGTTCTCTTCACTACTGGCTTAGACACAGAGTTAAATCACTGGAGCACCAGCAGCTGTTTTGGACCATGAGGTGACCTTGTGAACTGAAGTCACACACCAAGGAGCTCTATACCAGCTCTGAGTTTCTTGAACATAAAAGAGGAATATGGGGTTTCCCTGGTAGTTCAGTGGTAAAGAACCTGCCTGCCAAGGCAGGAGACGCAGGCTCCATCCCTGGGTCAGGAAGATCCCCTGGAGAAGGAAATGGCAATCCACTCCAGTATTCTTGCCTGGGAAATGCAGCAGACAGAGGAACTTGGTGGGCTACAGTCCATGGGGTCGTAAAGAGTCAGACATGACTGAGCGACTAACAACAACAAAAAACAAAAGAGAAATACCCTTATGACTTGTTTAAGTCAGCTATTTGGGGGTTTTATGTTATTTGAAAACGAACCTAATTCTAATTAACGCAAAGTTTCTTCACATCCACCTTGCACCCAGGTGGGTCTCAAGGTCTAGTACAGGGGATGGAGGTGGGGAAGGGAGCTCCTGCTTCTGCCTGGAGTCAGGCTTTCTCCTCCAACCCCACGTTAGCGGGGAGCTGACCTTTCAGAGTCATCAGGCCCAACATGAACACTTAAAAGTCCCATTTGGCTGTTCCTAATTAAAATCTAGAAATACAGAGAAGCCGGGACCCTCTAACTTTCACTGCCAGGGTTACCTGTGCACGGGGTAGACTAAGGCCCTTCCCAGAATTCACGCCTTCCTAGAACCTGTGAATGTGGCCTTATTTGGAAATGGCTCTTCACAGGTAAAATCAGTTAAGATGTGGTCACACTGGATTAGGGCGGAACACATGGATGAGGAGGCCACGTGAAGACACAAAGACACACACAGAGAAGAAGGCCATGTGACAATGGAGGCAGAGACTCGAGCGATGTGTCTACAAACCAAGGAACACCTGGAGCCGCTAGAAGCTAGAAGAGGCCAGGAAGGATCCCCTCTGAAGCCTTCAGACAGCGCGAGGGCCCTCCAGCACCTTAATTCAGGGCTTTCAGCCTCCAAGAATTGGGAAGAGTACATGTCTCTAGTTTTAAGTCACATGGTTTGTGGTTATATGTTACAGCAGCCACAGAAATGGCCAGTAAGTGGCAGAATCAGGATTGAAACCTAGGCCTATCTAACCACAACGGCAGGCCTTCTCCCAACTGGCTGGTTACTTTGCCTGAATCTGTTTCCTCCTTGCTCAAATGGCATTAATATCACTCCTGCCCTGAGGAAGCCGAGGGGACTAGAAATGGCATCTTCCTGGAAGAATTAGCATTCGATACACGTCAGCTCTCACATCAGTCCTCTCCTGCACCAAGCCAGAGCCCTGGATATCACTGATTGTTCCAAGAACGGCTTTGGATGTATATAATGATTCACTTGGCTGTACACAATATTATAAATCAACTGTACTCCGATAGGAATTTTAAAAAAAGAAAATAAAAAGAATGGTTTTGGGGATTTCCCTGTTGATCCTGTGGTTAAGACTTCACCTTCCAATGTAGGGGAGTGTGGTTGGATCCCTGGTTGGGGAGCGAATGGTCCCACATGCTTCTTGGCCAAAAAAAACCCAAACCATAAAACAAGCAATACTGTAACAAATTCAATAAAGACTTTAAAAATGGTCCACATCAAAAAAAAAAAAGAAGAAGAAGAAGAAGAAGAGGAGGTCCTGGAATGCATCCTAGCTTGTAAAAGATGCCTGCCAGTTTGCAGAGAGTAAATAGTGTTTTCACATTTCCATACTGAGTCAGAAAGAGTTCTGTTATCATTCACTTTCCTGCTGCATCCTTTGTGAGAAACGCTCCCAAAGCAGCAGTCTGAGGTGATGGAAATGCTTCCATCTGGATGGTGCTGACATGGCTGCACAAAGAGGCAAAAATGAGTCAAGCGGCTATGCTTCAAACCTGGGCATTTTACTGCGTGTAAATCATGCTTCGATTAAAGACAACCAAATGCTATCATTCCCCAGCGAGACCGCTGTATCGTGGGGCCCTGGAAGGGTGCCTGGTGTGGAGTGAAGGTTCAGTCACGTGGGCTGAATGACGCAGGGGTGATGGGGTTTCTCGTGCCACCTGTTATGTCCAGAACATTTTCTCCCAGCTTTCCAGGTAGATGGCAGTGTTGGCGGTGTTTCTTCACCAGCCCCGCTGCTGCAACAGAACTAGGGCGGGTGTCTGCCTCCCTCCTCTCTCTGCTGGAAGGGCTCCATGGGGCTGCTGATGATTCGCAGGCCGTGTTCATTTAAGAACTATTTGATGAAGTGTGCTGTATACAAAGCCCTGCTCCAGATCCTTCCGGGGTCCACTTTTAGAAGCAATTAGCTCTTGTTGGCACAAGGGGCAGGAAGGAAGTCCAGACAAAGGCTGACTTGGTCCATTCAGCCTGTAGGGCCAAACTTCTCTTGAGCTTCTCTCAACAAGGGATCAGTGACAGCTTTCTGGAGGCAGATTCTGAGCCCCCCTCCTCCTCCCTCAAGCGGAGTGGGATGTGGTACTGGACCCACATCAGACATGCCGGATGAACTGGCCCTGGTCTC
>SJYW01054073.1:307745-334934 GCA_006410735.1 Raphicerus campestris | reverse complement strand
AAAAAAAAAAAAGAAGAAGAAGAAGAAGAAGAGGAGGTCCTGGAATGCATCCTAGCTTGTAAAAGATGCCTGCCAGTTTGCAGAGAGTAAATAGTGTTTTCACATTTCCATACTGAGTCAGAAAGAGTTCTGTTATCATTCACTTTCCTGCTGCATCCTTTGTGAGAAACGCTCCCAAAGCAGCAGTCTGAGGTGATGGAAATGCTTCCATCTGGATGGTGCTGACATGGCTGCACAAAGAGGCAAAAATGAGTCAAGCGGCTATGCTTCAAACCTGGGCATTTTACTGCGTGTAAATCATGCTTCGATTAAAGACAACCAAATGCTATCATTCCCCAGCGAGACCGCTGTATCGTGGGGCCCTGGAAGGGTGCCTGGTGTGGAGTGAAGGTTCAGTCACGTGGGCTGAATGACGCAGGGGTGATGGGGTTTCTCGTGCCACCTGTTATGTCCAGAACATTTTCTCCCAGCTTTCCAGGTAGATGGCAGTGTTGGCGGTGTTTCTTCACCAGCCCCGCTGCTGCAACAGAACTAGGGCGGGTGTCTGCCTCCCTCCTCTCTCTGCTGGAAGGGCTCCATGGGGCTGCTGATGATTCGCAGGCCGTGTTCATTTAAGAACTATTTGATGAAGTGTGCTGTATACAAAGCCCTGCTCCAGATCCTTCCGGGGTCCACTTTTAGAAGCAATTAGCTCTTGTTGGCACAAGGGGCAGGAAGGAAGTCCAGACAAAGGCTGACTTGGTCCATTCAGCCTGTAGGGCCAAACTTCTCTTGAGCTTCTCTCAACAAGGGATCAGTGACAGCTTTCTGGAGGCAGATTCTGAGCCCCCCTCCTCCTCCCTCAAGCGGAGTGGGATGTGGTACTGGACCCACATCAGACATGCCGGATGAACTGGCCCAGGTCTCTGACCAGGAAGGGCTCCAGTAGGTCCCTAGGACACAGCATCCCAGCCTTTCTGAAAAGCAGTGGCTAAACAAGAGCCCAGGGTTGGTAGGAGACGGCACACTTCCTGATCCTGGTACTCGCAAGAGTCTTGGCCCAAGACTGTGTATCCTGTGCCGACACATGGCCCAGGCACTCCCTTCCTCCCCACTCAAGCTGGGCATCAGCTCTCCTTCGATAACCTTTCCTCCCGTCCAACTTGCCCTGTGTAGGCTGGCCTGGTCACTCTGTGTGATGACCTTTGGAGGGGAGCTCTGCCCTTCCCTCTTGCTCGTCACATCCTAGGGCATCCCACCAATAGCCCCTGACTTGGAATTGAAAGCCCCCACATGAACCACCTCAGGTGCCTCTGTTTGGGATTTTGTCTCATTACACCCCCAGGGGAAAAGGTCACCTCCTCCCCACTGAGAAGGACGGTGATCTTTCCTCTGAAGATCTGGGATGCCTCCGGGACAAGGCTCAGACCAGAATGGTCCTGAGGACCATCAGGCTGGGGTGGTCAGGGCAGCCCAGCCAGCCCACGGGAGGAGGTGTCTGGCTGAGTGACCCCTGGGAGGTACTTTTCAGGCTCCTCACATTTCTCATGTCAGATGGCACTGTTCCATCCAGTCCCTGTGGTGTGAGAGCTCAGACAATAAGCCAGTTTAGGGGAAAGGTTAGAGACCTTTCATTCATTGATTCATTCAGCACATTTTGAGCCGTCACTCGGCGCCAGGTGGGTGACCCCAGTGGTGAGCGAGAGAGAACATGTCCAGGTGCTCTGGTGTATGTTTGGGGGTGGGGTGGCAAGGTTGGTTTGCTTTTTGTGGCTGTCTACTTCACACACAGTCAAATACCAGGAGAGTGTCCCTGGTTCCCCTGCCTTTGGGGTATCTGTGAAACCTCTGGGAAGATTCTCAACATCCCGATGAGGAATCCTCCCCACTCTGGGCCTCCCAGACCTCTGGACCTTTAACTCATCCAGGCGAATCTGGAGCCTGTTCACTGCCCTGTCCAGCACGATGTGGTGGTCCTTTATCATCTCGATCTGGTGGCCCCAAACTCTCTCAAGTTCTTCCTCCTACACAGAAGGAGACAAAGACATCTGAGGCCTCTTCTCTTGAGGTCACCATGGCCAGGAAGGAACTTGAAGAGGGTACTAGCCCGGGGTACCTTCCAGCCCACAGCCTCCTAAACCCTTGTCAGGGGAACCCTACAGCCGCCCACCCTTGGGAGCCCTGCCCCAGACGGAGCAGATCGGCTTCCTTCCGGCTCCAGGACAGATGGTGCTTCTTCGTCTGGAAGGGCAGGACCTGCCCTGGCTCCGGCCATGGACTCTGCCGTCACCTCAAACCATCATCTTCTCAATGCCTTTTCTGGCCAGGACACTGACCTTCATCCTGGATTTCTGGAGGTTGCCAATCTTTTCCTGCAAGATGTCCAGTGTTGACCCAAGCTTGGAAGAAGCTCCCATGTTAGCTGAAAGCAAAGGAGTGGGTGGCTGTCGGGGACAGGGATGGGGAAAGATGCTTCTAGAGCTCTGTCTGCTTCTGTTATGAAGTATCTAAGATGATGTCTTCCAATAGAAGGAAGCTGTGAGCTTGGGGGCCTTTGAGGTCATCTAAAATTTTCTAGTGACAGCTTTTAAAAGAAAAATCTAAAAATTAGCAGGTGAAGTTAATTTAAAAAATCTTTTTAAACCATTCTAATCCAAAATTGTACAGGAGGCAGTGATCAAGACCATCTCCAAGAAAAACAAATGCAAAAAGGCAAAATGGTTGTCTAAGGAGACCTTACAAATTGTTGAGAAAAGAAGAGAAGCGAAAGGCAAAGGAGAAAAGGAAAGATATACCTATTTGAATGCAGAGTTCCAAATAATAGCAAGAAGAGATAAGAAAGCCTTCCTCAGTGATCAATGCAAAGAAATAGAGGAAAACAATAGAATGGGAAAGATCTCTTCAAGAAAATTAGAGATACTAAGGGAACATTTCATGCAAAGATGGACACAATAAAGGACAGAAATGGTATGGACCTAACAGAAGCATAAGATATTGAGAAGAGGTGGCAAGAATACACAGAAGAACTATACAAAAAAGATCTTCATGACCGAGATAATCACGATGGTGTGATCACTCACCTAGAGTCAGACACCCTGGGATGTGAAGTCAAGTGGGCCTTAGAAAGTATCACTACAAACAAAGCTAGTGAAGGTGATGGAATTCCAGTCGAGCTATTTCAAATTCTGAAAGATGATGCTGTGAAAGTGCTGCACTCAATATGCCAGCAAATTTGGAAAACTCAGCAGTGGCCACAGGACTGGAAAAGGGCAGTTTTCATTCCAATCCCAAAGAAAGGAAATACCAAAGAATGCTCACACTACCACACAATTGCACTCGTCTCACACGCTAGCAAAGTAATGCTCAAAATTCTCCAAGCCAGGCTTCAACAGTACATGAACCGTGATTCCAGATGTTCAAGCTGGATTTAGAAAAGGCAGAGGAACCAGAGATCCAACTGCCAACATCTGTAGGATCACTGAAAAATCGAGAGAGTTCCAGAAAAACATCTACTTCTGCTTTATTAACTATGCCAAAGCCTTTGACTGTGTGGATCACAACAAACCAGAAAATTCTCAAAAAGATGGGAATACCAGACCACCTGATCTGCCTCCTGAGAAATCTGTATTCAGGTCAAGGAGCAACAGTTAGAACTGGACATGGAACAACAAACTGGTTCCAAATTGGGAAAGGAGTACATCAAGGCTGAATATTGTCACCCTGCTTATCTAACTTATATGCAGAGTACATCATGAGAAACGCTGGGCTGGATGAAGCGCAAGCTGGAATCAAGATTGCCAGGAGAAATATCAATAACCTTAGATATGCAGATGACACCACACTTATGGCAGAGGGTGAAGAGGAACTAAAGAGCCTCTTGATGAAAGTGAAAGAGGAGAGTGAAAAAGTTGGCTTAAAACTCAGCATTCAGAAAACCAAGATCATGGCATCTGGTCCCATCACTTCATGGGAAATAGATGGGGAAACAGTGGAAACCGTGACAAACTTTATTTTGGGGGGCTCCAAAATCACTGCAGATGGTGATTGCAGCCATAAAATTAAAAGACGCTTTCTCCTTGGAAGAAAAGTTATGACCAACCTAGACAGCATATTAAAAAGCCAACAAAGGTCCATCTAGTCAAAGCTTTGGTTTTTCCAGTAGTCACGTATGGATGTGAGAGTTGGACTATAAAGAAAGCTGAGCACTGAAGAATTGATGCTTCTGAACTGCAGTGTTGGAGAAGACTCTTGAGAGCCCCTTGGACTGCAAGGAGATCCAACCAGTCCATCCTAAAGGAAATCAGTCCTGAATATTCATTGGAAGGATTGATGCTAAAGCTGAAGCTCCAAAACTTTGGCCACCTGATGCGAAGAACTGACTCATTTGAAAAGACCTTGATGCTGGGAAAGATTGAAGGCCAGAGGAGAAGGGGACAACTTCTCCTTGAGGATAAGATGGTTGGATGGCATCACCGACTCAATGGACATGAGTTTGAGTAAGCTCCAGGAGTTTATGATGGACAGGGAAGCCTAGTGTGCTGCAGTCCATAGCGTTGCGAAGAGTCAGACACGACTGAGCAACTGAACTGAACTAAACTGAATCCAAAATAGTATCATTTTGGGAATTCCCTGGCGGTCCAGTGGTTAGGATTCCATGCATTCACTGCTGAGGGCATGGGTTCAACCCCTGGGTTCAGTCCCTGGATGGGGAATGAAGGTCTCAGGAGCTGCAGGGCCAAAAAAAAGTATCAATTTAACATGTGATCAATAAAATGATTAACAATAATTTCACATTCTTGTTTTTGTAGTAAGCCCTCAATATCCAATGTGCACTTTTAGATTTTTTTTTTTAATGTGGACCATTTTTAAAGTCTTCACTGTGTTTCATACAATGTTGCTTCTGTATTATGTTTTTGGTTTTTTTGGCCATGAGGTATGTGGGATCTTAGCTTCCTGACCAGGGATCAAACCCGTGCCCCCTGCATTGGAAGACCAAGTCTTAACCACTGGACCACTGGGAAGTGCCTGGTGTACACTTTGTATTTGGACCACATGAGAACTTGAACTTGCCCCATTTCAGATATTTGACAGTCTTGTGGTATCCTACTAGACAGCTCAGGCCTAGGGAAATCTCTCGGAGAAGGCGATGGCACCCCATTCCAGTGCTCTTGCCTGGAAAATCCCGTGGATGGAGGAGCCTGGTAGGCTGCAGTCCATGGGGTCATGAAGAGGTAGACAAGACTGAGCAACTTCACTTTCACTTTTCACTTTCATGCATTGGAGAAGGAAATGGCAACCCACTCCAGTGTTCTTGCCTGGAGAATCCCAGGGACGGGGGAGCCTGGTGGGCTGCCATCTATGGAGTCACACAGAGTCAGACATGACTGAAGCGACTTAGCAGCAGCAGCAGCAGCAGCAGCAGGGAAATCTCTCTGGAATTTACTGCTATGGAGTGTTTACTTCTGGGAGTTCATGAAATGTATTATCCCACAACAAGATGCAAAGACAGGTTTAACAAAAAAGGAGTAGGGTGACAAAAAGTACCCTATATCCAGTTTCAGAGGAGAGGCCATAAAGTGGTGTCCAGGGCACAGCTAGGAGGGTATGAGAAACTGCAGCCAAGACACATTTACAAGCTATCTTTGGTTTTCTTAACAAAAGTGGCAGCTGGTCAGAAGTAGAGTTTGGGCTACTACGACTTTATGTTTTATATTTGTCATAACCTGAGCTGTGCCCCAGGATTCAGAAATTGACGTGGATCTTTTTGGCTGCTCAAAGTTCTACTTTTTCAAGATCTGTGGGACTGCACCTGCCCATCAAGGGTGGTGCCAGATATGGATTCGACTTGGGCTAATTTAACTATTACACTTGGCAGAGAGCACAAAAGCAAGATAAGGATTCAAACAGGTGAGGACAGTGGACCTCAAAGTGGCTTCCCTGGGTCACCGGCAGCATAAGCAGCATCCCCTGGAATGGGTCATAAAAAGAAAGTCCAGGGTCCTACCCAGATCAACAAGCCAGATCTGGGGCTGGCCCCAGCAGTCTGTGAGTTACCAAGATCCCCAGGCATGCTGGGGCAAGCTTAAGGTTCAGAACTTCTAGGGTAGGCCACTTCCCACCCTCCATTTCCCACAGTGAACATATGCTCATAGTGTGCATGAACTGGGAGCATACATCTACTGGTCCTGGGTGCTCATTTGTGTCCAACTCTGCAGCCCCATGGACTGTAGCCTACCAGGCTCTTCTGTCCATGGGGATTCTCCAGGTAAGGATCCTAGAGTGGGTTGCCATTTCCTCTTCCAAAAGATCTTCCTGACCCAGGGATGGACCCTGTGTCTCTTGAGCCTCCTGTACTGGCAAGCGGGGTCTTTACCACCAGCACCACCCAGGAAGCCCCCTAGTGGTGCTACTGCCCCCTAGAACATGACTGGCCTTTAAGGAAATATATGTTTGCCCAGCTATTGTTCCTAATCCCAAATTGACTACATCATCTGGGGTCTGTTCAGTGCGCCTAGAAACTCTGGGTGATCTGAACTTATCAAAACATTGTACAGCAGTACTGTTTTATGGACAATTGAAAGGGAATTTCCAAGAGTAATTCTGACTTGTGGTTTTCCTCCTTAAGCACCAACTTTAGACTGTAACCACCCCTTTCGTTAAGACCTCACTGTACATTCATTGTAAGAGAATAGACTAGTAAGAGATTAATGCTTAAGCCAAAGGAATGAATGGCTAATGGTGGTATTAGCCAAATGGTTACATTTTGTTGGGGCAGCTAAATGGAGAGGAGGTGCGTCTCAAAGGCCACAGGGAGGGCCTGAGCCCTCGTTACCCTTCCAGGAGTCAGGCCAGGCCTACCTAGGTAAGTCATACGCTGCTGCAGGTTAGATGACAGCTGGGCCAACTCTTCTTTCAGGGTGTCGTGTCTGACGGGCATCTGGGCTAAGTGGCTCATGGAATACCTGACGGCCGCCTTCTTTTCTTCAGGAGTCGTGGCATGTTTGGCAGCCAGCATGGCCTGGGACAGGGCCGTGTCGGGAGGGACAAAGACAGGNAGGGCACAGCTAGGAGGGTATGAGAAACTGCAGCCAAGACACATTTACAAGCTATCTTTGGTTTTCTTAACAAAAGTGGCAGCTGGTCAGAAGTAGAGTTTGGGCTACTACGACTTTATGTTTTATATTTGTCATAACCTGAGCTGTGCCCCAGGATTCAGAAATTGACGTGGATCTTTTTGGCTGCTCAAAGTTCTACTTTTTCAAGATCTGTGGGACTGCACCTGCCCATCAAGGGTGGTGCCAGATATGGATTCGACTTGGGCTAATTTAACTATTACACTTGGCAGAGAGCACAAAAGCAAGATAAGGATTCAAACAGGTGAGGACAGTGGACCTCAAAGTGGCTTCCCTGGGTCACCGGCAGCATAAGCAGCATCCCCTGGAATGGGTCATAAAAAGAAAGTCCAGGGTCCTACCCAGATCAACAAGCCAGATCTGGGGCTGGCCCCAGCAGTCTGTGAGTTACCAAGATCCCCAGGCATGCTGGGGCAAGCTTAAGGTTCAGAACTTCTAGGGTAGGCCACTTCCCACCCTCCATTTCCCACAGTGAACATATGCTCATAGTGTGCATGAACTGGGAGCATACATCTACTGGTCCTGGGTGCTCATTTGTGTCCAACTCTGCAGCCCCATGGACTGTAGCCTACCAGGCTCTTCTGTCCATGGGGATTCTCCAGGTAAGGATCCTAGAGTGGGTTGCCATTTCCTCTTCCAAAAGATCTTCCTGACCCAGGGATGGACCCTGTGTCTCTTGAGCCTCCTGTACTGGCAAGCGGGGTCTTTACCACCAGCACCACCTAGGAAGCCCCCTAGTGGTGCTACTGCCCCCTAGAACATGACTGGCCTTTAAGGAAATATATGTTTGCCCAGCTATTGTTCCTAATCCCAAATTGACTACATCATCTGGGGTCTGTTCAGTGCGCCTAGAAACTCTGGGTGATCTGAACTTATCAAAACATTGTACAGCAGTACTGTTTTATGGACAATTGAAAGGGAATTTCCAAGAGTAATTCTGACTTGTGGTTTTCCTCCTTAAGCACCAACTTTAGACTGTAACCACCCCTTTCGTTAAGACCTCACTGTACATTCATTGTAAGAGAATAGACTAGTAAGAGATTAATGCTTAAGCCAAAGGAATGAATGGCTAATGGTGGTATTAGCCAAATGGTTACATTTTGTTGGGGCAGCTAAATGGAGAGGAGGTGCGTCTCAAAGGCCACAGGGAGGGCCTGAGCCCTCGTTACCCTTCCAGGAGTCAGGCCAGGCCTACCTAGGTAAGTCATACGCTGCTGCAGGTTAGATGACAGCTGGGCCAACTCTTCTTTCAGGGTGTCGTGTCTGACGGGCATCTGGGCTAAGTGGCTCATGGAATACCTGACGGCCGCCTTCTTTTCTTCAGGAGTCGTGGCATGTTTGGCAGCCAGCATGGCCTGGGACAGGGCCGTGTCGGGAGGGACAAAGACAGGAGAGTATGCAGGAGAGAGCAAGTCCTCGTCCTCCACTTCCAGCAAGTCCTCCACCTCGCCCTCGGGGAAGGCTCCGCGCGAGGGCCCCGCTCCCAGAAATTCTGCAAGCACCCCCAAGGGCCCGGCTGTGGCTGTGGCAGTTGCTACACTGGCCAATTTGGTGGCGGGGGCGTCCCTGACCAGCTTGGCAGCCGCCTTGGCCGCCCGGGCTACTGATGTGGCCACATCAGATGTGTAGGAGGCAGCAGCCGCGGCCGTGAGGGCAACGCTGGGTTTCATCTGCTGAACGGCAGACCGGAATGCCTTAGGAAGGCCTCCTGGCGGGACCTCAGCCCTCGGGGCTCTGTCCAGAGGGCCTCTCCTTTCCACAGAGGAGTATTCTTCCTCCTTTTCTGAGAGAGCTGAGAGCTTAGACATATCTCCTGGGTAGTACATGGACCGCTGAGAACGAGGCCAAGCTGAGCCCAGCTCCATGGCTGGGGGTGGGGCTCTGAAGCTCCGGAACCTGGCATGTGGGAAGCTCATTGGGCCTACGCCAGGCTGGAAGCTCCAGAAAGGCCCAGGGCTGGTCCCGGGAAAGCCTCTGGGAGGAGGCCAGCCTTGTGGTGGTACAGTCCAGGATCCTGATGGTGTGGGTTGAAGGCCCGGGGGAGGTTCCAGTTCAGGGGTAGGCCCAGGTCCGAACGCAGGCCCAGGAGCAGGCCCGGGTCCGAATGCAGGCCCAGGTCTGGGTGAAGGCTCAGGGCCAGGCACAGGCCCAGGTCCGGATGAAGGCCCAGGCCCAGGAGCAGGCTCAGGTCTGAACTCAGGCGCAGCTTCGGATGAAGGCCCAGGTCCAGGCGCAGGTCCGGGTCCCAACGCAGGCCCAGGCCCAGGCCCAGGCCCAGGCTCTAGCACTTGGGGCTGGTCTGGCCCCTCGGCCCCAAGGAGCAGAGCTGCTTGGGCAGACTCCTCCTCCAGTAGCTGCCCCGGCGCCTGGTACTGCCAGACAGTCTCCAGGAACCTGGGGTGCCGGATGGCCTCTGAGAAGTGGCTGAGACCCCCTCCTCCACGGTCCTCGGCTGTCTTGGCAACGGCGGTCTCCGAAGCGAGCTCTGAGATCTGCCACAGGTCAGAGTTTCCCAGGAGTTGTGGAGCAGCTCCCTGTGGGATGTGGGGCTGGTCTGGTGGGGCTGCTCCAGATCTGCTCATGATCACCCTGCCCCCCACCCTGTCACCCATCCCTCCCCAACCGCAGTCCCCCTCCAACATGTCCTTCACTTACTGGGATGAACATGGCCTCATGGAGACTGCTCCAGAGCACCAGGTCCTCAGGTTTAGGGATGGTGGCCATCTTGCTCTGGAGAGAAGTCTGCGGGTAGGATGGGGAAAGAGGTGGGGAACAAGGGTTGTGAACCCAGAGGGTGTGGTGCTCTCAGCGGCTTCCTCCTCCACACTTGCAAATAGAGGGGCCTTTCCAGACTGTTCTCCTCTTCCCCCCTCCCTGCCACTGCACACCCCTGGCTCCCGGAGGGCATGGATCTGGGGTGGGAGGATGGGACCGGGCCCTCACCACTTCACGTTGCAGCGCACTCATCTTCCGGTTCTGCCCTCTCAAATCTTCTGAGAAGGCGTCTATTCTTTGTGGACTGATCTGTCAAATGAGCCAAGCCTGTGAGCCAGAGTGTGCAGGGTCTGGTCCTGGCCCAGGTTCTTCCCCAGTGCAAATGCAAGGCCTTAGACCGAGAAACCGAGAGGGAAGAACAGATTCCAAAACAAGTGTTTCTCACGGAGTGGGAAAGGGTTCCTTGAGCAAATAAGTTTGGGAAATGCTAGGCTTAAAATTCATGTAAGGGGTTTCTGTACTGCAGGACATTGTAGAGCCTTCAGTGGACCACAGTACATTAAGCATCTCCAAGAAGCAGGCTGAGAAGGCATTGTTGCCAAACAGATTTGACCAAGAATCCTATTTAGCGTTTCATAATACAGTTTCCTGACAGTCCTCTTGCTGCTACAGAGGGGAGCTACGCAGCCCAAGGATGAAGTTCTCAGAGTTGCCATGATGACCAAATGTGTACACTGACCTGTACATTAGGGATGATAAGGTAAATATTGTTATTTGGGGGCGAGTTGTAAAACCTCAGCCACAAAACTAGATGGAGGGTGTGGAGGCCTGGCTTTTAAGCCCAGATCTGACTCACCAGCTGTGACCTTACATTTCAGGGATTCCATATCCTTTCACATCATTGTAATATCTGGTTTGATATCCTTATGGCTACAGAAGGATCTAGAATATATGCCTATGCTAGGTTTACTCTACTTTTCAGTGTGAACAAAGTTTTCCAGACAAAGAATAAGTATTCTCTTTCTGCTAAGCTGGTGGACTTTAAGTCTGGAGCTGCCAGGACTTGAGGAGTAGCTGCCTGAGAACGAAGCCAACCCAGAGGAAAGTACCACTGAAGGAGAAACCTTGATGTGGTATGAACACCTTGATCTGGCTGTGCCTGACAGCATTCCTGACGTTTTTGGTAAACGAGACAATACATTATTTTGCCTAAGGCAGAATGAACTAGGCTTCTGTCACTCACAAATGTCTTTTCACAGTAGGGTGAGGATCATGGTGGAAACTGCAGAGTTCAGTGGGATGGGCCAAGTGGCTGGGCCATGTCAGGCCCCTTCTCTTGCCCCCATAGCTATGCTCTTTGACTAATAATAGGCTTCTTGGATTTATCTGGTCATCCCAACTGCCAGAGGTCCAAGCAGCATGACCACTATGAGGGATGCTGGGGAGGGTCTACCTTCTCAAACATGTCTTTCAGCGTGGCCACCTCCTTCCCGAGGGTTTCAACGGAGACCTTGAGTGCATAAATGTCCGTGAGCAAATCCTGCAGGGTTCTTATGGACTGAAGAGGGAAGAGGAAAGGAAAATGTGAGGTTGAGTGTAGTTAGCAGAAAAGACAGATAAAGTGTGGAAGCTCTCTGGTGATGGTCATGGTTCTAGAAGTCTTCTTGGCTCTTGCAAGGCCTAGGCTGGAACACATTCAGAGGCCATAAAATGACAGTGAAGTCAATCGAGCTCTGAGCTCTCAGGGGCCTAAGTGGGAAGGGGGCAACCCTGGGTGTGAATGTGTTCAGTCAGCAAGAGTCATTCATCATGAAGCATCTCATGCCCTTTAGTGAGAACCACTGGAGGATCAACTAGGCAGTTACTGGATTTACATTTTTAAAGGGTCCTCATGGCTGCATGTGTACATTCACCCTGGGAGGGTAAGGGGAAAAGCCAGAGGAGGAGGGAGGAGACTTCAAAGCAAGAGCTAATGTGTGCAGTACTGATCCTATTGCTCAGCTCCTCCAATGACTGGGGCTGTTCCTGCATTTTCCTAGATTTTGAAGTCCTCAATCATTAAATAGGTATGAAAAAATGTGATAATGTATATAGAGGGTATAGTGCATAGTTAGGCATTCAGATAACAAAAATAACAAATGGTGAAATGGCAGAAGTCCTTCTTATCTGTGGTGGTAATGGTGGTGGTTTAGTTGCTAAGTCATGTCTCATTCTTGTGACTCCATGGACTATAACCTCCCGGGCTCCTCTGTCCACGGGTAATTACATTAAATGTAAATGGCTGAAATTGAATTACATTAAATGTATATATAAACATTAAAAGGCACAGATTGGCAGAATAGATAAGAAAATATGATCCAACCTCATACTATCTAAAAGAGACACATTTTATTATCTATTTATTAATTTTAGGCTGCGCTGTGCAGCATGTGGGATCTTAGTTCTCCAACTAGGGATCTTTTAGTTGTGGCATACAGGATCCTTAGTTGTGCCATGTGGGATCCAGTTCCCTGACCAGAGGTTGAACCTGGGCCCTCTGCATTGGGCGTGCAGAGTCTCAGCCACTGGACATCAGCGAAGTCCTAAGATATAATAATTATAAACATATATACAAAAACATATATATTTTTAGGGCTTTTTAGAAGCCCTAAAAATATATGCGGCAAAATCTGAGAATGGAAAGGAGAAACAGTTGAAGACTTCAATATCCCATTTTCAATAATGGGTAAAACAACTAGACAGAAGATCATCAAGGAAACAGGAGATTTGAACAACTATAGACCAGCTGGATGTTACAGACATTTACAAGACACTCCACTCAACAGCGGCACAATACACACAGGACATTCTACAGGATAGCCGACACTAAGGCCATAAAACAAAACTCAATAAATTTTAAAAGGATTGAAGTCACACAAAATGTATGATTTTTGTATAACAAAAATATGTAACAATGGAATTAAATTAGAAATCAGCAGCATTTGATTTGGAATTTGAAAGTTCACAAATATTTGGAAATTAAACAGCTCTGTCCTAACTAAATAATGGGTCAAAGAAGAAATTGCAAAGGAAATTAGAAACACTTTGAGATGAATTAAAATGAAACTACTAGGACTTCCCTAGAGATCCAGTTGTTAAGACTCCCTGCTCCCAACGCAGGAGGCCTGGGTTTGGTCCCTGTTCTTGGAACTAGAGCCCATGTGCCGCACCTATGAGTCTGCTCGCCACAACTGAAGATCCTGTGTGCAGCAACTAAGACCCAGTACAGCCAAACAAAGAGATAAATAAGCTTTTAAAAAATAAATAAAATGAAAACACAAACACACCAAAACTTATGGGATGTAGCTAAAACAGTGCTTAAAGAGAAATTTTAGCTGGAACTGACGATATTAACAAAGAAGAAAGATCTCAAATCAACAGTCTAGCCATCAACCTTAAGACACTGGGGAAAGTAGATCAAAATAAACCTAAAGGGGATAGGAAAAATGAAATGATAAAGATTGGAGTGGAAACTAATGAAAGAGAAAATGAAGAATAACACATGAAATCAATGGAAACTAAAAGCTGGTTCTTTGAAAAGATCAACAGTAAACCTTTTGCTAGATTGACCAAGAGAAAAAGAAAAGACTCAAGTTACTAGAATGAGAAATGAAATAGGGAACATTGCTATTGACCCTACAGAAATAAAAAGAATTATGAAGGAATACTATGAACAGTTGTATGCCAACAAATTAGATAAGTTGGATAAGATGGACAAATTCCTAGAAAGACATAAACTTCCAAAGCTGACTCCAGAAAAAAATAGAGAATCTGAATAGAACTGAAACAAGTAAAATGATTGAATTATCAAAACAAAAACAACGCATGAAAAAAGGCCAAGCCCTGGTGGCTTTACCAAAGACTTTTATCAAACCTTTAACAGAGAATTAATATCAACTTTTAACACATCATTGACTAGAAATATATTAACGCTACTGGTGTTAGTTTCTGCAAAAGTCCCTAAATCAGTAATATGTTACCAAACTTCAGGGACATCCCTGGTGGTCCGGTGGTTAAGAATCCACCTGCCAATGGAGGGCATGCAGGTTTGATCCCTGCTCCAGGAAGACCCCACATGCCACAGAGCAACAAAGCCCACACGCCACAGCTACTGAGGACCACTTGCCGAGAGCCCGTGCTCAGCAACGAGAGAAGCCCCTGCAACAAGCAGCCCACACACCACAACGAAGAATAGCCCCCACTCACTGCAACTAGAGAAAGTCTGTACACAGCAATGAAGATGTAGTGCAGCTAAAAATGAACAAATAAATAACAGATCTGGTAAGAAAAAAACAACAACAAACTTTTCCAAAAAATAGAATTCCAAACTCATTCTATGAGGCCAGTATTGCACAGGATAACTACAATATGGATGCAAAACTCCTCAACAAAATGCTAGCAAACTGAATCCATAAACATATAAGACAAATAATCCAATTAAAAATCGGCAAAGGTCTGAATAGACATTTCTCCAAAGATGATATACAAATGAGCAATAAGCAAACGAAAAGGTGCTCAACATCGTTAGTGACAGTCGCTCCCTCGTGTCTGACTCTTTGCAACCCCATGGACTACAGCCCATACAATTGATAAATACAATTATTTACCAAAAAAAAAAAATTTAGATACATGCTACAGATAAACCTAAAGATATTATGGTAAGTGGGGAATGGGGCTTAAGGAGGCACAGGAATGGAGAGTGACAGCTCATGGTTTAAGGGGGTTCTTTCTGGGTTGTTGAAAATGTCGTAAAACTGACTGTGAAAGTTGCACACGTGTGAGTATACTAAAATCGCTGCATTCTATGTGTGTGTGTGTGCACGCTAAGTCGTTTCAGTCATGTCCAACTCTTTGTGACCCCATGGACTGTGTAGCCCATCGGGCTGCCCTGTCCACGGGGTTCTCCAGGCAAGAATACTGGAGTGGGTTGCCGTGCCCTCCTCCAGGGGATCTTCCCAATCCAGGGACTGAACCCATGTCTCATGTCTCCTGCATTGACAGGCAGGTTCTTTACAACAAGCACCACATGGGAAGCCCATTGCATTGTATACTTCATTTTAAACTGAGGTATAGGGACTTCCCTGCTAGTCCCATGCTTAAGACCTCGCCTTCCAATGCAGTGGGTGCAGGTTTGATCCCTGTCCTGGGAGCTAAGATCCCACCTGCCTTGCAGCCAAAAAAATCAAAACATAAAACTGAAGCAATTTGGTAATAACTTCAGTAAGGACTTTAAAAATGGTCCATGTTTAAAAAAAAAAACAAAATTTAAATAAATTGAGTATAATTAGTATATAACATTGCTATACACTTTAAATCGGAGAAGGCAATGGCACCCCATTCCAGTACTCTTGCCTGGAAAATCCCATGGACAAAGGAGCCTGGTAGGCTGCAGTCCATGGGGTCACTAAGAGTCGGACACGACTGAGCGACTTCACTTTCACTTTTCACTTTCATGCATTGGAGAAAGAAATGGCAACCCACTCCAGTGTTCTTGCCTGGAGAATCCCAAGGACAGTGGAGCCTGGTGGGCTGCCAACTATGAAGTCACACAGAGTCGGACACGACTGAAGCGACTTAGCAGCAGTATACACTTTAAATGGATGAACTCTCTGTTACATGGAATATATTTCAATAAAGCTTTAAAAAATAGCATTTTTGTTTTACCTGGGGGAAATTGTCAACACTGTCTATTGAATAGTATTTATGAGTTATTGTTAATTTTGCTGGGAGTGATAATGGTATGAAGAGACTGGTTTTCCAAGGCCTTACTGCTATAGGTGAAAAAATGCTTTTCAGAGAAATCTACAAGGATNAAAAAAAAAAAATTTAGATACATGCTACAGATAAACCTAAAGATATTATGGTAAGTGGGGAATGGGGCTTAAGGAGGCACAGGAATGGAGAGTGACAGCTCATGGTTTAAGGGGGTTCTTTCTGGGTTGTTGAAAATGTCGTAAAACTGACTGTGAAAGTTGCACACGTGTGAGTATACTAAAATCGCTGCATTCTATGTGTGTGTGTGTGCACGCTAAGTCGTTTCAGTCATGTCCAACTCTTTGTGACCCCATGGACTGTGTAGCCCATCGGGCTGCCCTGTCCACGGGGTTCTCCAGGCAAGAATACTGGAGTGGGTTGCCGTGCCCTCCTCCAGGGGATCTTCCCAATCCAGGGACTGAACCCATGTCTCATGTCTCCTGCATTGACAGGCAGGTTCTTTACAACAAGCACCACATGGGAAGCCCATTGCATTGTATACTTCATTTTAAACTGAGGTATAGGGACTTCCCTGCTAGTCCCATGCTTAAGACCTCGCCTTCCAATGCAGTGGGTGCAGGTTTGATCCCTGTCCTGGGAGCTAAGATCCCACCTGCCTTGCAGCCAAAAAAATCAAAACATAAAACTGAAGCAATTTGGTAATAACTTCAGTAAGGACTTTAAAAATGGTCCATGTTTAAAAAAAAAAACAAAATTTAAATAAATTGAGTATAATTAGTATATAACATTGCTATACACTTTAAATCGGAGAAGGCAATGGCACCCCATTCCAGTACTCTTGCCTGGAAAATCCCATGGACAAAGGAGCCTGGTAGGCTGCAGTCCATGGGGTCACTAAGAGTCGGACACGACTGAGCGACTTCACTTTCACTTTTCACTTTCATGCATTGGAGAAAGAAATGGCAACCCACTCCAGTGTTCTTGCCTGGAGAATCCCAAGGACAGTGGAGCCTGGTGGGCTGCCAACTATGAAGTCACACAGAGTCGGACACGACTGAAGCGACTTAGCAGCAGTATACACTTTAAATGGATGAACTCTCTGTTACATGGAATATATTTCAATAAAGCTTTAAAAAATAGCATTTTTGTTTTACCTGGGGGAAATTGTCAACACTGTCTATTGAATAGTATTTATGAGTTATTGTTAATTTTGCTGGGAGTGATAATGGTATGAAGAGACTGGTTTTCCAAGGCCTTACTGCTATAGGTGAAAAAATGCTTTTCAGAGAAATCTACAAGGATCAGGTCCCCCATCTATGCAGGACTCCTCCCCCTCCCCTTGTCTCTCCAGGTGTAACCAGGAGGACCGAGTTACCTGAGCAGGTATCAACCTCCCTCCCATGGGGAAGTGCAGGGCAAACCCAGAAAAGATGGCCTGGCTGCCCTGAGGGCAAGGGCTGCACCAGAGAGGAGGAAGACTCTTAAGAGGCACTGGTCTCAAAGGCTCAGCAGTAAAGAATCTGCCTGCAATGCAGGCGACTCAGGAGACGCAGGTCTGACCCTTGCGTTGGGAAGATCCCCTAGAGGAGGGCATGGCAACCCACTCCACCATCCCTGCCTAGAGACTCCCAGGGACAGAGGAGCCTGGCGGGCTACAGTTCTTAGTGTCACAAAGAGCTGGAAATGACTGAAGCACCTTAGCATGCACAGTGGGACCTACGAGTATATTTATGGCAACAGGGTGAGCCCGTACAATCTTAATATTAAATAACAAACAGTGGCCCCTCATTTTCCCCCATGAGGCTGGTGGCCGGCCAGCAGGGGTTATCATCACAGATGAGATAATCGAGGCCTCAAGGAGACAGGCAGGGTCTTCTGAACAACTTTCTAAAGGTCCTGGTCAGGGCTGCCTGGGAACCTATGATTCTGGAAGACTCCCTGGCACCCAAAGTCTGGGTCAGCACCCCCAGGGAAGTTAAGGAGACGACACACAGTGAGCCAGGAGCCCATGCTTTCTAACTCAGCAGTTCTCAGTGGGGCAGTCTGGGCCCCAGCGGGCATTTGGCCAAGTCTGGAGACATTTCTGGTTGTCATGACTAAGGGGTGCCCTGTCCTCTTGTGGCTGGAGGCCAAGGATGCTGCTTAGTGTCCTCAGTGCACGGGATACTCTCCACCACAGAGAAGCCTCTGGCCCCAGATGTTAACCATGCCGAGGGTTAGAAACTGCAATCTAAGCCTGCTTAGTGAGGCCCTGCTGTCCCGCCCCCGAGCCCCCACACCCGGCAGTGTGCTGACCAGGAGCACGAATCCTCATGCCATGCCTGTAGGTCCTCCCAAGCCATCTCTCCAGACGTCCCCTGGGTGCCTGCCTTAGTCTCCAGGGCGCCATTTGCCCTGTCTGGGATGGATGCTGGGGCTGGCAGGCTTGTCTTTCCCCATAAAGGGTGGCATTTGGTCTGCCAGACTGACTGATGCAGGCGGAGGTGGGGGGATGGTGAGGGTATGTTGCAGACTCTTAGCTAAGCAGCCTGTACCGCCCTAGAACCAGCTACCATGGCAACCCTAACAATGGGTCACCGTGGTAACCCCAGCATCCTCAGCCAGGCTGGGACTTGGTGACATTCTGTAATGGTGGCGGGGACATTCCTAGGTGCACAAGCAGTCCTCTGAGGGTGGCGTGACCAGTTCCAAACCTGTCCACCAGTCTGCTGTGTGAGCTGGCTGGGACATTCTGGGTAATCGTGATTTCTAAAAGCCTTCATCCATCCAGGCAAGCTGCTCTGGAGGGGCTGACACCTCAGACACCACCCAGCTCCGAGGCCTGCATAACCTGCCCTCGGTTACCCCTGCAGCCTGCTGTGTGTCTAGTAACAATTCTTGTCTTAAGATCTATCTATCTGTCTGTGGTTAGTATAGTCACTTTGGCTCTCTTCTGGCTGTTATTTGTGTGCAATATCTTTTTCTATCCAACCTGTTTGTCTTTGAAGCAAAGTGTGTCTCTTGGAGACAGCATATGGGTTAGATGATGTTTTTTTTTTTCTTTCTTTCTTTTAACTGCTTCTGCCAATCCCTGCTTTTTGTGCATATGGTAAAACACACAAAGCAATACTAAAGTGCACAGTTTGGCGGCATTTGGCACATTCATAAGTGTGTATGACCATCACCACTGTTTAGTGTTCCAGAACATTTTCATCACCTCCAAAAGAAAGCCCGTTCCCACCAGGACTCAACCCCCAGCCCCTGGCAACCACCACTTTCTGTCACTACGGACTGGCCTATTCTGGGCAGATTGCCTGTGAACAGCGTCATGCACGGTGTGGTCCTCTGTGCCCAGAGGCTCTCACTGCACCTGGGGGTTTACAGTTCACACTGTGCCGCTTTGCCCCTCATCTCATCAGGCCACCTTGGCCAGAACAGACATCCAGCTCTGTGCTGGGCAGTTCCCACGCTTTATCTTGCTTAATTGTTGTAACAATCTTGGAAGGAGGAAGCCACAGCTGCCCTTCACCCTTCCGGGTGATAAGTGGCGGGGCATCTCAGCAGCCACATTCCTAGGTCTTCCGCTTGCCCACTCAGCACAGGCTGAGTCTGACTCCCTGTTTTCTAACCCTGACCTCTCTGCACCTCCATTTCCTCATGTGTAAGCTCAATATAATGACAGCACCTGCCTCTTAAGAGTTGCTAAGAAGATTGACGGAGGAACAGATGTAGCACCCAGCTCACCTGGCACGCAGTGAGCTCTTATTCTCAAGATCACTCCCCCGGGGATGGGGCCAGTCGGGGAGCTAGGGAGAAAGGGAAATGAGGAGAAGGGGCATGAGACCCAGCAAAGTCAGACTGGTGGACTCTGGCCTGTCCTTCTTGTGGCCCAGCGACTCTGGGTTCTAGGAAGGGAGTTAGGCTTGTCTGACATCTCTATAAAACCCTGGCACTGGGGCTCCCACCTTTCTCAGCTTAGACGTAAAGCCTGGTGGCCCCTGTGTGTGGATACCGTCTGGGGTGCCTGCTAGTTGAGGTAGTGGCAACAGGCCCTGAGGGGCTCTAATTCTTAGGCACCACCCTGCCTGTCCGGCCAGGAGTGGACGCCTGACCCCAGGTGTGTTGTTTCATTCTCTTACCCAAAAATTATAATCAGAAAACCTGGAGACTGGCGTCTGGAAGCTGAGACGTGTTAAAGCCATATTCAAGATGCAGGTTGAAGTGAAGGCTTTCACCCTATCAGGCCCGCCCACCTACTTTCTTCCTTTTTTGCTGCTGCTGAGAAACCCCTGAGTCCTTCAAATAATACACACTGCTTTATTTAAAGAGTCTCAATCCAAATGCCCGCCAACAGCTGAGTGGTTAAACCCGATGTTGTCTGTCCCTACAACAGAATACTGTTCAGCCATAAGAGGGGGTGAAGCACAGACCCAGGCTACAATGTGGGTGAACCTGGGAAATCTGGCGCTCAGAGAGAGAAGCCAGACACAAAAGGCCACATACTGCACGATTCCATTTATGCGAAATGCCCATATCTGGTAAAACATTAGAGCCAGAGAGCAGGTGGGTCTTGTCGGAGGGTGGGGTGGGGAGTGACAAGGACACAGGGTTCCTTTTGGAGCCACGGAAACAGTTTAGAAGGAGACAGGGGTGTTGCTTGTATTACATTATCAATGAGCCAAAATGCCACGCAGTCGTTCACTTTATGCTGTGTGACTTGCACCTCAATTAAAAAGAAGAGTGTTGGGAAGTTAGCTGGTCGTCCAGTGGCTAAGACTCTGTGCTCCCTATGCAGGGGGCCCAGGTTCCATCTCTGGGTCAGGGGACTAGATCCCACATGCTGCAACTAAGACCCGAGCAGCTGAACAAATAAAAATATTTTAAAAATAAAAATAAATTTAAACACAAGAGAGTTAACCTAAGACGTCGTGAAATGGTCCCTCTGTGCAATGGATGTCCTCTGGTGCCCCTGCACACCCATCCTCTGCCCCCACTCAGCACCCCCAGGAGCTGCTGGCAGGCTGTGCCCTCCACACCCCGGGGTGCTCTGACTTCTGGCCCTACTGTGTGGCCACGGGAGGAAGGAAGGAGAGAGGAGCCAGGGTATTTATTCCCCAAGATCCAACTCTTCCCCAAGGCTGCAGCTCCGGATGGATAACTGTGTTGTGGGGTGGGGGGCAGGCGAGTGAGTGGTCCAAGGTGGGTCCTGAAACAGGAGGCCTCAGCTCACCACCTGTTCCACCGTCACGGGCTCTGCACCCCCAGCCAATCCATGAATGTCTCTGGCTGTTAGTTTCCTCGCCTGTAGGTCCTATGCTTCCCAGGGGGCTCAGGTGGGAAAGAATCCGCCAGAGATTCAGGAGACCAGGGTTTGATCCCTGGGTTGGGAAGATCCCCAGAGAAGGAAATGGCAACCCACTCCAGTATTCTTGCCTGGAGTATCCTGTGGACAGAGGAGCCTGGGGGCTACAGTCCATGGGGCCGCAAAGAGTCAAATATGACTGAGCAACTAACACTTTCAGTTTTTCACCTGCAGATCCTATAGGTCTTCGATTATTATCTTTTTTCCACTGAGGTGATATTCACATAACATACTGTTTGAAAGCGTATGGTTCAGTGAATGCATTTAGGGCATTCACAATGCAGTGCAATCGCCAGCTCTCTGTGGTTCTAAAACCTCGTCATTAACCCCAAAAGGAAGCCCCGTCACCACTAGGCAGTCCCTCCCACGCCCGCTCCCTCCAGCCCCTGGCAGCACTGATCAGCTTTCTGTCTCTGTGTATGCGCCCCCTCCAGACACCGTGGCCTTCTTTCCTCTACGCTGATGAAGGATGCAAACTCAGGTTCCACCTNGCACGTGTTGGGTCAGGCAGCCGTGGCTTCTGGTCCCCATGTTACACCCCTCACCGTGGGCTCCGCTACATGAACGGCCATCGTCCCGAGGGCGGAGGCGACACCCTGCCTGCTCCACTTGTTGGGAGGGTTGTGTCCACCTTCACGGCCCCTCCCCCGGCTTGCAGGGCCATTCAGCCCCTGAGAGGTGCCCCTCGGGGGTGTCGGCCGAGTGAGGTAATCCCGGAAGACGGTGCGGGCGGTGCTGAGCGTGGGGCTCCCCGCGTTGCCTGTCTCATGCAGGCTCCCGTCCTGCCCCGACTCCACCGGCCCACGTCGCTCCTGCGTCCACCCTGCATCTCACGCCTTTGGTCACTCTCAGCACCACCCTTCACTGTGTCGCTTGGGCTCCCTGTTCCTCGGCTCCGGTTCTGCCGAGTGTGGGTCCCGCCAGGTCGGGTCCTGCTCGGGCAGGACCCGCTCAGATTCCGTCGTCTGCAGCCCCCGCGCCGAGGGTCCGTCTGGGCTGGGTCAACCCTGCGCGTCCACGTCCCACGTCTCAGGCGCGGCCTCCTCCGTGCAGGCGCCTGGACTCCAACGCGCTTCACTGTGACTGTGAGATCCTGTGGCTGGCAGACCTGCTGAAGGGCTACGCGCGGTCAGGAAATGCGCAGGCCGCAGCCACCTGTGAGTATCCCAGGCGCATCCAGGGCCGGTCAGTGGCCACCATCACCCTGGAGGAGCTGGACTGTGGTGAGTGCCTCTGGAGCTGTCTCTTATACACATCTAGATGTGTATAAGAGACAGGGCCGTGTCTGGAGGCTGGGCAGCTTACCTTGGCCACAGCTTCCTCGTTGCCCTCCACTTTCTTCCGGAGCCTGATCAGGTTCCATAGCTCCTGGGCGGGCTGCCTGGTGCCCTGGCTGCTCTCCAGCAGCTGGGCGGTGGACGGCACGTCCCTCAGCGCAGCCAGCTGGCTCTCCAGCTTGTCCACGCGGCTCACCAGGTGGTCGAAGATGTTACCAAGCCTCTTCAGGGGGCTGAGGGTGGGTTGGGCGTCCCCTTCCTGTGGCGGGAATGTGACTGACACAGAGGCTTGGAGGAAGTCCTCATCCCCCGAGAGGTCCTTCTCCAGCTCCGCCATGTGGATGTGCTCCAGGATGCCATGGAGCAGGAAGTGCAGGGCCTTGAAGTTCACCACCCCGCACTGTGGGATGGCGATGTTGACCAGCTCCGAGAACTTGAGCGAGAAGCTCATTTTGCCAGGGTCATGGGCTGGCCCCAGCCAGCCTTCTGGGGGTGTGTGGGGACAAGTGGTGGCTTTCAGTGGGCCCTTGGGTAGCACGGACAGGTCCTCAGGCTCCTGGGGAGCCTGCAAGTCACAGTGGTCAGGGAGAGAACGGCCTCTGCCCTGGTTGGAGCTCAGATCACTTTCCAGTTGCTAGGACACCAGAGAACATGGGTGAGTGGGTGAGCTTCCGAGAGCCTAGTGTGGGCAGAGTAGCTGCTCAGTTAGTCGCTGAGCAATGTTCCAACAGACCCACGGGCCGTCTTTTATAAATATGCTGTGTGTGCTAAGTCGCCTGGGGCTTCTCTCCAGTTGAGACGCGCAGGTTTGGTAGTTGTGGCGGGTGGGCTTATTTGCCCCTGTGGCATGTGGGATCTCGGTTCCCTGACCCGAGATGGAACCTGTGTCCCCTGCTTTGGGAGGCAGATTCTTAACCACTGGACCTCCAGAGAAGTCCCCAGGCTGACTTAATTCAAGTCCTTCAGTTATGGAAGAGCTGATGACCCCTTCTGGGAAGCAGGCAGGGGGGTGACAGAGAAGCAGCTCACTCCTCAGAAGCCTCTAGAATCAGGACTCCTCCTTGGAGTTAGGAAACCCTAGGTTCCTGCTCTGGGAGCCCAACAAACTAAGTAAATGTCAGTTCACCAGCAGATACCAAAGCAAGCCCTGAATTTCTCCTCGTGTAACTGAAGAGAATTCATGTTGGAGCAGACACTTTTTGTAGCATCAGTGTAAATTTCACATAAACCATCGATCAAGTATGCAGTTCATGATGGGCCTCCAAAAAAAAAGTCAATGGAGTCTCTAGGGAAAGACCAGCCTGACTCTGGGGTGGTTTTTATGGTCTGGGTTTGGCAATCAAGGTCTCTATCTTCAGGATCTGGTACTAGAACCAACAGCCCATTTTGTTTCTGACAACCACTTGCATTGTGATGGGTGATGTCTGCTGTCCAAAGCCTGAAGTGCAGGGCCTGCTTAGTGAGAGGACCGGATAGCTCACGTGTACGAAAGCGGGAGGTCTAACCACACACAGTCCAGCTAATGACCTCCTGCCCTGCACGCTTCTCTCTAGGTACTGAGATGAGCATCCTGGGGTTGATTCCAGCCACCCTCGGCTACAAAGGGGTGCAAAAGAGGAGAGAGGCAGCTTGGACGGGGAACTGGTCCTGGCTGGGGGGGTGATTCACTCCTGTGACGGTAACTTCCCAGGAGCCCTGACTGACAAGGCTGCTGTGCCCCGTGATGAGCTCAAGACCTTACAAGACCAGTCCCGGTCATGCCTGAACTCAGCCAAGAATGGAATGTCGTCCAAACTACAAACATGACCATGTGTAACAGTGGCCTCCCCTGTCCCATCCCGAGGCGTGATGGGCTCTTCCCTCCTCCCTCGATGGCAGGAGCCACATGCCCTTAAGCCAGGGGCCGCTCCACTGAACCTCTCCTCACAGGGCCGGCCACACCCAGCCCACTGGACCCCCACCCACCCACTGCATAAGCAGGTAGGCAGGAGCTGCACTCTGGAGACTCCAGCTCCCAGGCCACTTCATCAGTCAAGAGCTGGCCCTCGAAGCCAGCAGCGGGCTGAGCCCATGGTGGCTGCCACCTCAGACGGAGGTCCCAGTAATGGCAGGTTCAGCTGCCTCCAAGTGGCCACCACGATGTCTGGCTGGTACTTCTTCAGACCTGGCCTCTTTCTGGTGCAGCACCTTTCTGCCAGAGTGTTAATACCCACCAGGCTTGAGCCACCCTAGCAGCCCTGCTCAGCCATTGGTTGGTGCCGCAGTGGGCCCCTCCCCCAAGTAAGCAACCATTAGTGGTCCTGCTCAGCCACTGGTTGGTGCCACAGTGGGCCCCACCCCTTCCCGTATATAGCAGGAGCAGGATTTCCACTGAGGAAAGATGGTGTTTTTGAGACACCAGTCTGCCATCTTCTCAGTCTGCTGCACGTGTTCATTCGCTCAGTTGTGTCCAACGCTTTGCAGCCCTATGGGCCGTAGCCCATCAGGCTCCTCTGTCCATGGGATTCTCTAAGGCAAGAACACTGGAGTGGGTTGCCATGCCCTCCTCCAGCATCTTCGCGACCCAGGGATCAAACCCTTGTCTCCTCCATTGGCAGGCAGGTTCTATAGCACTGGCGCCACCTGGGAAGGCCCTCTACCTACTAGGTTTCCAAATTAAGTCATCATTCCTGTTCCAACAACTCAGCTCCCGATTTACTGGCCTGTCGTGCGGTGAGCAGACAGAGCTTGGGCTCGGTGACAACCATATGGCCCCTGTGCTGGCTGAGCTGAGTGGCCGCTTCTTGACCAGTTAGACCGTTAAGACTGGCTTCTCTCCTCCAGCCTTCAAGATAAGACTGGTTAGAACACCAGTCACAAAACTCCCTGCTTCCCAACCTCACCAGCCCACCCCAACTGCATCACAACACTCCCTTCATCACCTGACAAGGGCTGAATCCCAGAACAAGTCCCTCTGCCTTAGCCCTCCTGTGAGATGCCCCAGGGGGTCCCCATTGTGAGGTTAGACCAAGATTTCTATTTATTTTGGCCATGTGTGAAGCTGATGGGATCTCAGTACTCCAACCAGGGATTGAACCTGGGCCATGGCAGTGAAAGCACCAAATCCTAACCACTGAACTGCCAGGGAACTCCCCGTAGACTAATAGTTCAGGTGTTACCTACCTTGACATCCTTGGTCTCACAGGCTCCCTTGGTTTCCCCTGCTCTCATCAGACATATGCCCACTCAGCAGGAAAGCACCCCCCCTCACCCTGATAGATCCTCCTTGAGTCAGACCAGCTGCACTCCAGCCCACCCTCAGCCTTAGGGTCCTCAGTTCCCTATCAGCTTGTGAAATTATTCAGACAAGCCCACCTAATAGTTCACCTGCCATAACTAAAATTCCCATACTACAACTATAGATCCTACAAGCCACAGTGGAGATCCAAGATCCTGCATGCTGCAACTAAGACCTGGTGCAGCCAAATAAATAATGAATATTGAAAATAAAATAAAAATTGTGTCACTCACCATAAAATTCCTAGAAGAAAACACGGGCAAAACATTCTCTGACATAAATCACAGCAATGTTTCTTAGGTCAGTCTCCCGAGCAATAGAAATAAAAACAAAAATATACAAATGTGACCTAATCAAACTTACAAACTTTTGCACAGCAAAAAACCCCATAAACAAAAGGAAAAGACACCCTATGGACTGAGAGAAAACATTTGCAAATGATGCAATGGACAAGGGCTTAATTTCCAAAATATACAAATAGCTCACACAACTCAAGAACAAAAAACCAACCCAAGTGAAAAATGAGCAGAACCTAAACAGACATTTTTCCAAAGAAGATGTATAGATGCCCACTAGTAACAATGAAGGCGGTGGCACCCCACTCCAGTGCTCTTGCCTGGAAAATCCCATGAACGGAGGAGCCTGGTGGGCTGCAGTCCATGGGGTTGTGGATAGTTGGACACAACTGAGGGGCTTCACTTTCACTTTTCACTTCCATGAACTGGAGAAGGAAATGGCAACCCATTCCAGTGTTCTTGCCTGGAGAATCCCAGGGATGGTGGAGCCTGGTGGGCTGCCATCTCTGGGGTCGCATAGAGTTGGACACGACTGAAGCGACTTAGCAGCAGCAGTAACAATGAAAAGATGCTCAACATTGCTCATTATTCAGTGCAGTTCAGTTGCTTAGTCATGTCTGACTTTTTGTGACCCCATGAATCGCAGCATGCCAGGACTCCCTGTTCATCACCAACTCCCGGAATTCACTCAAACTCACGTCCACCAAGTCAGTGATGCCATTCAGCCATCTCATCCTCTGTTGCCCCCTTCTCTTCCTACCCCTAATCCCTCCCAGAATCAGAGTCTTTTCCAATGAGTCAACTCTTTCCATGAGGTGTCCAAAATACTGGAGTTTCAGCTTTAGCATCATTCCCTTCAAAGAAATCCCAGGGCTGATCTCCTTCAGAATGGACTGCTTGGATCTCCTTGCAGTCCAAGGGACTCTCAAGAGTCTTCTCTAACACCACAGTTCAAAAGCATCAATTCTTCGGCACTCAGCTTTCTTCACAGTCCAACTCTCATATCCATACATGACCACTGGAAAAACCACAGCCTTGACTAGACGGACCTTAATTGGCAAAGTAATGTCTCTGCTTTTGAATATACTATCTAGGTTGATCATAACTTTTCTTCCAAGGAGTAAGCGTCTTTTAATTTCATGGCTGCAGTCACCATCTGCAGTGATTCTGGAGCCCAAAAAAATAAAGTCTGACACTGTTTCCACTATTTCCCCATCTATTTCCCATGAAGTGATGGGACCAGATGCCATGATCTTCGTTTTCTGAATGCTGAGCTTTAAGCCAACTTTTTCACTCTCCTCTTTCACTTTCATCAAGAGGCTTTTTAGTTCTTCTTCACTTTCTGCCATAAGGGTGGTGTCATCTGCATATCTGAGGTTATTGATATTTCTCCCGGCAATCTTGATTCCAGCTTGTG
>SJYW01054073.1:218397-270946 GCA_006410735.1 Raphicerus campestris | reverse complement strand
TCAGAATTTTCCACAGTTTATTGTGATCCACACAGTCAAAGGCTTTGGCATAGTCAATAAAGCAGAAGTAGTAGATGTTTTTCTGGAACTCTTGCTTTTTTCCATGATCCAGTGTTGGCATTTGATCTCTGGTTCCTCTGCCTTTTCTAAAACCAGCTTGAACATCTGGAAGTTCATGGTTCACGTATTGCTGAAGCCTGGCTTGGAGAATTTTGAACATTACTTTACTAGCATGTGAGATGAGGGCAATTGTGCAGTAGTTTGGGCATTCTTTGGCATTGCTTTTCTTTGGGATGGGAATGCAAACTGACCTTTTCCAGTCCTGTGGCCACTGCTGAGTTTTCCAAATCTGCTGGCATATTGAGTGCAGCACTTTCACAGCATCATCTTTCAGGATTTGAAACAGCTCAATTGGAATTCCATCACCTCCACTAGCTTTGTTCATAGTGATGCTTTCTAAGGCCCACTTGACTTCACATTCCAGGATGTCTGGCTCAAGGTGAGTGATCACACCATCGTGATTATCTTGGTCGTGAAGATCTTTTTTGTACAGTTCTTCTGTGTATTCTTGCCACCTCTTCTTAATATCTTCTGCTTCTGTTAGGTCCATACCATTTCTGTCCTTTATCAAGCCCATCTTTGCATGAAATATTCCCTTGGTATCTCTAATTTTTGAAGAGATCTCTAGTCTTTCCCATTCTGTTGTTTTCCTCTATTTCTTTGCATTGATTGCTGAGGAAGGCTTTCTTATCTCTCCTTGCTATTCTTTGGAACTCTGCATTCAGATGCTTATATCTTTTCTTTTCTCCTTTGCTTTTCGCTTCTCTTCTTTTCACAGCTATTTGTAAGGCCTCCCCAGATAGCCATTTTGCTTTTTTCCATTTTGTTTCCATGGGATGGTCTTGATCCCTGTCTCCTGTACGATGTCACAAACCTCTGTCCATAGTTCATCAGGCACTCTATGTATCAGATCTAGTCCCTTAAATCTATTTCTCACTTTAGGTCATATCTGAATGGTCTAGTGGTTTTCCCTACTTTCTTCAATTTAAGTCTGAATTTGGCAATAAGGAGCTCATGATCTGAGCCACAGTCAGCTCCTGGTCTTGTTTTTTGCTGACTGTATAGAGCTTCTCCATCTTTGGCTGCAAAGAAAATATTCAATCTGATTTCGGTGTTGACCATCTGGTGATGTACATGTGTAGAGTCTTCTCTTGTATTGTTGGAAGAGGGTGTTTGCTATGATCAGTGCATTCTATTAGCAAAACTCTATTAAGCCTTTGCCCTGCTTCATTCCGTATACCAAGGCCAAATTTGCCTGTTACTCCAGGTGTTTCTTGACTTCCTACTTTTGCATTCCAGTCCTCTATAATGAAAAGAACATCTTTTGGGGGGTGTTTGTTAGTTCTAAAAAGTCTTGTAGATCTTCACAGAACTGTTCAGCTTCAGCTTCTTCAGTATTACTGGTTGGGCATAGACTTGGATTACTGTGATATTGAATGGGTTGCCTTGGAAACAGAGATCATTCTGTCGTTTTTGAGACTGCATCCAATTACTGCATTTCAGACTCTTTTGTTGACCATGATGGCTACTCCACCTCTTCTAAGGGATTCCTGCCTGAAATAGTAGATATAATGGTCATCTGAGTTAAATTCACCCATTCTAGTCCATTTTAGTTCCCTGATTCCTAGAATGTCAACGTTCACTCTTGTTGTCTCCTGTTTGACCACTTCCAATTTGGTTTGATTCATGGACCTAACATTCCAGGTTCCTATGCAATATTGCTCTTTACAGCATCAGACCTTGCTTCTATCACCAGTCACATCCACAGCTGGGTATTGTTTTTGCTTTGGCTCCATCCCTTCATTCTTTCTGGAGTTATTTCTCCACTGATCTCCAGTAGCATATTGGGCACCTACTGACCTGGGGAGTTCCTCTTTCAGTATCCTATCATTTTGTCTTTTCATACTGTTCCTGGGGTTCTCAAGGCAAGAATTCCGAAGTGGTTTGCCATTCCCTTCTCCAGTGGACCACATTCTGTCAGACTCCTCCACCGTGACCTGCCCGTCTTAGGTGGCCCCACACGGCATGGCTTAGTTTCACTGAGTTACACAAGGCTGTCATCCTAGTGTGATTAGATTGACTAGTTTTCTGTGATTATGGTTTCAGTCTTACTTGGGTTTCTCTTATCTTGGTCACGGGGTATCTCTTCAGGGCTGCTCCAGCAAAGCGCAGCCGCTGCTGCTTACTTTGGACGAGGGGTTATCTCCTCACCGCTGCCCTTCCTGACCTTGAACGTGGAGTAGCTCCTCTAGGCCCTCCTGTGCCGGCACAGTCACTCCTCCTTGGGCATGGGGTAGTTTCTCCCGGCTGCCACCCCTGGCCTCGGGCGTGGGGTAGCTCCTCCCAGCCACTGCCCCTGACTTCAGGTGTCGGGTAGCTCCTCTTGGTTCCTGCGTCATCGTAGCCTGGCACTCTGGGCCACTACTCCTGACCTCGGACGTGGGGTAGCTCCTCTCGGCCGCGCTTGTGTGCCCTCACAGCTGCCGGCGATGACGCACAAGTACTATATATAAAACATATAAATAACAAGGTCCTATGGTATAACACAGGAGAAGGCAATGGCACCCCACTCCAGTACTCTTGCCTGAAAAATCCCATGGACAGAGGAGCCTGGAAGGCTGCAGTCCATGGGGTCGCTAAGGGTTGGACATGACTGAGTGACTTCACTTTCACTTTTCACTTTCATGCATTGGAAAAGGAAATGACAACCCACTCCAGTGTTCTTGCCTGGAGAATCCGCTGCCGTCTATGGGGTCGCACAGAGTCGGACACAACTGAAGCGACTTAGCAGCATGGTATAACACAGGGAACTAACCATAATGGAAAAGAATATGAAAAAGAATATATTGTATAACTGAATCACTTTGCTGTACATCAGAAATGAAAACAATATTGTAAATCAACTATACTTAAATTTTTTAAAAACGTGGTGGGAATTCCCTCACCAGGGAATTGTGGTTAGGATCAGTGCTTTCTCTGCCAGTGTCCCGGTTCAATCCCTGGTCAGGGAACTAAGATTCTGCAAGCCATTTGGAGTGGGAAAAAAAGAAAAAAGAAAGCAGGAACATTATCTGGGTAAATTAAAAATGATCAAAGACTTAGATATTCAGTTCAGTTCAGTTCAGTCACTCAGTCGTGTCCGACTCTTTGCGACCCCTGAATCGCAGCACCCCTGAATCCAGGCCTCCCTGTCCATCACCAACTCCCTGAGTTCACTCAGACTCATGTCCATCAAGTCTGTGATGCCATCCAGCCATCTCATCCTTTGTCGTCCCCTTCTCCTCCTGCCCTCAATCCCTCCCAGCATCAGAGTCTTTTCCAGTGAGTCAACTCTTCCCATGAGGTAGCTGAAGTACTGGAGTTTCTGCTTTAGCATCATTCCTTTCAAAGAAATCCCAGGGCTGATCTCCTTCAGAATGGACTGGTTGGATCTCCTTGCAGTCCAAGGGACTCTCAAGAGTCTTCTCCAACACCACAGTTCAAAAGCATCAATTCTTTGGTGCTTAGCCTTCTTCACAGTCCAACTCTCACATCCATACATGACCACAGGAAAAACCACAGCCTTGACTAGACGGACCTTAGTTGGCAAAGTAATATCTCTGCTTTTGAATATACTATCTAGGTCGGTCATAACTTTTCTTCCAAGGAGTATGCGTCTTTTAATTTCATGGCTGCAGTCACCATCTGCAGTGATTTTGGAGCCCCCCAAAATGAAGTCTGACACTGTTTCCACTGTTTCCCCATCTATTTCCCATGAAGTGATGGGACTGGATGCCATGATCTTCGTTTTCTAAATGTTGAGCTTTAAGCCAACTTAGATATTAACAATAAACTATATCTAAATCCCTAATTACCTGATTAAGAAAAAAAATAATAAAAATTATTCTTAAAAAAGTCACTGTAAATACTGAAATAGTGAATACAGTTAAGTCCCCTACATATGAAAATTCAAGTTTTGAACTTTCAAGATGTGAACGTGTGTTTGCACGTTCAGTCATGTACATCAGTCCATGTGTCTGGCAAACACTGTCACATGCCTGCATCCTCTACAATGGCTGTGCTTTACTGTACAGTACTGTATAGAGCACAGTAGTACAGCATCTTTATCTCAAGCCCAGGATGTCCAAAAGCAAGTGCAAAAGCAGCAGTGATGTAGCTGTTACTGCTAAGAAGCAGCAAGTGATAACAATGGAAGCAGAAGTGAAAATAATTGAGTGGAGCGACAAGAGGAAGAAGTAACTGAAGAACAGAAGAGGGTCTTGATGCAGGAAATGGTATGGGGATTTTCTTATTTGAGGAACCACTGTTAGGGTGTGAGGCACAGGACCTGAACACTCAAAAGTACACAAAGGTTGCAGCAGCCATTCAGAATGCAATCCAGTGCTACCTGTCATCTGTGATGACAAAACAAGAGTTACTACCCAGACATCACTGGATTGTCTTCTCAGGAGGGTAGATAGAACTGAATCCAGCAAGGAACCAGAACTTGTGCCATCTGTGTCAGGTGTGAGTGAAACTGCAGCTTGCCCTCCGTCTCCTATTGCTGATGATCCATCAGCTCTGCTATCTCCCACCCCCTCCTTTCTCCAGTCAGTTACTCTTCTTGCCTGTTCACTTGATGCTGGCCCCTGTAGGCCAGCTGTCAAATAGTATACTACAGTGCTTTTCAAGCTACTGTCCTCTAATATTAAAATTGTGTTCTTTATTTTTGTGTTTTTCATCTGTTATTTGTATGAAAGTATTATACACCTATTAGAGTACAGTACTGTATAGCCAATCATGTCAGTTTGGTACCTAGGCTAACTTTGTTGGACTTAAGGAACAAATTGGACTTACAAACTCATTCACAGAATGGAACTTGTTTGTATGTAGGGGAATTACTGTACTGAACCACTGCTCCCAGGGAAATGTAGGGTAAGATTCCTGTCAGCTACTTGTCACAATATTTGCATCAACTAATTAACACATAACCATGTTTTGAGTGTTTCTGTTTAAAAATACTTTTATATTTCACTCAATAACATTGAACTCAAGACCAACAACACTATAACTGATGTCTGCATAGCTGACCTAACATAAGTATTTTCTGTGTAAGATCTTCTGGTACTCAGAAAAACTGAACAGCACGTGAACACCATGCACGGGGGCCATTTTAAACAGCAGAACCAATCAAAAGCACAAAAATGTGAATATGGCATGAAGTATGCCCTCTAGAACTTCCCTGGAGGTCCAGTGGGTGGGACTCCACGCTTCCAATGCAGGATCACCAGCTGGATCCCGGGTCAGGGAACTGAGATCCCACATGCCTCACAGGGGCACACACACAAAAAAAGTAATTAAAAAAAATGCCTACTAACACGCTGAACAATAACAAAACACTTAACGGTATGAGAGCTGAAAGGAGAAGACGGTGTGTTGTCTCATTTAAGCTCTGCTTGGAATCTTCATATCACGCAACCACCATCATTCCCACCTGGGTTTGTCTACATAACGCCCATTTGCCTATATACAATAAATACTTGTGGAATAAAGAACAAACGTGACTTGGAAGGACAGCAGGTGCGTTTTGCTCTGGCAGATACGGGAGTTGGGGGGGGGGGCAGTGTACGGGCGGGAACTGGTGCACCAGGAGGTAAACCTCCCGTGATTTTCCAGTCACCTCATCTGACAAGCCTCAGGTCCTACTTTGTGCCTCTCCTTGGCGGAAACCCTCGCTCTCGCCCGAGGCCCGCAGGGATAGTCACGTGCGGCCTTGAGGCCACGCCCCCGAGCTGACCTCACGGGCCCGCCCCTCGCCGTGACGCCGCGGGCCTCGGCCCTGCTCCAAAGCCTACCCGCCTCCTCCTGACAGACGCCCGACTACGAGCTGGGGAGCTGGTCGTTCTTGGTATTGCGGCCGGCGCCGGTGCCGCGGCGACGGTGAGTCGCCCCGACCATTCTAGACGGCTTCCCGTGGAGTCCCTCGGGATCAGGGCTGGGCGCTCGTGGCCCTCGTACGGAGAGGGACGACCTCCGGCTGCGGAGCCCCCTCTCCGCCCCCGCCCGTGGCAGCCGCGCGGTGTACGCCGGGCACTGTGGTCCCCGCTGGCCCGCAGAGCGCGTCTCAAGGGCCTGGAACAGACTACATCTCCCAGAGGCCTTTGGGCGGGAGGTGGGGTGCGTTGTGCGCGTAAAGCCCCGCGGGGCTGAGGGTCTTGTCCTCCGAGACAGACAATCTAGACCCGGGCTGTCTCTGCTTTCTCTCGGCCTGGGACGGTCGGCTTGTCGAGGTAAAGGGACCCCGGGGGCGGCGCAGCGGGCCAGTAGCCTCCTCCCAGGACGCCGATGCGATCCAGAGCGGCTTTGGGGTTTTGACGTCCTACCGTCGTTAGGCTGGCCGGCCACCCGCGGGGCTGCGGTGACACCTTAGCCAGGCCCGGACGGGCGGCGGGCTCGATGCGCCAGGGGCTGCCGGCCCGACCCTGGGGTCCCGCCATCATGCCTCCCACATCCTTGGAGGCAAGTTTGGGGAAATACCACCCCCAGTTTTCTGCAGGGGCTGTTCCCTCAAGGAGAGGGGCTCGGGCGGAGGGTCTCGGTGACAAAGAAGCCTCTGCTGGGCTCCATGGTGACCTTGGCAGGCCCGCCGGGCCTCGCGCGTCTCTGCCTCCCCCGCCCTCCTCGGCCCGCCTACATCTGTAAATCTCTGTGCCTGCTTTAGGCCACACATGCTAGTGCTAGGGGCGGGGGTTGGAGGCAGTGACCTGGCCTGGCTTTGGGCCCAGCCTCATGCCATTGAAGACGTTGTTGTAGTTGAACTCACAGCATCATGCGAGTACGGGTTTGGACCGTTGAATTAAGGGTAGGCATGTTTTTGCTTTGTTATAAATGTTCCCAGGTATCCTCTCAAGAGGTGCCAGGTAAGGAGCAAGGGGCTGTAAATTTCTCCATTGTGGGCCTAAAACCCTCTGCGTCAGTCACTGGGGCCCTTGTTCAAAAGGCTGATTAGGGGGATCCACCCCCAGAGGTTCAGATACAGCAGTTATGAAATGTGCCCCAGGACTCTGCTTAATAAGTTCCCCAGATAATTCTCGGGCTCCTTTGGGGTTGAGAACCTTTGTCTTAGAGTGAGGAGGGTGGAGGACCTTGAGGATAGTGTCTTCACCAGTTTCGTGTGTTTCCTGTGGGTTGTTGGGCAGGGCAGTGCCTGGCACGTGTGGCCTCGCTTCTACTGCTTTGTTCCTTTCCTCAGGGCTGATCTAAGATAAGAGTTGGATGGGGAGAGGCCCACCAGCCCTGCCTTGGCAGATGTTTAATTTTGAAAAATTCCAAATGTACAGGAAAGTTGAAGAAATTTTACAGTGACCGCCTATAAAAAACCATCTAGAATGTCCAGTATTTTATTATACTTTATCACCATTCTAACCATCCCGCCTCGTCAGGGTGAGTTGAGGATATCTGTCTGTTTCCCCCCAAGATGGTTAAACATGCATAGCAATCAAAGTCCTTCTGTTTCCCATCCCTGAGGACCTGAGGACTCTGGATGGGCCTCTGGAACCAGGAAAGAACTTCATATGTGCTCTTGCAAAGATTTGAAAAAAACAACAGGCAGTGGTGACTCTAGAGTCACCCTAAGGGTGAAGGCATGAACTGTGTAGATGCTGCTTCGGGGAACAGGACTGTTGTGAAGGGGAGCTAAGGGAAGGTGTCCTTTCGGCCAGGTTGTCCTCAGATAGAGTTGTTAGGGACTGATGCAGGTGGCCAGCTTGTAAGCCATTCCTGCTTTCTTGCTCCGTTTGAACCTGCTGGTTCCGTATGTTTCCTAATGCTCGAGGGGCACAGGGCTGCATAGCCCAGTTAAGCTGAGTCCCTTGGGCCCAGGTACTTTATTCCACAGCCATAGACACTAATGCTAACCCTCCCTCTTCAGTGATCTGAGGGGAGAGAAGAGACAGGGCCTGGGAAAATTCATCTCCACTCTAAGAAACACTACTGAAAGGGCACAGACATAGTTTTACTCCTATAGGACACAGGGAGGCGTGCCAGTTAAAGTCGTGGCATCGTATTCTGATGTCTCTGCCCTCACGAGGAGGGAGGCAGCTGTGCCAGTGAGCAGCCAGCGTGCTGTGGGAGCACCACAAAGGACACTGGCCCTCAGTGGGGAGGAGAGAGGAGGAGAGCCAGGCTGGCAGTGGTGGCGCGAGGCTTATTGTGCCCCCACAAAGAGACTTGGAAGTGGAGTGCACAGCATGGGAATGGGCCAGTTTCTACGGTCCCATAAACTCCTGCGATCTCCTCCTCCCTGCATAGACTGGATCCTCTAAGACACATCTCCCCTGAAGGTGGTAGAGGCTGTGGTGCAACTTAGTGCTGCAGAGGGCAGGGGGCCCCTGGCCGGGGACCTCTGCTGGCAGAGCCTCTCCCCCTGGGAGTACACCCACGTGAGGAGATGCAGGATGCGTCAGCTCTTGAGCCTGTGGACCTACCCCCTCTCCTTCCCTGGGTCATCAGTCTCTGGTGACAATGCTGGGGTCCTGGGACCAGCACTGTGTGGACTCCATAGCCCACACTGGAGGGCTTTTTGTCACTTCCAAGCTGTGCAACAAAGCATCTGCCTTTTCAGAGCTTCATCTTTCCAGAAAACATGTCTTATCACTTTTTTCTGGTGCTCCTGATCTGTGGGTACTCTGAGGTCTCACGTGGCTTGTCCACTGGGTGGTGCAGACCATCCATTCTTATCCCCAAGGAGGTATCATGAGGGGCCAGGAAAAGCTGTGAACGTACTGGGTCCATGTTGTGTCTGTCGACTAAAAAATAAGATGTACAATTTGAGAACTGTGAGTTGTTTCATTTGGGGGCAAAATGAGGACTGCAACCTGGGAGGCAGCATCTCAGATAACTCTGAGAGACTGCTCCAAAGCGGCAGTGGGGGAAGGTCAATATATAAGGTTTTGGTGAAAGGGGAGTTCAACACCATGAAGCACTCAATTTACAAAAGGTTTTTTGTTGGTCATGAGGGTCTGATGTCACCAGGAAGGGATTTAGTGCTTCTCTAGATACGAGGAGATGCAAGGATTGAGGTCATAAAATCTGTCCCTAAAAACAAGCTTAAAGACCTGTCCCACCAGATTCCCGGGAGCACAGAGTGCGTCGCTCTGCCCTGGACTCCCTCACCAGCCGTAGCGCATGGGCTTCAGTCTCAGTGGAGGCAGATAGCAGAGCCTTTGTTGCTCCCTCGTTGGCAGCGGTCTTGGTCAGTGCCAGTTTGTGGTTGACATGTCCAGTAAGTTTTGATTCAGTCCAAACTCAAATCTGCTCTGTTGTCTGTGTCTTTCCTTCAAGGAGAAAACAGGCCAGGGAAAGTGGAAGTAGGTAGGGAATGGTGGAAGAGTGGCCCTTGGTGGGGTTTGAGGAGAGTCCCAGCCCATTATCACTTCGGGAGGAAGTGAGAGGGTTGTCACAGTTGAAGGTAACAATATGAGCAGCAGCCTTGCCGGCTGGGGAGGCAGCCCATCTGCAGTGTGTGCTTTGTATGCGCCCTGTGCCCACCTGGTCGAACCCTCACCCGTGTGTGGTCATCATACTCAGTGCCAAGGCTGCAGACCTAGCTCGAGCACCTCTGCGTCCCCCGGCTGAGGACACAGCCAGAGGACCAAGTGACTTGCCCAGGGTTGGCACGTAATGGCAGAGCAGGGTTCCAAACCCAGCAGTCCTGAGACAGCAGGCCTGAAGGGAAGTGGGGGCTCCCCTGTGAAGATGGCTCCGTGGACCTGACTGTGACTCAAGCGTTTCTTTTCTCGTCTGGATGTTTGACACACTCATTGGAGAGCCAGCACGGGCCTTCTCGATGGAGGCTGTGCTCTGGCTCTGTTGGGGGGGTTAGGCTGGTGGGAAGCCTTCCCTCACTGACTTGCTTGTTCAGCACTGCTGTGCCAGGGACCGAGCTGCGCCCCCGGGCAATGAGGTGTTCTCCAGCGGGGCCCCAAGAGTGAGGGATGGGGGATCCCTCCACGGGGAGGTACAGGAGAGGCTCAGTTTTCTGGAAGGAGGGTTTGGAGGCTGAGGGGTGGGCCTTTGGTGGGGGCAGAGTTTGGTTTGTTTGCAGGAGAGTGAGCTACAGTCAAGGGTGTCTGGAGTGTCGTGTGGTAAAGAGATCTGGAACACACAACCAAGTCCAGACTTTTCCCTTTGAACCTTGACCTTAAACCTTGACCAGCAGATAAGATCTGAGAGCTCTTTGAACCATGGTGTTCACTTGGCTTACCTACAGATCAGGGTTTAGGGGCAGAGACAGCTCTGGGACACCTCCCAGACATCCATCTTGGGCCTGGGGTGCTGCGCCCTGACGCAGGGCCCATGGGCTGCAGGCAGAGCTCCCGCCTGGAGTATCACTTTGTCAGCTGATACTTGATGTACTGCCTGGGGCCGTGGAGAGAGTGACCCTCGGCACTACCCCGGCCTTCCAGGAGCTGCCGGCCTGCCTGCGGCAGCTGGGCCCTTGACCACAGTTCTTTCCTCCTAGTGATTCTTAGTTCCAGTCCTGGAACCCCAGCCCACTTCCCTGCAGGGCCCACCTAGGGGTCACCCAGTCCTCAAAGCCTTCCCAAGGCGCCCCGCCCGCCGACAGGCCAACCCTTCTCTCACCCGCAGCAGCTGCTGTCACAGGTCTCCTTGGTTTTTGCTGAGTATCTTTTGTAAGTTTTTCTCAAGTGCAAGCCTCGCCTCCATCTGCAGCTCCCTGAGGGTGGGGACCAGGGCAGTGAGTGGCCTCCATGGAGAGGCCTGTGAAGTGTTGGCTGAATTAAAGAGTAAAGAATCTTAAGTCTTTTCAAGCAGGTAGTCACTTGAAAGAAAGAATAAACAAACAAACTTGGGTCGTAATGGCTCTGCTGAATACAGTTGGCTAATCCCAGAACCAGAGGAATTCCGTGTTGTTCACGTGACCTCTTGTCAACTCTGGCACTCGGGGCAGGCCTTGGTTTCTGAGCTCAGGTCGTCTGTCTACCTGCTCTTCCTGGAGAGCGTGGGGCCCATTTCTCTGTGGTCCCAGTCACACTGGCTGGGACCTGTGCCTACTGGAGGTGGGGTAGGGCTCAGGACTCGGGGACCCACGTTAGCATCCCAGACAGTGCAGGGACCCCTCCACCTCACTCCCCTTGCGCAGGTGTATAGGCATGCTCTAGTCCTCTGGGTGGAACCACTCTGGTGCTTAGTCTCTCAGTCGCGTCTGACTTTGCAACCCCCTGGACTGTAGCTCGCCAGGCTCCTCTGTCCATGGATTCTTCAGGCAAGTATACTGGGGTGGATTGCCATGCCTTCCTCCAGGGGATCTTAGCAACCCTGGGGTCAAACCCAGGTCTCCCATATGGCAGGCAGATTCTTTACCAGCTGAACTACAAGGGCCAGCCCTGGGGGAGTCTCTCTCCTCACCTCAGTCCTGTCTTCTTGAAGATTCTCCTCAGAAAAGCCCTCCCTTCCCTGCTTATCCTCCCACCAGGGCAGGCCTCACCAGCTGGCCTACTAATGTGCTTACCAGTTTCTGTGTTTTATGGCCCCTCCCCCACTAGTTTGTGGACAGCTGTTTCCTCATCTTCAGGGCCTAGAAAAGAGCCTGATGAGTCCAGGCCTGCCTTTGTGGGCTCTTAGTAATGTCTGAAGACCAGATGTATGTCAGCTGACACCTTGGACTTGGTGATCCCTAGAGACACTTCCTGCCTGAAAGGTGACCTCTAGATGCATGAATACACACATGGCCAAAAATAAGGCAACCCCAGATATAACATGGGTTCCCACTTCCTCAAAGAGGAGATCCAGAATAATTCTGTTCCAAACGGCTTGGGTCAACTCTCCAGGTCAGATGTCCATTTACAGTGACAGGAATTTAGTTAAGCTTCCATGTACTATTTCATGGAGTGTAATATCAAATGCTGGTTATATTTGCTCCCCACTCACGTTTCCCAGAGCACTTTTCCCGCTCTCCCCTTCACCTCTGTGGACATTGTGTCCTCGTTCTGGACACCAGCCCCTGGGGATTGTCAGTGCCAGTCGTGTGGGCACCCCTTGCTGCATGTAGGGACGTTTCCTCTGGAGAGTGTGTCCCTGGACTGCTGTGTGTCAGCCTGTACACAGCTTCTTACCGTACTCCCTTTCAAAGGCTGTTTACCATTGGAATGATAAGGTCCCACCCCTAGAATAATTACTAGTCTGCTGGCTTTGGGCTTTTTTCTTTTCACTGACTCCATCCAGGTGACCTCTAGAAGTGTGCCATGCTCCTGACCCAGGCAGACGTTCTCCTCCCGGCAGTGCCTAGTGTGAGAAATGAGACTGCCTGCAACACAGGGACTTTTGTGATGCAGAGACGCTCCCTCCACGTGCTCCCGAGGGGTGCATATAGGACCTTAGAGCTCATGAGGGCAGAAAGGCAAAGCCCTCTCTTGGGAGTATAGAGATCTACTCCTCCCCGACGGAATTGGGGGACCTGGGCAAGGCCTGGCCGAGCTCCTCGCCTGGGCTGGTGAGGCCAGCAGGCGTTTGTGTCCAAAGTAAGAATCTTACAGCTGGGGGACCTTGTGGCTGTGTGGCTGGGGCGCACTTCAGGGCCTAGAACCTTTTTCCTGGATTGGGCTGGGTGTCTTGATCTGAGGTAACCAGTTAAACTAGAGTCAACCGCAAGGCTGTTCATTTTGCGTCAGCTCGCCGTGGTGGTATAGTGGGGCACAGAGCTGCCTTCCATTTCGTGTCGGCTCAACAAAGGCAGCGGTAAGGACTTCGTCTTTTTAGGGTTCCACTCTGATTGCCTAAGCATTGGTTCTTTAGACTCATTGCATTTCTAAAATTAGTCTGCCTTCTGGTTACCGAGCCTGCCTGTCCAGCAGGTGCGGCTGTCCTGTTTATTCAGTCGTGGTTGCAGCTGCATCTGTTTTTGGCCCTGGCTCCTTGTTCCCTCCTGTCTGTACTTCCTCCTCTGTGCCAGCGGTAGAAGCAGAAACCTAGCTCCTGAGCCTGGTCCTGCCGGGGTGGAGGGGTGGGGGGCTCAGGGGCAGGAGGAGATCTCTCCAGCTCGTTTCTCAGGCAAGCCCCGTCTCAGTTTGCTCATGTATCTGTCTGTTGGGATTTTCTCACCCGCCGACTCTGCCAGGTGACTTTCTGCTGGCTCTCCAAGAGGGGTATCCAAGGCTGAAACTACCTGTAGCCCACCAGGCTCCTCTGACTGGGGATTCTGCAGGCAGGAGTATTGGAGTGGGTTGCCACGCCCTCCTCTAGGGGACCTTCCCCACCCAGGATCAAATGCACATCTCTTACGTCTCCTGCGTTGGGAGGCAGGTGCTTGGCCTCACTGTGCACCCTGTGGGATCTTAGTTCCCAGACCATGGATCGAACTCGTGTCGCTCGCCTGCGTTGGGAGCACAGAGTCTTAACCCCTGGGCCGCCAGGGAAGTCCCTTGGCAGGCAGATTCTTTACCACCAGTGCCACCTGGAACTACCCTGGGTGGTCTTCATGTCCCAGCTTTACGGGTCTGGATCCCCCCGGTTTTACTAGAGCACTGGGAAGGGACTTGGCACAGAGAACTGACGGGTGTTACCAAATCCCTACAAAACTGAAGTAGAGACTCCAGCGCATGAGTGGGGAACAGCCCGTCTGTGCGGGTGCCTCGAGGGCAAGTGCCTTGAAATGGACTGGACGTGGGAGAAGGTACAGGCAGTAGGGTTGTCCTCCAGAAAAGCTATGTGCACCCGCCCAATCTGTGTGGCCCAGGTGCTCATGCCTCTGTCCTGTGGCGTCAGACTTGTTTGCCTCGGCTCCAGCCAGCTTCAGTGTGGCGGACACCCTGTGCTCGTTATTGTCGTCATCATGACAGTTCCTATAAGTCTTACAGCTGTTTTAGCCCAGACCATTCTTGGAGTCCTGTCTGCCGTTTGATTTTCCTTCCAATGAAGAGCAATCAGAATATTCTCTCTTTTCTGTTTCATTATATACTTCCTTTCCCACGCTCTGCTGAGGCTCCATAAATATAGCTGCTTGTATGTATGTAAAGCATTGTCTGTGTTTGTGGAACACAGGGCTACCTGATCTTCTCATCACGACCTCACTGACACAACCCTGTGGGTCTGGGGTGGCTGNGTATCTGTCTGTTGGGATTTTCTCACCCGCCGACTCTGCCAGGTGACTTTCTGCTGGCTCTCCAAGAGGGGTATCCAAGGCTGAAACTACCTGTAGCCCACCAGGCTCCTCTGACTGGGGATTCTGCAGGCAGGAGTATTGGAGTGGGTTGCCACGCCCTCCTCTAGGGGACCTTCCCCACCCAGGATCAAATGCACATCTCTTACGTCTCCTGCGTTGGGAGGCAGGTGCTTGGCCTCACTGTGCACCCTGTGGGATCTTAGTTCCCAGACCATGGATCGAACTCGTGTCGCTCGCCTGCGTTGGGAGCACAGAGTCTTAACCCCTGGGCCGCCAGGGAAGTCCCTTGGCAGGCAGATTCTTTACCACCAGTGCCACCTGGAACTACCCTGGGTGGTCTTCATGTCCCAGCTTTACGGGTCTGGATCCCCCCGGTTTTACTAGAGCACTGGGAAGGGACTTGGCACAGAGAACTGACGGGTGTTACCAAATCCCTACAAAACTGAAGTAGAGACTCCAGCGCATGAGTGGGGAACAGCCCGTCTGTGCGGGTGCCTCGAGGGCAAGTGCCTTGAAATGGACTGGACGTGGGAGAAGGTACAGGCAGTAGGGTTGTCCTCCAGAAAAGCTATGTGCACCCGCCCAATCTGTGTGGCCCAGGTGCTCATGCCTCTGTCCTGTGGCGTCAGACTTGTTTGCCTCGGCTCCAGCCAGCTTCAGTGTGGCGGACACCCTGTGCTCGTTATTGTCGTCATCATGACAGTTCCTATAAGTCTTACAGCTGTTTTAGCCCAGACCATTCTTGGAGTCCTGTCTGCCGTTTGATTTTCCTTCCAATGAAGAGCAATCAGAATATTCTCTCTTTTCTGTTTCATTATATACTTCCTTTCCCACGCTCTGCTGAGGCTCCATAAATATAGCTGCTTGTATGTATGTAAAGCATTGTCTGTGTTTGTGGAACACAGGGCTACCTGATCTTCTCATCACGACCTCACTGACACAACCCTGTGGGTCTGGGGTGGCTGCTGCCATTTTACAGATGGGAAGACTGAGACTCTGAAGTATCAGGTGGCCAGACGCCTGGGCACTAGCAGGCGAGGTGTCTGCACTTTCAGCTTGACCTGTGCCATCAGGGCTCCAGCCTCCCTGGGGAAGGGACCAGGCTGTGGTATTTGGGGCCATTGGCTTAGGCTGATGTATCAGTTCCATGGAGCTGTGATATTCATCCCAGAGGAGTGTGTGGGGCTGGTGAGAGGAGAACAGCCAGACGGGAAAACAAGACCTGCTTTCTGGTCCTTTCCGTGTCTTTAGCCCGTTTTGAAGTGTTTAGAATTCACAAGGCATCAGATATACCCATGTTCAAGTGTAAAGATGAAGAAATGGTTTGCAGCCCCCAGTGATGCTGTCTGGGCTCCTGCCTCTATCAGGAAGGACAGTGGAAAAGGGGCAGAGTTCAGGATTTCCAGTCCCACCGGTGCTGAACTTGGTGGCCCCGGGCCTGCTAAGTAAGGCTGTGTGGGCTAGAGGAAGCCAAGGCCTTCTAAAGTCCTTGTGGGAGCTTTTCAGGGAGGGACTTCTTGTTTACAAAGCCTCAGGCCCAGGGAGCACTGTTTATTGTTAATAGTACTTGTTTTCCTTCCTTGTTAAAATAATCAACTGGAAATGTACCAATCAGAATCAGTAGATTTTGGCTGCTGTGGGTTGAGAATTGCTGTAAACCAGCTTCTCTGTTTCCCTTAGATACTGAGGTTGGGTCTGGCTGCATTTATTCAGAAACCCAAAATAACTGGTGAAAACAAGTGACCTTGTTTCTCCCTGCAGGGTAGGGGAGGTGGTCAGTGCTGGGAGGGTGTCTCCATGGGCATCTGGGGCCCAGGCGCCGTCAGTTGTCCTCTGCACGGCTTCCATTCCCGAGGTTGTCTCGTGGTCAGCGTGGCTGCGGGGCTGTAGCCTTCAGCTTCCTGGCGGCAGGCAGGAGGAGGGCCCGAGGACACGGGGTCCATCTCCGGGTGAGGTGGCTCCCTTTCGGCACTTTCCAAGAATGTTTGTCACCTGTGTGACTCATTGGTCAGAACTGAGTCACATGGGCACCCGTTGTTAGACGGGGCTGAGAGCATCTCCACGTAGGTACTGCTGCCCTGGTCCTCCAGGGGCTCCCAGGTCTGAGCGCTGCAGGGAAGCCCCCGGCCCTGTGCCTCTGAGGCCGCCCTGAGACTCGACAGCTCCAGGCTGCTGTCTGGCTGCCCGCCCCCTCCCCTCCCCGGCACAGCCTCCTTACTGAGGCCTGTGACTCTGTCCTGCCGCTGACTCTGCCCTCCCCCTCGGCCTGCATTGACCCCACCTCCTCCCCCTGCCTGGCTCGCTTGGAGAGATGTCCTCGGGATTGGGGTTTGGGGTGTGTCTTTGACTCTGGTCTCCCCAGCTCAGTTGTGAGCTTCTGGAAGGCAGGACCAAGCCTCTGACTCCCTGCCACTTCCCAGCCTGTGCCCAGCATGAAGTAGGTGCTACACAGCAGTCAGCACCGACAGACCGCTGGTTACTCCCAAAAGAAGGACCATCCACTCCAAGGGCTTCTGTTAAGTGGCCATCACACAGACTGTCCTTCAGCCCGCCCCTGGGGACTTTCGAGAACAGGAGGGTTACGTGGCGTTGCCCAGGGAGCCAGTGGCCATCCCTGGTGAGCAGCCCTCAGGCAGAGGGACGCCTCCAAGAGGGTGGGGGTTGTGGGCGGTGGGGGTCAGGCCTCCAGGAAGGTGTGCTTGCTCACAGGGCCTGAGTGCTTCCGTCCTCTGGTGGACCCCGGGACCCCCCACCCCTCCCAGAGCAGTGGGCGCCTCCTTGGTTCAGCAGACAGGAGCTGAAGACAAGGCGAAAGGCTGCCTTTCTGTTTTCCCGGCAAAGCCCCAAGCCTTTATGGCCAGCCGCCTAGAACCTGCCTCCTGGGGACAGAGGAGCCCCCCTGGGGCCAGCTGGCATCATGGTGCCGTGGCTGCAGGAGCTGAGGGGTGAGCTCCTGGAGCAGTGGGCAGGCCAGCCCAGCTCTGGGAAACTCAACCCTGCAGCTGCTGCCTCAAGGACCCCAGGTGGACGCCAAGGTCCAGGCCTAGTACCCTTCCCCGGGCACTGCAGCCGTGGAGTGCCAGGCCAAATGCTGGGAAAGAGAGCTGACCCTTCAGGAGGACTGCTGGACTGTCTTCCTTTCCAGAAGGTGTCTCAGGGGCTCCCAGGTCAGCCTCCACTTGCCAGGCCTTGGTGACCTCTGCAGGCTGGGCGCTCAGGCTGGACTGGGTCACTGGTCCCCAAGATCCTGGGGGACCAGAGGCTGCTGTGGCAGAGGCGGCAGTGCCTGTGTTGCTTTCCTTCCTGTTGGATGTTGTTCATAATAATCAGCCCCGATACCTGGGGCCATTTATTCAGTGTTCTCCTGAGGCCACAAGCTACTGCTCTGGGCAGTTTGCACACACTCTTTATTATAAAACTGGCTCCAGCCCTGAGTGGTAGGTGTGATTACTGACAAGGAAACAGGCTCAGTGAGGTCACACAGCTGCAGAGTGGGAGAGCCGGGTCCAAACTAGTCTGGCGCATGTGGCAGCAGGTACATCCCTGGAGTGACAGCAGCCCACTTGGAGGCCCCCTGGGACCATCCCCTCTCGGTCCCTCTGGCTGTGGAGCCCTGACCTGCTCTGCCTGCAGGTACCCTCTTACCTGCTTGGGGCTCCTCTTGCCCAGCAGCTCTTGAAGAGTGACTTACCGTCACCTGGAGGCTTCCTGAGATCTTCCAGGGGCTGAAGGTCAGAAATGTGTTTATAAGGACACTCGGAGGTTATTAGTTACTCTGCCTGTTTCCATCACGTTGGCATTCGAGGGAGTGGTGCAGCAGCAGTGGGTAGCTCAAGGTGTGGTGCCCGCTGTGCCAGTGATTGTCGTGGTTGTGTCCCTGCAGGCTTCACTGAAGAAAAAGCAATAAAAATGACTGAGTGTGTTAGCTGGACCCTTGGGTGCACGCTGTTAATGTTTTGTGTGGTGAAATGAGAGGAGGCGTGTGTGCAGCATGCTGGGTCCCTCGGGAAGCACGGGAGCAGCTGTTGGAGCTGTGAGCCCAGCTCCTCAGCTGCCGTTTTCATGGAGCTCCACGTTTTCTTAAAATAACAGCTGACACACAGACTACAGTTATTTGGACTTGGGGATTTAGGTGACAAAGAGCCTGCAAGGTAAACAACTGACCTTTTGTTTTTGTATGTGTTGCCAGTGATAAAATTTGAGCTTTCAAGTGAAAATGTTAAAATCTTGGGAAACTTGTTTTTGCTGCTGTGAGCTTGACAGCTTCCCAGTAGTAAAGACTTTTCTGATGGGATTGGTGGTGATACTAACAATGTGATTTTTTTNTGGGGGCTCCCCTGTGAAGATGGCTCCGTGGACCTGACTGTGACTCAAGCGTTTCTTTTCTCGTCTGGATGTTTGACACACTCATTGGAGAGCCAGCACGGGCCTTCTCGATGGAGGCTGTGCTCTGGCTCTGTTGGGGGGGTTAGGCTGGTGGGAAGCCTTCCCTCACTGACTTGCTTGTTCAGCACTGCTGTGCCAGGGACCGAGCTGCGCCCCCGGGCAATGAGGTGTTCTCCAGCGGGGCCCCAAGAGTGAGGGATGGGGGATCCCTCCACGGGGAGGTACAGGAGAGGCTCAGTTTTCTGGAAGGAGGGTTTGGAGGCTGAGGGGTGGGCCTTTGGTGGGGGCAGAGTTTGGTTTGTTTGCAGGAGAGTGAGCTACAGTCAAGGGTGTCTGGAGTGTCGTGTGGTAAAGAGATCTGGAACACACAACCAAGTCCAGACTTTTCCCTTTGAACCTTGACCTTAAACCTTGACCAGCAGATAAGATCTGAGAGCTCTTTGAACCATGGTGTTCACTTGGCTTACCTACAGATCAGGGTTTAGGGGCAGAGACAGCTCTGGGACACCTCCCAGACATCCATCTTGGGCCTGGGGTGCTGCGCCCTGACGCAGGGCCCATGGGCTGCAGGCAGAGCTCCCGCCTGGAGTATCACTTTGTCAGCTGATACTTGATGTACTGCCTGGGGCCGTGGAGAGAGTGACCCTCGGCACTACCCCGGCCTTCCAGGAGCTGCCGGCCTGCCTGCGGCAGCTGGGCCCTTGACCACAGTTCTTTCCTCCTAGTGATTCTTAGTTCCAGTTCTGGAACCCCAGCCCACTTCCCTGCAGGGCCCACCTAGGGGTCACCCAGTCCTCAAAGCCTTCCCAAGGCGCCCCGCCCGCCGACAGGCCAACCCTTCTCTCACCCGCAGCAGCTGCTGTCACAGGTCTCCTTGGTTTTTGCTGAGTATCTTTTGTAAGTTTTTCTCAAGTGCAAGCCTCGCCTCCATCTGCAGCTCCCTGAGGGTGGGGACCAGGGCAGTGAGTGGCCTCCATGGAGAGGCCTGTGAAGTGTTGGCTGAATTAAAGAGTAAAGAATCTTAAGTCTTTTCAAGCAGGTAGTCACTTGAAAGAAAGAATAAACAAACAAACTTGGGTCGTAATGGCTCTGCTGAATACAGTTGGCTAATCCCAGAACCAGAGGAATTCCGTGTTGTTCACGTGACCTCTTGTCAACTCTGGCACTCGGGGCAGGCCTTGGTTTCTGAGCTCAGGTCGTCTGTCTACCTGCTCTTCCTGGAGAGCGTGGGGCCCATTTCTCTGTGGTCCCAGTCACACTGGCTGGGACCTGTGCCTACTGGAGGTGGGGTAGGGCTCAGGACTCGGGGACCCACGTTAGCATCCCAGACAGTGCAGGGACCCCTCCACCTCACTCCCCTTGCGCAGGTGTATAGGCATGCTCTAGTCCTCTGGGTGGAACCACTCTGGTGCTTAGTCTCTCAGTCGCGTCTGACTTTGCAACCCCCTGGACTGTAGCTCGCCAGGCTCCTCTGTCCATGGATTCTTCAGGCAAGTATACTGGGGTGGATTGCCATGCCTTCCTCCAGGGGATCTTAGCAACCCTGGGGTCAAACCCAGGTCTCCCATATGGCAGGCAGATTCTTTACCAGCTGAACTACAAGGGCCAGCCCTGGGGGAGTCTCTCTCCTCACCTCAGTCCTGTCTTCTTGAAGATTCTCCTCAGAAAAGCCCTCCCTTCCCTGCTTATCCTCCCACCAGGGCAGGCCTCACCAGCTGGCCTACTAATGTGCTTACCAGTTTCTGTGTTTTATGGCCACTCCCCCACTAGTTTGTGGACAGCTGTTTCCTCATCTTCAGGGCCTAGAAAAGAGCCTGATGAGTCCAGGCCTGCCTTTGTGGGCTCTTAGTAATGTCTGAAGACCAGATGTATGTCAGCTGACACCTTGGACTTGGTGATCCCTAGAGACACTTCCTGCCTGAAAGGTGACCTCTAGATGCATGAATACACACATGGCCAAAAATAAGGCAACCCCAGATATAACATGGGTTCCCACTTCCTCAAAGAGGAGATCCAGAATAATTCTGTTCCAAACGGCTTGGGTCAACTCTCCAGGTCAGATGTCCATTTACAGTGACAGGAATTTAGTTAAGCTTCCATGTACTATTTCATGGAGTGTAATATCAAATGCTGGTTATATTTGCTCCCCACTCACGTTTCCCAGAGCACTTTTCCCGCTCTCCCCTTCACCTCTGTGGACATTGTGTCCTCGTTCTGGACACCAGCCCCTGGGGATTGTCAGTGCCAGTCGTGTGGGCACCCCTTGCTGCATGTAGGGACGTTTCCTCTGGAGAGTGTGTCCCTGGACTGCTGTGTGTCAGCCTGTACACAGCTTCTTACCGTACTCCCTTTCAAAGGCTGTTTACCATTGGAATGATAAGGTCCCACCCCTAGAATAATTACTAGTCTGCTGGCTTTGGGCTTTTTTCTTTTCACTGACTCCATCCAGGTGACCTCTAGAAGTGTGCCATGCTCCTGACCCAGGCAGACGTTCTCCTCCCGGCAGTGCCTAGTGTGAGAAATGAGACTGCCTGCAACACAGGGACTTTTGTGATGCAGAGACGCTCCCTCCACGTGCTCCCGAGGGGTGCATATAGGACCTTAGAGCTCATGAGGGCAGAAAGGCAAAGCCCTCTCTTGGGAGTATAGAGATCTACTCCTCCCCGACGGAATTGGGGGACCTGGGCAAGGCCTGGCCGAGCTCCTCGCCTGGGCTGGTGAGGCCAGCAGGCGTTTGTGTCCAAAGTAAGAATCTTACAGCTGGGGGACCTTGTGGCTGTGTGGCTGGGGCGCACTTCAGGGCCTAGAACCTTTTTCCTGGATTGGGCTGGGTGTCTTGATCTGAGGTAACCAGTTAAACTAGAGTCAACCGCAAGGCTGTTCATTTTGCGTCAGCTCGCCGTGGTGGTATAGTGGGGCACAGAGCTGCCTTCCATTTCGTGTCGGCTCAACAAAGGCAGCGGTAAGGACTTCGTCTTTTTAGGGTTCCACTCTGATTGCCTAAGCATTGGTTCTTTAGACTCATTGCATTTCTAAAATTAGTCTGCCTTCTGGTTACCGAGCCTGCCTGTCCAGCAGGTGCGGCTGTCCTGTTTATTCAGTCGTGGTTGCAGCTGCATCTGTTTTTGGCCCTGGCTCCTTGTTCCCTCCTGTCTGTACTTCCTCCTCTGTGCCAGCGGTAGAAGCAGAAACCTAGCTCCTGAGCCTGGTCCTGCCGGGGTGGAGGGGTGGGGGGCTCAGGGGCAGGAGGAGATCTCTCCAGCTCGTTTCTCAGGCAAGCCCCGTCTCAGTTTGCTCATGTATCTGTCTGTTGGGATTTTCTCACCCGCCGACTCTGCCAGGTGACTTTCTGCTGGCTCTCCAAGAGGGGTATCCAAGGCTGAAACTACCTGTAGCCCACCAGGCTCCTCTGACTGGGGATTCTGCAGGCAGGAGTATTGGAGTGGGTTGCCACGCCCTCCTCCAGGGGACCTTCCCCACCCAGGATCAAATGCACATCTCTTACGTCTCCTGCGTTGGGAGGCAGGTGCTTGGCCTCACTGTGCACCCTGTGGGATCTTAGTTCCCAGACCATGGATCGAACTCGTGTCGCTCGCCTGCGTTGGGAGCACAGAGTCTTAACCCCTGGGCCGCCAGGGAAGTCCCTTGGCAGGCAGATTCTTTACCACCAGTGCCACCTGGAACTACCCTGGGTGGTCTTCATGTCCCAGCTTTACGGGTCTGGATCCCCCCGGTTTTACTAGAGCACTGGGAAGGGACTTGGCACAGAGAACTGACGGGTGTTACCAAATCCCTACAAAACTGAAGTAGAGACTCCAGCGCATGAGTGGGGAACAGCCCGTCTGTGCGGGTGCCTCGAGGGCAAGTGCCTTGAAATGGACTGGACGTGGGAGAAGGTACAGGCAGTAGGGTTGTCCTCCAGAAAAGCTATGTGCACCCGCCCAATCTGTGTGGCCCAGGTGCTCATGCCTCTGTCCTGTGGCGTCAGACTTGTTTGCCTCGGCTCCAGCCAGCTTCAGTGTGGCGGACACCCTGTGCTCGTTATTGTCGTCATCATGACAGTTCCTATAAGTCTTACAGCTGTTTTAGCCCAGACCATTCTTGGAGTCCTGTCTGCCGTTTGATTTTCCTTCCAATGAAGAGCAATCAGAATATTCTCTCTTTTCTGTTTCATTATATACTTCCTTTCCCACGCTCTGCTGAGGCTCCATAAATATAGCTGCTTGTATGTATGTAAAGCATTGTCTGTGTTTGTGGAACACAGGGCTACCTGATCTTCTCATCACGACCTCACTGACACAACCCTGTGGGTCTGGGGTGGCTGCTGCCATTTTACAGATGGGAAGACTGAGACTCTGAAGTATCAGGTGGCCAGACGCCTGGGCACTAGCAGGCGAGGTGTCTGCACTTTCAGCTTGACCTGTGCCATCAGGGCTCCAGCCTCCCTGGGGAAGGGACCAGGCTGTGGTATTTGGGGCCATTGGCTTAGGCTGATGTATCAGTTCCATGGAGCTGTGATATTCATCCCAGAGGAGTGTGTGGGGCTGGTGAGAGGAGAACAGCCAGACGGGAAAACAAGACCTGCTTTCTGGTCCTTTCCGTGTCTTTAGCCCGTTTTGAAGTGTTTAGAATTCACAAGGCATCAGATATACCCATGTTCAAGTGTAAAGATGAAGAAATGGTTTGCAGCCCCCAGTGATGCTGTCTGGGCTCCTGCCTCTATCAGGAAGGACAGTGGAAAAGGGGCAGAGTTCAGGATTTCCAGTCCCACCGGTGCTGAACTTGGTGGCCCCGGGCCTGCTAAGTAAGGCTGTGTGGGCTAGAGGAAGCCAAGGCCTTCTAAAGTCCTTGTGGGAGCTTTTCAGGGAGGGACTTCTTGTTTACAAAGCCTCAGGCCCAGGGAGCACTGTTTATTGTTAATAGTACTTGTTTTCCTTCCTTGTTAAAATAATCAACTGGAAATGTACCAATCAGAATCAGTAGATTTTGGCTGCTGTGGGTTGAGAATTGCTGTAAACCAGCTTCTCTGTTTCCCTTAGATACTGAGGTTGGGTCTGGCTGCATTTATTCAGAAACCCAAAATAACTGGTGAAAACAAGTGACCTTGTTTCTCCCTGCAGGGTAGGGGAGGTGGTCAGTGCTGGGAGGGTGTCTCCATGGGCATCTGGGGCCCAGGCGCCGTCAGTTGTCCTCTGCACGGCTTCCATTCCCGAGGTTGTCTCGTGGTCAGCGTGGCTGCGGGGCTGTAGCCTTCAGCTTCCTGGCGGCAGGCAGGAGGAGGGCCCGAGGACACGGGGTCCATCTCCGGGTGAGGTGGCTCCCTTTCGGCACTTTCCAAGAATGTTTGTCACCTGTGTGACTCATTGGTCAGAACTGAGTCACATGGGCACCCGTTGTTAGACGGGGCTGAGAGCATCTCCACGTAGGTACTGCTGCCCTGGTCCTCCAGGGGCTCCCAGGTCTGAGCGCTGCAGGGAAGCCCCCGGCCCTGTGCCTCTGAGGCCGCCCTGAGACTCGACAGCTCCAGGCTGCTGTCTGGCTGCCCGCCCCCTCCCCTCCCCGGCACAGCCTCCTTACTGAGGCCTGTGACTCTGTCCTGCCGCTGACTCTGCCCTCCCCCTCGGCCTGCATTGACCCCACCTCCTCCCCCTGCCTGGCTCGCTTGGAGAGATGTCCTCGGGATTGGGGTTTGGGGTGTGTCTTTGACTCTGGTCTCCCCAGCTCAGTTGTGAGCTTCTGGAAGGCAGGACCAAGCCTCTGACTCCCTGCCACTTCCCAGCCTGTGCCCAGCATGAAGTAGGTGCTACACAGCAGTCAGCACCGACAGACCGCTGGTTACTCCCAAAAGAAGGACCATCCACTCCAAGGGCTTCTGTTAAGTGGCCATCACACAGACTGTCCTTCAGCCCGCCCCTGGGGACTTTCGAGAACAGGAGGGTTACGTGGCGTTGCCCAGGGAGCCAGTGGCCATCCCTGGTGAGCAGCCCTCAGGCAGAGGGACGCCTCCAAGAGGGTGGGGGTTGTGGGCGGTGGGGGTCAGGCCTCCAGGAAGGTGTGCTTGCTCACAGGGCCTGAGTGCTTCCGTCCTCTGGTGGACCCCGGGACCCCCCACCCCTCCCAGAGCAGTGGGCGCCTCCTTGGTTCAGCAGACAGGAGCTGAAGACAAGGCGAAAGGCTGCCTTTCTGTTTTCCCGGCAAAGGCCCAAGCCTTTTTGGCCAGCCGCCTAGAACCTGCCTCCTGGGGACAGAGGAGCCCCCCTGGGGCCAGCTGGCATCATGGTGCCGTGGCTGCAGGAGCTGAGGGGTGAGCTCCTGGAGCAGTGGGCAGGCCAGCCCAGCTCTGGGAAACTCAACCCTGCAGCTGCTGCCTCAAGGACCCCAGGTGGACGCCAAGGTCCAGGCCTAGTACCCTTCCCCGGGCACTGCAGCCGTGGAGTGCCAGGCCAAATGCTGGGAAAGAGAGCTGACCCTTCAGGAGGACTGCTGGACTGTCTTCCTTTCCAGAAGGTGTCTCAGGGGCTCCCAGGTCAGCCTCCACTTGCCAGGCCTTGGTGACCTCTGCAGGCTGGGCGCTCAGGCTGGACTGGGTCACTGGTCCCCAAGATCCTGGGGGACCAGAGGCTGCTGTGGCAGAGGCGGCAGTGCCTGTGTTGCTTTCCTTCCTGTTGGATGTTGTTCATAATAATCAGCCCCGATACCTGGGGCCATTTATTCAGTGTTCTCCTGAGGCCACAAGCTACTGCTCTGGGCAGTTTGCACACACTCTTTATTATAAAACTGGCTCCAGCCCTGAGTGGTAGGTGTGATTACTGACAAGGAAACAGGCTCAGTGAGGTCACACAGCTGCAGAGTGGGAGAGCCGGGTCCAAACTAGTCTGGCGCATGTGGCAGCAGGTACATCCCTGGAGTGACAGCAGCCCACTTGGAGGCCCCCTGGGACCATCCCCTCTCGGTCCCTCTGGCTGTGGAGCCCTGACCTGCTCTGCCTGCAGGTACCCTCTTACCTGCTTGGGGCTCCTCTTGCCCAGCAGCTCTTGAAGAGTGACTTACCGTCACCTGGAGGCTTCCTGAGATCTTCCAGGGGCTGAAGGTCAGAAATGTGTTTATAAGGACACTCGGAGGTTATTAGTTACTCTGCCTGTTTCCATCACGTTGGCATTCGAGGGAGTGGTGCAGCAGCAGTGGGTAGCTCAAGGTGTGGTGCCTGCTGTGCCAGTGATTGTCGTGGTTGTGTCCCTGCAGGCTTCACTGAAGAAAAAGCAATAAAAATGACTGAGTGTGTTAGCTGGACCCTTGGGTGCACGCTGTTAATGTTTTGTGTGGTGAAATGAGAGGAGGCGTGTGCAGCATGCTGGGTCCCTCGGGAAGCACGGGAGCAGCTGTTGGAGCTGTGAGCCCAGCTCCTCAGCTGCCGTTTTCATGTAGCTCCACGTTTTCTTAAAATAACAGCTGACACACAGACTACAGTTATTTGGACTTGGGGATTTAGGTGACAAAGAGCCTGCAAGGTAAACAACTGACCTTTTGTTTTTGTATGTGTTGCCAGTGATAAAATTTGAGCTTTCAAGTGAAAATGTTAAAATCTTGGGAAACTTGTTTTTGCTGCTGTGAGCTTGACAACTTCCCAGTAGTAAAGACTTTTCTGATGGGATTGGTGGTGATACTAACAATGTGATTTTTTTAATTTTTTTTGAGAAGGGCATATCATATGAGATGCCTTGACATTGCCAGATCTACATAATCAGGCTCATAAATGTGGGCCAGAATTTTCCAAATGACCCAGGCATACTCTTATAAAACCAGCCATGTGTGAAAGAGCCATTCCAAATACAAGGTAGCCCAGTGATGTTTTCAGTGTAATAGGGAAGATTTTGTTGTGAAAGACTCGTATTCCATATTGAAGATAACCTTTAAGAACTGTCAAGTTTGGGTGTGGTGCTGAAAAATATCCACAGTCAGCTGAAAAGACTATTCAGTCCCTCCCTCCTTTCCAGCTGCTTACTGTAGGAGGCTGGCTTTTCTCATACTTCATCCAAAACATCACAACAGATTGGATGGAGAAGCAGATAGAGGCATCCAGCTGTCCTCTCTTAAGCCAGACTTTTTCATTTTATAGAAGTATAGTTGATTTATACCACTGTGTTAACTTCTGCTGTACAGCAGTGATTCAGTTATACATACATATTCATCATTTTCATATTCTTCTATGGTTCTCACATGCTATTGAATATAGTTCCTGTGCTATACAGTAGGCCCTTGTTGTTTACCCCTTCTGCTAATCCCGAACTCTCAGTCCTTCCTGCCCCTCCCCCGCCCCACTTGGCGCCACAGTCTGTTCTCTCTGTCTGTAAGTCCGCTTGTGTTTCATAGGTGAGTTCCTTCGTGTCATATTTTAGATTCCCCGGTGGCTCAGCAGGTAAAGAATCTACCGGCAATGTGGGAGACCTGGGTTCGATCCCTGGGTTGGGAAGATCCCCTGGAGAAGGGAAAGGCTACCCACTCCAGGATTCTGGCCTGGAGAACTCCATGGACTGTATAGCCCATGATGTCACAAAGAGTTTGGACACGACTGAGCAAGTCTCACTTAGATTCCACATGTAAGGGATGCCACATGGTATTCATCTTTCTCACTTCCTTCATTTAGGGTGACCATCTCAGTCCACCCATGTTGCTGCAAATCGCACCACTTCTTTGTTTTTTATGGCTGAGTAGTATTCCATTGTGTATATGCACCACATCTTGTCCATCCATCTGTCGATGGACATTTAGGGTGTTTCCATGTCTTGACTGTTGTGAAGAGTGCTGCTGTGAACATGGGGGAGCATGCATCTTTTTGAATTAAGAGTTTTGTCCAGAAAAGAAAGAGGGATTCCCTGGTGGCTCAGACAGTAAAGTGTCTGCCCCCAATGCAGGAGACCTGGGTTCGATCCCTGGGTTGGGAAGATCCCCTGGAGAAGGAAATGGCAACCCACTCCAGTACTGTTGTCTAGAAAATTCCATGGATGGAGGAGCCTGGTGGGCTACAGTCCATGGGGTTGCAAAGAGTCGGACATGACTGAGCGACTTCACTTTCTTTCTTTGTCCACATATATGTCTAGGAGTTGGATTGCTGGATCATTTAGCAACTTTATTTTTCACTTTTTGAGGACCCTGCATCTTGTTCCGTAGTGGCTGCTCCAATCTGCATTCCCACCAGCAGTGTGGGAGGGTTCCCTTTTCTTCACATCCTCTCCAGTATTTGTTATTTGTAGACTTTTAAATGATGTTAAGCCAGACTTGTAAAGGGTTTGCGGAAATGTAAAACAATGCCAGTCTTATTAAATCTTGTTTTGGAAAGTCATTAAGTTTTTGTTAACATGCAATGAGTTAATTTTTTTAATGAACAAATACTTTTAACAGTTCTTCATTTTTAGTTTCTATTAAGGTAAGTATTGATACGTATAACCTACAAAAACAAAATATTTTTGGTGTCCTTAATAATTGAGGATTAAGGGGTCCTGAGACCAAAAACCTTGAGAACAGCTCTTGTAGCCGGCCCTGGCGGAGCTGATGTCAGACGTCCTCCGTCTTGTCTCTGTCTCACCCCACGCCCTTCCTTTTCCTCCAGGAACCTGCGTGTGTGTGCTGACGGGGCTCAGTCCCATGCTGCCCTCCCATCCTTCCTCCAGAAGATGTTGTTGGTGTTCCCTCAGCAGGTGCTGTGTGGGGTGGGGACCCTGGAGGCAGGGTTGGCACCTTCCCACACAGGGTGCGTGTCCTGATGGCTCAGACTACCGAATGGAGTTTCCAGCAGGCAATGGAGCCAGGAAGGAGCGCATCCTGCTGGCCCGGGCCCAGGCCCTCCCAGCTTCCTCAGGGAGACCCCGGGCTGCCTCTGGCTGCTGCCAGTTGGCCAGGCCCTAGCCCTGGCTCAACAGCCATGTGCTCTGCAGTGAACGAGGAGGAGCTGGAGCAGAGCAGGACGCCAGGGCTGCCTCCTGGGGCCAGAAGTCTTGTGCTTTTAACTCCATGCAGGGGCGTGGGGAGACCGGGCTCTGCAAAAAGTGCCTGGCCCTGTGTCCCACCTCAGAGGCCCCCAGCACCTGCTGTTCTGGGGAAGGCGAGATGAGATTATAGCAGGAAATAGGTCCAAAGACAGACAGACTTGGAGATGGGCTTCATCCCACTTTGTGTGTGCGTGTGCTCAGTCGTGTCCAGCTCTTTTGGACCCCATGCGCTATAGCCCGCCAAGCTCCTCTGTCCATGGGATTTCCCAGACAAGAATACTGGAGCGGGTTACCATATCCTTCTCCAGGGGATCTTTTTGATTCATGGATCGAACATTCGTCCCCAGCATCGCAGGCAGATTCTTTACCTGCTGAGCCACTGGGGAATCTCACTTTAGGGTGACTGAAATATTCTGTGCTAGGCTGTGTTGGTCATAGGTGCAGAGCCCCCCAGGCTCTGCCGTGGCTTCAAAAGGCAGCTGCAGGGTGGGTGTGGAGGGGAGAGGAGACAGGAGCAGCGGGGCCTGGGGGGAAGCGGTGCCCTGTGGCAGCGCTTGCCCCAGGTTTGGTGTGGGGTGACGCCGGGGGTGGTGTCTTCCCTCATACTGATGCAGGAGACCGACAAAACCAAGTGTCATCTTAACATTAGAAATCAGTGATTAACAGTATTCAAAGTGTGTGCTGTAAGTCAGCATCATCCTTTACAGAAGTTATAAAATGTCTATATTTTTTGACCTAAATAATCTCACTTCTGGCATGTTTAGGCCAAGGAAATAATCCAAGACAGGGAAACAGCATTAGTCAAAGGTGTTGCATTGTTTTATGACAGTAACAAGGAGCCTTCTAAATGATTTAATAGGGATTGGTCAAGTAAACAGGGATAGGCCCCTTTTTGGAAATGCTAAAATCTATGATCATGGACTCTTACAGGATAGAGGAACTATATGTGACACAGTGTTAAAAGGATTTAACTTCATCACAAGAGCAACTATGTAAAAATCCGGCTGCCTGTGCAGACCGGCCAGGACATGCAGAGACTGGCTGCATTAGGGTGATGAGGTTGGCAATTGTGTTTTTCTTCAGTTTAATAAGTTTTATTGACATATAGTAATCTGCATACCATATGATTTCCCCATTTAAAGTGTGCAATTCAGGGACTTCCCTGGCGGTTCGGTGGTTAAAACTCTGTACTCCAAGTGCAAGGGGGAACAGGTTCAACCCCTGGTCAGAGAATTAAGATCACGCCTCAGCTGAAAAATTTTTAAGTGTGCAATTCAGTGGGTTTTAGTATAGTCACAGAATCATGCAACCATTATTCCAGTTTTACAACATCTACAGCGTCCCAAAAGGAATTCCATACTGGCCATAGGCCAGACCCCTAAACCCCTGGAAACCACTAATCTGGTTTCTGCCTCTGTGGATTATCTGGATTTACCTCATGTACGAAATCATACAATACATGGTCCTTTGTGTCTGGCTTCTGTCACTGAGCATCACGTTTTCAAGGATCATCTAGGTTGTAGCTGTGGCTATACTTCATCCCTTTTCATGGCTGAATAATAGTCCACTGTATACATACGGCCAGTTTGTTTATCCACTTACCAGTTGATAGACACTTGAGTTGTTTACACATTTTGGCTATTATGAGTAATTCTGCTATGAACATTCTTGCACAGGTTTTTGTGTGGACATGAGTTTTCAGTTCTTTGGGGTATATACCTAGGAGCAGAATTGCTGGGTAACTCTTGAAGAACTGCCAGACTGTTTTCCAGAGCAGCTACACCAGCAGTGAGGGGGGGAGAGTTTCCAGTTTCTCTACATGATACTCATTACTGTCCTTTTCATCTTAGCCATCCCAGTAGGTAAGAAACGGTACCATGTAGTTTTGATTTGCAGTTGCCTTTTGACTCACAATGTTCAGGTTCTTTTCATGTGCTTATTGAGCATTTGTTTATCTTTGGAGAAATTTGGAGAAACGTCTGTTCCCATCCTTTCACCTATTTAAAAAAACTGAGTCATCTTTTCTGTTAATGAGTTAGAAACGTTCTTTATGTATCCTAAATGTTGCAGGTCCCTAAGATACTTGATTTGAAAGAATTTTCCTACATTGTGTGGGCTATCTTCCCACTTTCTTGATGGTGTCCTTAGAAGCACAAGTCTTATATTGTGATGAAACTGATTTTCTCTCTTTTCACTTTTGTTGCTTGGACTCAGCCCTTCTGGCCCTGCCCCTGGCTTGCTGCATCTAATGTTTAAACTGACTGGCTCCAGGCTCCGTTCCCTCGGCAGGCCTGTTGGGGACCCCTGAAGCTCTTTTTCCCAGTTCACGTTATTTCAGTTAAGATGAGTCTCACTGTAAAATGCTGCTAACTTAGGGGCTTTCATGCTGTTGGAGAGTTGAAGGAAGTGTCTTACTAAAGGAGACAGAGAGCAGACCCGGGGCGGGAAGGTGGCCTGCTTCTCCAGCATCAGGTGCTTTTAGTGAACTTTGCGGAGGAAATGAGAGAGAGTATGTCCCAAGACCAGCAGCGCCTCCTTCCTTCTCAGCGTCCACTCCCTGACCACACCACTGTGCCGCTGCTGGGGCAGATGCCCTCAGTTTTGATTGCATCCCTCAGGGCATGTGTACGTGCGGGGGCTGCTCCGGGCTGGTGGGGAAAGGATGGAGGATCGGCCGTGGTCCCCGTGGTCCGGGGGGACAGCAGTTGTGGGGAGGGGAGGGGGAGCTTGGGCGTGGGTAGGGACATAGGATGGCACCACCCAGGCGCCCAGGGCCAGCTCTGCCCTGGTGCTGAGGGCGCTGCCTGTGGGTCTCCCCCCGAAACAGCTCCCAGAGCCCTGCATGTTCGCCTAGGCCAGCAGTGGAAGGAGCCTCACCTGCCTACCTCCTCTGAGCACCTGGGATCAGAGGTAAAGCATCGCCCGACCCTCCACAGGCAGGCCCTGGCGCGGAGGTCAGCCTGGTGCCCCCTCAGGGAGGGGGCGGAGAGGACCCAGTTGGACTGCCCTTGAGAAGCCCTAAATGAGGTTCCCGAGCTGCTGGGTTCTGCCCCCTTCACCAGGCCACCCCCTACCCTCAGCTCCCACACAGAAGTGTGGGTGACCCCTGAGGCTGGTGTTTCTGGAGATTGCAGGATGTTGGCTCTAGGCTGGGTTACCTTGGCAGCGGTGGGGCATCTCTAGGGCCTGGGGGCAGCTGAGTCTGTGCTCCCAAAGGATTGGCCCCGGGCCCGTACCAAGCAGTGAGACCTGTGTGGGGAGACAAGTGAAGGTGACCTGAGACCAAGAGCAAGGGACGCCTGCAGGAGGAGCCACAGAAGGCCCAGTGTCAGGGGGGCGGGGGTAGCTGGGAGCACAGCCTACACCCTGGTTTCTCCTCCAGGCCCAGGAGAAGCAGCAAAGATGTCGAATGATCCGCCGCCTCCTTATCCTGGGGGTCCCACAGCCCCCCTTCTGGAGGAGAAAAGTGGCGCTCCACCCACGCCAGGTAGGTCCCATGCCCTTCGCAGCTGCTGGGAGCTGCATCTCGAGCAGTGCCCCTCCAACAGCTAAGCCTCTGCGCTTCCTCCCCCACTCCGTCCAGGCCGCACCTCCCCAGCTGTGATGCAGCCCCCACCGGGCATGTCGCTGCCCCCTGCAGACATCGGCCCCCCACCTTACGAGCCACCCGGTCACCCGATGCCCCAGCCTGGCTTCATCCCCCCACACGTGAATGCGGATGGCACCTACATGCCTCCAGGTAAGATGGAAAGGAACCCATCCAGCCTAGCACCCCACGTCGGCAGCTGGGCCAGCCTGTGTGTGGGTGTTGAACATAAGGGCAGAGGGCCGACCATGCAGGTGGACAGCAGACATGGGAAGGTGTCCAAGAGCACGGCACAGGGAGCTTCTCTGTCCTCTGGAACAGAAACCAGGAAAGGCTGGGAGGATGACGATGGTGGCCTGGGCCCTGGGCCTGTGTCCTGGGGTGCTGGAGGCTTGGGGATTTGTGCTCACCTTTCCCGTGGGGCCAGCGGCCAGCCCGCCAGTGACCCGCCTTTGCTCCGTCTTCTGTTTCCAGGTTTCTACCCTCCTCCGGGTCCCCATCCACCCATGGGCTACTACCCACCAGGGCCCTACCCGCCAGGGCCCTATGCTGGCCCCGGGGGCCACACGGCCACAGTGCTGGTCCCCTCAGGGGCTGCCACCACCGTGACCGTACTGGAGGGAGAGATCTTCGAGGGCGCGCCCGTGCAGACAGTGTGCCCCCACTGCCAGCAGGCCATCACCACCAAGATCTCCTATGAGATCGGCCTGATGAACTTCGTGCTGGGCTTCTTCTGCTGCTTCATGGGGTAGGTGGTGCAGGCACCGACGGGGTGATGCTGTGCCCACCTCTGCTGCCCTGCCGGGGGCTGGGCTCTCGGCCCTGCTCTTCAGNAGGTAAAGCATCGCCCGACCCTCCACGGGCAGGCCCTGGCGCGGAGGTCAGCCTGGTGCCCCCTCAGGGAGGGGGCGGAGAGGACCCAGTTGGACTGCCCTTGAGAAGCCCTAAATGAGGTTCCCGAGCTGCTGGGTTCTGCCCCCTTCACCAGGCCACCCCCTACCCTCAGCTCCCACACAGAAGTGTGGGTGACCCCTGAGGCTGGTGTTTCTGGAGATTGCAGGATGTTGGCTCTAGGCTGGGTTACCTTGGCAGCGGTGGGGCATCTCTAGGGCCTGGGGGCAGCTGAGTCTGTGCTCCCAAAGGATTGGCCCCGGGCCCGTACCAAGCAGTGAGACCTGTGTGGGGAGACAAGTGAAGGTGACCTGAGACCAAGAGCAAGGGACGCCTGCAGGAGGAGCCACAGAAGGCCCAGTGTCAGGGGGGCGGGGGTAGCTGGGAGCACAGCCTACACCCTGGTTTCTCCTCCAGGCCCAGGAGAAGCAGCAAAGATGTCGAATGATCCGCCGCCTCCTTATCCTGGGGGTCCCACAGCCCCCCTTCTGGAGGAGAAAAGTGGCGCTCCACCCACGCCAGGTAGGTCCCATGCCCTTCGCAGCTGCTGGGAGCTGCATCTCGAGCAGTGCCCCTCCAACAGCTAAGCCTCTGCGCTTCCTCCCCCACTCTGTCCAGGCCGCACCTCCCCAGCTGTGATGCAGCCCCCACCGGGCATGTCGCTGCCCCCTGCAGACATCGGCCCCCCACCTTACGAGCCACCCGGTCACCCGATGCCCCAGCCTGGCTTCATCCCCCCACACGTGAATGCGGACGGCACCTACATGCCTCCAGGTAAGATGGAAAGGAACCCATCCAGCCTAGCACCCCACGTCGGCAGCTGGGCCAGCCTGTGTGTGGGTGTTGAACATAAGGGCAGAGGGCCGACCATGCAGGTGGACAGCAGACATGGGAAGGTGTCCAAGAGCACGGCACAGGGAGCTTCTCTGTCCTCTGGAACAGAGACCAGGAAAGGCTGGGAGGACGACGATGGTGGCCTGGGCCCTGGGCCTGTGTCCTGGGGTGCTGGAGGCTTGGGGATTTGTGCTCACCTTTCCTGTGGGGCCAGCGGCCAGCCCGCCAGTGACCCGCCTTTGCTCCGTCTTCTGTTTCCAGGTTTCTACCCTCCTCCGGGTCCCCATCCACCCATGGGCTACTACCCACCAGGGCCCTACCCGCCAGGGCCCTATGCTGGCCCCGGGGGCCACACGGCCACAGTGCTGGTCCCCTCAGGGGCTGCCACCACCGTGACCGTACTGGAGGGAGAGATCTTCGAGGGCGCGCCCGTGCAGACAGTGTGCCCCCACTGCCAGCAGGCCATCACCACCAAGATCTCCTATGAGATCGGCCTGATGAACTTCGTGCTGGGCTTCTTCTGCTGCTTCATGGGGTAGGTGGTGCAGGCACCGACGGGGTGATGCTGTGCCCACCTCTGCTGCCCTGCCGGGGGCTGGGCTCTCGGCCCTGCTCTTCAGACCACTGTCTCTCCTGATGCAGGTGTGACCTGGGCTGCTGCCTGATCCCCTGCCTCATCAACGACTTCAAGGATGTGACGCACACATGCCCCAGCTGCAAGGCCTACATCTACACGTACAAGCGCCTGTGCTGACGGGCTGGGCCTGGACTCCCCGCTGTCCATCTGGCCCCTCGTGCTTCGCCCCCTGCTCTCAGTGGCTCACCACCTCCCTGCTCCCACTGGGGGTTGGAAGCCATTCCACTGGTCCATCCCCTGGAAGTCTTGTCCTCTTCGCCTTGCCCTTCCCTGAGCATCTGACTCTTGTGGCAAAAATTCTGTTGGATTTCAGGCCAAGGGCCAGCGAGTGGTGGGGGATGGCGCTGCGCTTGCGTGCTGCTGGCGTGCTAGGCATTTGTGATCAAGAAGACGAGAGGGAGTGGTCTCCTCAGATGGTCCTCCCTGCTGGGGTCTCTTCTCCATTTCTGTACCAGGTACAGGTTTGGTCCAGAGTCTCCCTGGGACCAAAAGCACCCAGAGCTGTGGCTAGTTCCCCAGACCGGGGCCTGCAGTGGGGCCGAGCCCATAGCCACCGTCATTTCTGATCTGCTGGGCTGAGTGACGGATGGACCCAGGCAGGCCTGAGTTTGTGAATGCTAGAGGCAGGCATGATGGTCAGAAGCAATGACTCTGGCCCTCAGAACTCAGGAATTCTTAACGGCGCCCAGGAATCACCTGGGGTAAATAGAGGTCAGCACACTTGGAGGCTATGGGGTGAGGGACTGGACCCTAGCTTGCCAAGAAGCAATTCTCCATGGCCCCTGCCCAGCTCCCTTTCAGCCACACCTCTGTGAAGCCCAGCCTTTGCTGGGGCCAGAAGGAATGCCCAGGAGCTGGGCCATCTGGCTATACCGTGTCCTTGCAGTGTGTGGGCACAGCCTCTGCCTGGAGCGTCCCAGGTGGGACCAGAGATGACAGAGCGGGGCTTCCTTGCAGGCACTCTCCACAGGCCCTCCTCCTGCTGCCCAAAGGGCCCTGCACCCCGGCTGGAGCGGCCATGGCGCTGGATGGGGACAGGCTTGGGACAAGGAAGGAGTAGCCACAAGTGGCAGAGGTGCCCGGTGGCCACCAGCCCTGTGCTGGGCCTGAGCACACACCGTTTCCTGAAGGGTTTGTGAACTTGCTCCCGTGGACCGCTGTATCCTGCCGCCCCCTCCTGGTCCTGCACAGCCACTGCATGGCCTCCTGTCACTGTGAACCGTGGCCAGTCTCAGTTGATAGTTCCTCATTAAATTGGCCCTTTCACTCCCCTGCCCGAGGCCTCTGCTCTCTTGCCTGGCTTCCTTCTTTTGTGAGGGAAAGAGGGTGGGGGGCCTGCAGGTAGTTGGAAGGCAGGGTGTCAAGACCTCGGGGTCTCAGTGCTTCTGCTGAACCCACTACCCAGGGACAATGCTGGTGTCTCAGTCCCTGGTTAAACCCACTGGAACCCAGCCATGACTGCGCCATCAAGCTTCCTTACTGATAATGTCACTTGTCTCCACACCACACACCTGCCCATGGGGTCTGCAACCTGGAGACCCCGCCAGCCAGAGCTTGGGGTCATCAACCTGTGGGGAGGTACCCTCGCTGCCTTGAGCAGGACAGAGCCACTGGAGCTGAGGCATCGGGCCTGCAGGCTGCTGGGGTGGGCAGGCAGCTGGGCCCCCACCCCTCATCTGACTTGTGAAGGTGGGTGGGCTTAGTAAGTTACTGGAAAAGTGTCCCCACCATTTAATTCTTTTCTGAGTAACACTTTCACAGAGTCTCAACATATAGAACAGGTAATAAACTATTTAAATAAATATTTAAGTTCATTTCTATTTTAGACAATTATTACATAATACAAGTATATGCTCTTTTAGGTATTTTTTTAAAAAAGGGAAACTAAAGCACTCTTGAGAACTAGAAAACTGAGGGAGCATATGGAAGTCCATGTCCCTGAGAAGTGGCTCACTGACTGCCCTGAGAAGCGGGTGCTGGGCAAGGACCGGCAGTGTTGGGAGAGCGAGGGGCTGCCGGGCACCAACAAGGATGGTGTCACACCAGAAAGGAGGGAGGCGACTAGCAGAATCCACTTTATTGAGTGCAGAAGCATTTTCACAGGTCAGAGGAGACAGGCCACGGCCAAACTGACCCTGACTCAGGTGTCTGAGAGGTGTGAGGGCTGGCTGCCTAGGACGGAGCTCCAGGACCCCTGAGGCGAAGCGCAAGCCCAACTTCTGGCTTCTGCCCCCNCTTGCACAGGTTTTTGTGTGGACATGAGTTTTCAGTTCTTTGGGGTATATACCTAGGAGCAGAATTGCTGGGTAACTCTTGAAGAACTGCCAGACTGTTTTCCAGAGCAGCTACACCAGCAGTGAGGGGGGGAGAGTTTCCAGTTTCTCTACATGATACTCATTACTGTCCTTTTCATCTTAGCCATCCCAGTAGGTAAGAAACGGTACCATGTAGTTTTGATTTGCAGTTGCCTTTTGACTCACAATGTTCAGGTTCTTTTCATGTGCTTATTGAGCATTTGTTTATCTTTGGAGAAATTTGGAGAAACGTCTGTTCCCATCCTTTCACCTATTTAAAAAAACTGAGTCATCTTTTCTGTTAATGAGTTAGAAACGTTCTTTATGTATCCTAAATGTTGCAGGTCCCTAAGATACTTGATTTGAAAGAATTTTCCTACATTGTGTGGGCTATCTTCCCACTTTCTTGATGGTGTCCTTAGAAGCACAAGTCTTATATTGTGATGAAACTGATTTTCTCTCTTTTCACTTTTGTTGCTTGGACTCAGCCCTTCTGGCCCTGCCCCTGGCTTGCTGCATCTAATGTTTAAACTGACTGGCTCCAGGCTCCGTTCCCTCGGCAGGCCTGTTGGGGACCCCTGAAGCTCTTTTTCCCAGTTCACGTTATTTCAGTTAAGATGAGTCTCACTGTAAAATGCTGCTAACTTAGGGGCTTTCATGCTGTTGGAGAGTTGAAGGAAGTGTCTTACTAAAGGAGACAGAGAGCAGACCCGGGGCGGGAAGGTGGCCTGCTTCTCCAGCATCAGGTGCTTTTAGTGAACTTTGCGGAGGAAATGAGAGAGAGTATGTCCCAAGACCAGCAGCGCCTCCTTCCTTCTCAGCGTCCACTCCCTGACCACACCACTGTGCCGCTGCTGGGGCAGATGCCCTCAGTTTTGATTGCATCCCTCAGGGCATGTGTACGTGCGGGGGCTGCTCCGGGCTGGTGGGGAAAGGATGGAGGATCGGCCGTGGTCCCCGTGGTCCGGGGGGACAGCAGTTGTGGGGAGGGGAGGGGGAGCTTGGGCGTGGGTAGGGACATAGGATGGCACCACCCAGGCGCCCAGGGCCAGCTCTGCCCTGGTGCTGAGGGCGCTGCCTGTGGGTCTCCCCCCGAAACAGCTCCCAGAGCCCTGCATGTTTGCCTAGGCCAGCAGTGGAAGGAGCCTCACCTGCCTACCTCCTCTGAGCACCTGGGATCAGAGGTAAAGCATCGCCCGACCCTCCACGGGCAGGCCCTGGCGCGGAGGTCAGCCTGGTGCCCCCTCAGGGAGGGGGCGGAGAGGACCCAGTTGGACTGCCCTTGAGAAGCCCTAAATGAGGTTCCCGAGCTGCTGGGTTCTGCCCCCTTCACCAGGCCACCCCCTACCCTCAGCTCCCACACAGAAGTGTGGGTGACCCCTGAGGCTGGTGTTTCTGGAGATTGCAGGATGTTGGCTCTAGGCTGGGTTACCTTGGCAGCGGTGGGGCATCTCCAGGGCCTGGGGGCAGCTGAGTCTGTGCTCCCAAAGGATTGGCCCCGGGCCCGTACCAAGCAGTGAGACCTGTGTGGGGAGACAAGTGAAGGTGACCTGAGACCAAGAGCAAGGGACGCCTGCAGGAGGAGCCACAGAAGGCCCAGTGTCAGGGGGGCGGGGGTAGCTGGGAGCACAGCCTACACCCTGGTTTCTCCTCCAGGCCCAGGAGAAGCAGCAAAGATGTCGAATGATCCGCCGCCTCCTTATCCTGGGGGTCCCACAGCCCCCCTTCTGGAGGAGAAAAGTGGCGCTCCACCCACGCCAGGTAGGTCCCATGCCCTTCGCAGCTGCTGGGAGCTGCATCTCGAGCAGTGCCCCTCCAACAGCTAAGCCTCTGCGCTTCCTCCCCCACTCCGTCCAGGCCGCACCTCCCCAGCTGTGATGCAGCCCCCACCGGGCATGTCGCTGCCCCCTGCAGACATCGGCCCCCCACCTTACGAGCCACCCGGTCACCCGATGCCCCAGCCTGGCTTCATCCCCCCACACGTGAATGCGGACGGCACCTACATGCCTCCAGGTAAGATGGAAAGGAACTCATCCAGCCTAGCACCCCACGTCGGCAGCTGGGCCAGCCTGTGTGTGGGTGTTGAACATAAGGGCAGAGGGCCGACCATGCAGGTGGACAGCAGACATGGGAAGGTGTCCAAGAGCACGGCACAGGGAGCTTCTCTGTCCTCTGGAACAGAAACCAGGAAAGGCTGGGAGGATGACGATGGTGGCCTGGGCCCTGGGCCTGTGTCCTGGGGTGCTGGAGGCTTGGGGATTTGTGCTCACCTTTCCCGTGGGGCCAGCGGCCAGCCCGCCAGTGACCCGCCTTTGCTCCGTCTTCTGTTTCCAGGTTTCTACCCTCCTCCGGGTCCCCATCCACCCATGGGCTACTACCCGCCAGGGCCCTACCCGCCAGGGCCCTACGCTGGCCCCGGGGGCCACACGGCCACAGTGCTGGTCCCCTCAGGGGCTGCCACCACCGTGACCGTACTGCAGGGAGAGATCTTCGAGGGCGCGCCCGTGCAGACAGTGTGCCCCCACTGCCAGCAGGCCATCACCACCAAGATCTCCTATGAGATCGGCCTGATGAACTTCGTGCTGGGCTTCTTCTGCTGCTTCATGGGGTAGGTGGTGCAGGCACCGACGGGGTGATGCTGTGCCCACCTCTGCTGCCCTGCAGGGGGCTGGGCTCTCGGCCCTGCTCTTCAGGCCACTGTCTCTCCTGATGCAGGTGTGACCTGGGCTGCTGCCTGATCCCCTGCCTCATCAACGACTTCAAGGATGTGACGCACACGTGCCCCAGCTGCAAGGCCTACATCTACACGTACAAGCGCCTGTGCTGACGGGCTGGGCCTGGACTCCCCGCTGTCCATCTGGCCCCTCGTGCTTCGCCCCCTGCTCTCAGTGGCTCACCACCTCCCTGCTCCCACTGGGGGTTGGAAGCCATTCCACTGGTCCATCCCCTGGAAGTCTTGTCCTCTTCGCCTTGCCCTTCCCTGAGCATCTGACTCTTGTGGCAAAAATTCTGTTGGATTTCAGGCCAAGGGCCAGCGAGTGGTGGGGGATGGCGCTGCGCTTGCGTGCTGCTGGCGTGCTAGGCATTTGTGATCAAGAAGACGAGAGGGAGTGGTCTCCTCACATGGTCCTCCCTGCTGGGGTCTCTTCTCCATTTCTGTACCAGGTACAGGTTTGGTCCAGAGTCTCCCTGGGACCAAAAGCACCCAGAGCTGTGGCTAGTTCCCCAGACCGGGGCCTGCAGTGGGGCCGAGCCCATAGCCACCGTCATTTCTGATCTGCTGGGCTGAGTGGCGGATGGACCCAGGCAGGCCTGAGTTTGTGAATGCTAGAGGCAGGCATGATGGTCAGAAGCAATGACTCTGGCCCTCAGAACTCAGGAATTCTTAACGGCGCCCAGGAATCACCTGGGGTAAATAGAGGTCAGCACACTTGGAGGCTATGGGGTGAGGGACTGGACCCTAGCTTGCCAAGAAGCAATTCTCCATGGCCCCTGCCCAGCTCCCTTTCAGCCACACCTCTGTGAAGCCCAGCCTTTGCTGGGGCCAGAAGGAATGCCCAGGAGCTGGGCCAACTGGCTATACCGTGTCCTTGCAGTGTGTGGGCACAGCCTCTGCCTGGAGCGTCCCAGGTGGGACCAGAGATGACAGAGCGGGGCTTCCTTGCAGGCACTCTCCAGAAGCCCTCCTCCTGCTGCCCAAAGGGCCCTGCACCCCGGCTGGAGCGGCCATGGCGCTGGATGGGGACAGGCTTGGGACAAGGAAGGAGTAGCCACAAGTGGCAGAGGTGCCCGGTGGCCACCAGCCCTGTGCTGGGCCTGAGCACACACCGTTTCCTGAAGGGTTTGTGAACTTGCTCCCGTGGACCGCTGTATCCTGCCGCCCCCTCCTGGTCCTGCACAGCCACTGCATGGCCTCCTGTCACTGTGAACCGTGGCCAGTCTCAGTTGATAGTTCCTCATTAAATTGGCCCTTTCACTCCCCTGCCCGAGGCCTCTGCTCTCTTGCCTGGCTTCCTTCTTTTGTGAGGGAAAGAGGGTGGGGGGCCTGCAGGTAGTTGGAAGGCAGGGTGTCAAGACCTCGGGGTCTCAGTGCTTCTGCTGAACCCACTACCCAGGGACAATGCTGGTGTCTCAGTCCCTGGTTAAACCCACTGGAGCCCAGCCATGACTGCGCCATCAAGCTTCCTTACTGATAATGTCACTTGTCTCCACACCACACACCTGCCCATGGGGTCTGCAACCTGGAGACCCCGCCAGCCAGAGCTTGGGGTCATCAACCTGTGGGGAGGTACCCTCGCTGCCTTGAGCAGGACAGAGCCACTGGAGCTGAGGCATCGGGCCTGCAGGCTGCTGGGGTGGGCAGGCAGCTGGGCCCCCACCCCTCATCTGACTTGTGAAGGTGGGTGGGCTTAGTAAGTTACTGGAAAAGTGTCCCCACCATTTAATTCTTTTCTGAGTAACACTTTCACAGAGTCTCAACATATAGAACAGGTAATAAACTATTTAAATAAATATTTAAGTTCATTTCTATTTTAGACAATTATTACATAATACAAGTATATGCTCTTTTAGGTATTTTTTTAAAAAAGGGAAACTAAAGCACTCTTGAGAACTAGAAAACTGAGGGAGCATATGGAAGTCCATGTCCCTGAGAAGTGGCTCACTGACTGCCCTGAGAAGCGGGTGCTGGGCAAGGACCAGCAGTGTTGGGAGAGCGAGGGGCTGCCGGGCACCAACAAGGATGGTGTCACACCAGAAAGGAGGGAGGCGACTAGCAGAATCCACTTTATTGAGTGCAGAAGCATTTTCACAGGTCAGAGGAGACAGGCCACGGCCAAACTGACCCTCAGGTGTCTGAGAGGTGTGAGGGCTGGCTGCCTAGGACGGAGCTCCAGGACCCCTGAGGCGAAGCGCAAGCCCAACTTCTGGCTTCTGCCCCCAGAAGTCCAGAAAAAGAGCAGCCCCATCTGGGGAGGCCCCCACGCTCCCACAGCTCTAGGGCCTGAACTTGCTGGCAATCTACTCCCAGCACAGGAAAGACACCCACCTAGGCGCGGATGCAGCAAGGAAAAGGGGAGCAAGCGAACCTTCGGTCAAAGGTGCGGGGGCACCGGCAGCAGCGCTGGTCCCAGAGGCCTAGGCCAGCCTGCAACTGCTCCTGCTGCCAGGGCCGGGGGGTGGGGGGGTGGGGGCCTGCACCCAGCTCAGCATTTGGCCCGCAGGCAGGATGCTGACAGGCAAAGGCTTCAGTCTCTGGCTTTTATTGGTTGCTTGTTTTCTCAAGGCCAGCATTAGGAAAGTCACCTGAGGTGGCAGTTTGGTCATGGGTGGAGGCAGGGCGGTCCGGTGGACAGGAAGCGGTGCAGCGTGGAACGATGGGTCCTTCACATGGAGTACCAGGCCAGGAGGCCGGCGGCCAGGGCCACACTGGCGGCCAGCAGGAACTGGAGGCCAGGCCTTCGCAGCACGGCCAGGGCTGCTCCGAAGGGGCAGCTGCTGCCTTCCAGGGCACCTGTGCGGCAGCACCCGGGGGACATGCCGTGAGTGGGGGCCAACACACCTGCCCCGGGCACGCAGGACACGCGAAGCCTACCTTTGTCTAACTGAGCAGCGTAGTAGGGGCACTTCCGCAAGTCTCCCTTCCCATCGTGCACAGGAAGCCCGTCCTGCGTGGGCAGTCTGCTGTGCGCGGGAAGCCCGTCGTGCACAGGGAGCCCGTCCTCCAGGGCCTCTTTGGCTAGCAAGGAGCCAGCCTGGTCCAGTTCATTGAATACCTGCAGATGCAAAGGATCGACAGCCGTCACCAGCCTGTGTCCCCAGACGGGCCGAGCAGGCAGGGACGGGAGTGTACAGGGCGGACACCTCCCCCAAGGGGGAGCTCTGGGAGGTGTGGCTGCACACGTGTTGCCCAGGCTGAGAGCCCACGGTGGACACCAGGGGGCAGACAGGAGAGCAGAAAGCACTGCTCACCCCCCCACGCCATGGGATCCCCAGCACGTCCCTGTTTGTGGGTGCTGGGTATTTCTAGCAAGAAACAGGAAGGTGGGAGGAGGCAGCTCTGGCAGGGCTGGCTGGTCCTGAGGGGCCCTCAGGCCTATGCTCAGGCCGGCACTTCCCTGGAGCAGAGGTCAGGGCCTGGGCTCTGGACACAGAACCAGCTTGCCAAACTTGGGCCTAACAGCTACTTGTAAACTGAATCATTCTCTTTGGTTCTCTGCCCAAACTTACCAAGCAGGACTTTTCACAGCAACCTTTGCTAAAAAGGGGAACTCCACATTCCTTCAGACCAGAAGCCTGGTGTGAGAGGGAGGGATATAGCTCCCACCTTCCCAACCCTTCAGCGTGCCGGGGTATCACGTTCCCAAAGCACCACACACAGGCTGTTGGTCAAGCAGGTTGGAACCCTGACTGGGGTTGTGCCCGCTGGCCTGTCTAGTCGCTAGACTTGCTCTCTGGCAGCCTATCTGTCCGAGGGCACTGATGCCCCTCAAGCGGCTCTGGGGCAGCCCTGCCGGCAGACACCCTTCCTGCCTGGCCCTGGCAGTACCTGCATGTTGAACTCGAAGGCCTTGTTGGCCTCCTCCACGATCTTCTCTTTGGTCTCTAGGTTCAGGTCGAGGGCATTCATCCTGGCCCGGTACAACTGCTTGAACTGCTGTGCGTTGTCCACATTCTCAAACAGGTAGAACTGGGTCCCTTCCCCTGTACTGGGGAGTTTCAGGGCCCGCTGGGCCACCTTCTTCAGCACCTGGCCCCCCGAGAGGTCCCCCATGTAGCGGGTGTAGGCGTGGGCCACCAGCAGCTCTGGCTTGTTCTGCCCCACCTCGTGGATCCGCTCCACGTACTTCCGGGTGGCCTCGGAGCACTGCACCTGCTCCTCCCAGTGCTCGCCGTAGAGATACTCCATGTCCCTGATCAGCGCCTTCTTCCGGTGTAGCTCCATGGGGAAGTACAAGGGGGCAAAGGCTGGGTGGTCCTTGTTCCGGTCGATCTCCTCCTCCAAGGCCGAGTACGTGAAGTACAGCGCGGTGGTGGCCAGCTGCCAAGGGTGATGGGGAGACCATGGGAGAGGGCCAGGGCCTGGGCCAGCAACTCCCAAGCCCACTGCCCACATTCCTGAGCACCCCCTCCACTCCCCACTTTCATACAGTGAGATATTTCATGTGCGCAGGAAGCGCTGGTTTCTTAAAGGAATGACACAGTGAATTCTTTGGAACACGGATCACTTCCTTTACATTACTACCTTCTTCCTTTTAAGACATGAAACCACAGCCTGATGCTGAGAAAACATGGGGTGTGGAGGAAGGCTGAGGGGGTGGGCCCTGTGGGACTAAGGGCCCCCAGCCCGACCCAGTTCACAACTGAGGGCACAAACCTTAAATAGCTCCTTCCTGATGTTGCCTTTCAAGAAGTCCTTGACAAACTGGGTGTTTTCCGCCCGGTCATGTGATTCCTTGGTCCCTTCCTTCAAGAGCTCGGAAAGGTCTACGATCCTATGGAGAGACCGTGTGTGAGTTAGCCCTCCAACTTGAGGCTGACCACTCGCCGAGCTCGAGGCAGAGGCTGCTCAGAAACGTGATTCCAGCCTCTCAGCAGGGAGCAGAGCCCAGACAGATGTGGGTCTGCTCCCAGGACTCAGGCGACACTCTGCATGACTCTGACCCACTCCTCCGTCGTGCCCACACAAGTGANTTCACAGGTCAGAGGAGACAGGCCACGGCCAAACTGACCCTCAGGTGTCTGAGAGGTGTGAGGGCTGGCTGCCTAGGACGGAGCTCCAGGACCCCTGAGGCGAAGCGCAAGCCCAACTTCTGGCTTCTGCCCCCAGAAGTCCAGAAAAAGAGCAGCCCCATCTGGGGAGGCCCCCACGCTCCCACAGCTCTGGGGCCTGAACTTGCTGGCAATCTACTCCCAGCACAGGAAAGACACCCACCTAGGCGCGGATGCAGCAAGGAAAAGGGGAGCAAGCGAACCTTCGGTCAAAGGTGCGGGGGCACCGGCAGCAGCGCTGGTCCCAGAGGCCTAGGCCAGCCTGCAACTGCTCCTGCTGCCAGGGCCGGGGGGTGGGGGGGTGGGGGCCTGCACCCAGCTCAGCATTTGGCCCGCAGGCAGGATGCTGACAGGCAAAGGCTTCAGTCTCTGGCTTTTATTGGTTGCTTGTTTTCTCAAGGCCAGCATTAGGAAAGTCACCTGAGGTGGCAGTTTGGTCATGGGTGGAGGCAGGGCGGTCCGGTGGACAGGAAGCGGTGCAGCGTGGAACGATGGGTCCTTCACATGGAGTACCAGGCCAGGAGGCCGGCGGCCAGGGCCACACTGGCGGCCAGCAGGAACTGGAGGCCAGGCCTTCGCAGCACGGCCAGGGCTGCTCCGAAGGGGCAGCTGCTGCCTTCCAGGGCACCTGTGCGGCAGCACCCGGGGGACATGCCGTGAGTGGGGGCCAACACACCTGCCCCGGGCACGCAGGACACGCGAAGCCTACCTTTGTCTAACTGAGCAGCGTAGTAGGGGCACTTCCGCAAGTCTCCCTTCCCATCGTGCACAGGAAGCCCGTCCTGCGTGGGCAGTCTGCTGTGCGCGGGAAGCCCGTCGTGCACAGGGAGCCCGTCCTCCAGGGCCTCTTTGGCTAGCAAGGAGCCAGCCTGGTCCAGTTCATTGAATACCTGCAGATGCAAAGGATCGACAGCCGTCACCAGCCTGTGTCCCCAGACGGGCCGAGCAGGCAGGGACGGGAGTGTACAGGGCGGACACCTCCCCCAAGGGGGAGCTCTGGGAGGTGTGGCTGCACACGTGTTGCCCAGGCTGAGAGCCCACGGTGGACACCAGGGGGCAGACAGGAGAGCAGAAAGCACTGCTCACCCCCCCACGCCATGGGATCCCCAGCACGTCCCTGTTTGTGGGTGCTGGGTATTTCTAGCAAGAAACAGGAAGGTGGGAGGAGGCAGCTCTGGCAGGGCTGGCTGGTCCTGAGGGGCCCTCAGGCCTATGCTCAGGCCGGCACTTCCCTGGAGCAGAGGTCAGGGCCTGGGCTCTGGACACAGAACCAGCTTGCCAAACTTGGGCCTAACAGCTACTTGTAAACTGAATCATTCTCTTTGGTTCTCTGCCCAAACTTACCAAGCAGGACTTTTCACAGCAACCTTTGCTAAAAAGGGGAACTCCACATTCCTTCAGACCAGAAGCCTGGTGTGAGAGGGAGGGATATAGCTCCCACCTTCCCAACCCTTCAGCGTGCCGGGGTATCACGTTCCCAAAGCACCACACACAGGCTGTTGGTCAAGCAGGTTGGAACCCTGACTGGGGTTGTGCCCGCTGGCCTGTCTAGTCGCTAGACTTGCTCTCTGGCAGCCTATCTGTCCGAGGGCACTGATGCCCCTCAAGCGGCTCTGGGGCAGCCCTGCCGGCAGACACCCTTCCCGCCTGGCCCTGGCAGTACCTGCATGTTGAACTCGAAGGCCTTGTTGGCCTCCTCCACGATCTTCTCTTTGGTCTCTAGGTTCAGGTCGAGGGCATTCATCCTGGCCCGGTACAACTGCTTGAACTGCTGTGCGTTGTCCACATTCTCAAACAGGTAGAACTGGGTCCCTTCCCCTGTACTGGGGAGTTTCAGGGCCCGCTGGGCCACCTTCTTCAGCACCTGGCCCCCCGAGAGGTCCCCCATGTAGCGGGTGTAGGCGTGGGCCACCAGCAGCTCTGGCTTGTTCTGCCCCACCTCGTGGATCCGCTCCACGTACTTCCGGGTGGCCTCGGAGCACTGCACCTGCTCCTCCCAGTGCTCGCCGTAGAGATACTCCATGTCCCTGATCAGCGCCTTCTTCCGGTGTAGCTCCATGGGGAAGTACAAGGGGGCAAAGGCTGGGTGGTCCTTGTTCCGGTCGATCTCCTCCTCCAAGGCCGAGTACGTGAAGTACAGCGCGGTGGTGGCCAGCTGCCAAGGGTGATGGGGAGACCATGGGAGAGGGCCAGGGCCTGGGCCAGCAACTCCCAAGCCCACTGCCCACATTCCTGAGCACCCCCTCCACTCCCCACTTTCATACAGTGAGATATTTCATGTGCGCAGGAAGCGCTGGTTTCTTAAAGGAATGACACAGTGAATTCTTTGGAACACGGATCACTTCCTTTACATTACTACCTTCTTCCTTTTAAGACATGAAACCACAGCCTGATGCTGAGAAAACATGGGGTGTGGAGGAAGGCTGAGGGGGTGGGCCCTGTGGGACTAAGGGCCCCCAGCCCGACCCAGTTCACAACTGAGGGCACAAACCTTAAATAGCTCCTTCCTGATGTTGCCTTTCAAGAAGTCCTTGACAAACTGGGTGTTTTCCGCCCGGTCATGTGATTCCTTGGTCCCTTCCTTCAAGAGCTCGGAAAGGTCTACGATCCTATGGAGAGACCATGTGTGAGTTAGCCCTCCAACTTGAGGCTGACCACTCGCCGAGCTCGAGGCAGAGGCTGCTCAGAAACGTGATTCCAGCCTCTCAGCAGGGAGCAGAGCCCAGACAGATGTGGGTCTGCTCCCAGGACTCAGGCGACACTCTGCATGACTCTGACCCACTCCTCCGTCGTGCCCACACAAGTGATGCTTGGCTTCTGTGCCCGGCTGAAGAAACACACACCTCTAACCCTACCACAGTGTGTGCTGACTTCAAGGAACAGACGACTTTGGGGAACGTGTCTCCCAGGATCCACACCCCTGAGAAGAACTGACCGTGCAGCTCCTAGGGTGGCCCAGCTGCCTTCCTCCCACCTTGGACCCACAGCCCCTGAAGATGACATAAGGCGGCTGGGACCCAGCACAGGAGGATGGGAGTGAGAGCAAGGCTGGGGAGGCAAGAGCCAGGACCAAGGCCTGTGCTGCTGAACAAAATTATGTGACAGATGCCAGCACCAGACAAGGCAGAGCAGGTGCTGGGCAGGGGCTCCTGCGCCATCCACACCCGTCGACCAGAGTGAGGAAAGCTTGGCCTCTCACGGCCAGTCTCTGCTGGCCTCTTTAGGAAACTGGCTCATACCACTCACGTGCTGAAAGCTTGGCCTCTCACAGCCAGTCTCTGCTGGCCTCTTTAGGAGACTGGCTCGTACCACTCACATGCTGCCAACAGTTTATTTTCAGCAATTATTCCAAGATGTAAAAAGAGAACTTTGCCAATGACAGGGCTATAAGGAGAGGCTGAGAACGATAAAGAGCAGGCCTGGGTGACTGGAGGCTTCAGGTGAATTGCCCCCAACCCAGTAAGGAAAGCCCTGGAGTTAAGAGCTGCTCCCACACCTGAGGGGTGGGAGACACTGGAAAGGTGCCAGCTTTGCCTCTGATTACCCTTTCTCACCCCAGATGACCAAACGCTCAGAATTCAGGAAGAAGAAATGGCCAGGAGCACCATCAAATCCCACCACTAGGCACTCGGAGCAGTGCCTGTCCTGCCTCCCTGCGTGGGGCGAGGGCGAGGAGGCGGCGGGCACAGAGCATCCCGGGGCCCGGCAGCACGACCTGACTGCACCACGGCTGCCACCGCTCACCTGCTGTGGTTCGCCTTCTCTGGTGCCCCGGAGATCCTTTTCTCTGGCTCATCCAACCCCTCTGAGGCCTCCAGTTCCGCTGACATGGCTGCTGCTCTCACACCTCTAGTCCTGCAGAGACACAGGAGCAGGGGATGTGGTGCCCACGGCAGGCACTCCCCAGTAGCCCGCTGGTTCTGCCACCCCCCCCTCCCCAGAGCACCGCCACCAGGAGGCGCCACAGGCCTCAGGGAAATTCTCATAAAAATAAAGCTCTGCAGTCACGTGGACTGTATCTGCATTGGACAAAATGTGAATATGGACAGTGGTAACAGTACTGTACTGATGCTGAACTTACTGATTTTTATAACTGCACTGTGGTTATTTACGAGAATGTCCTTGTTTTAGGAATCACACACTCGTGTAGTCACAAGTAATGGGGCATATTACCTGCAACTTATTGTCAAATGGCTCAGAGACAGAGTGTGTGTGCGTGTGTGTGTGTGTACAGGCACATACACTGCGGTGGGGGGACATACAAGTGAAGCACTTGAGTCAGTGCTGACGGTGAACCTGGATGAAACATACACAAGGATTCTATGTACCATTCTTACAACTTTTCTGTATTTTTGAGATATCAAAATTAAAAGTTACCTAAAACATAAAATAACAAAGGAATATGACTTAAATAAAAAAAGCAGTCGTGCAGCAGCTCTTAGTGTGGCACCAAGCGCATTGGATCCAGCCAGCCTGCCTGTTAGAGGCGGCGCCCTTGCGCAGAGAGCGTCCCCTCAGGGCGGCTCCAAAGGCCCCTGACAAGCCGCGCTGAGTCACCACGTGAGCAGACTGCCTCCAGCCCACTCCAGACTCTGCTGAGCTAGAGGAAGTGACTCGTGTAGGCCAGTCGATGCCCACTGCCTCTGCGTTCATCAGCCCAGGAGATCTGGTCCTGGAAGACTCCAAGTTCACCCTCCATCTGATGGTGCGACGGGAGAAGCCCATCTGGGAACAGTAGCACAGCTGCCCCAACACCAGCAGTAACACAGGACCAGAGCTACTATCACTGGGGCCAAATCAAGCCAAAGAGAGAAGAGACCTGAACTTTCTACCTCAACCAGTGTCTTCTTACTGAGTGTTACTGAGCTCTGCCCAGAAACAGGTGTCTAGGGGGACAAAGAAGATCCCTGAAAGGATAAAAAACCACTTCTATCTCAGCCCACAGATAACCACCATTAAGTATGTTGCTACATTTCCTTTCTGAGTTTTCTCTAGATAACATCTCCTTTGTTATCTTTGGAGATATTACAAGGCCTGGTTTTGCTCAGCAGTCTTTCTGAAACTTCTCTCAGCTTTAGATTTAGCGTTTATATAATGGAATTAATGACAGGAAGGATTAAGTAAGAACACAGAAGCACAGTGCCTGCCACATGGTACTACTACTCCTCCTCCTCCTAAGTCGCTTCAGTCGTGTCCGACTCTGTGCGACCCCATAGACGGTAGCCCACCAGGTTCCCCCGTCCCTGGGATTCTCCAGGCAAGAACACTGGAGTGGGTTGCCATTTCCTTCTCCAATGCATGAAAGTGAAAAGTGAAAGTGAAGTTGCTCAGTCAAGCACTCAGTAAATATTAGATATGATGGTGCACTTGTCCCAGGAACACTTAGAAAATAGCAGAGAGTAAAATAAGCCAGACAAGGCAGGATACTATTTCTGTGTGCAATCTTTTTTTAAAAAGGTTCAATTCAGAGAAAACAATGGAATGGGGATTGCCTAGGAGAGGAAGCAATGGGAATGGCTGGTAAAATGGTACAAATATTCAGTTATATTGTGAATAAGGTCTGAGAATCTAATGAAAAGCGTGGTGACTATAGTTGATAACTGTTGTTCAGTCACTAAGTCATGCCCTACTCTTTGCGACCCCATGGAATGCAAGACTCCTCTGTCCTTCACTATCTCCCAGAATTTGCTCAGATTCATGTTCATTGAGTCATTGATGCTATCTAACCATCTCACTCCCTTCTGCCCCCTTTGCCTTCAATATTTCCCAGCATCAGGATCTTTTCAAATGAGTCAGCTTTCTGCATCAAGTGGCCAAAGTACTAGCGCTTCAAGCATCAGTCCTTCCAATGAATATTCAGGGTTGATTTCCTTTAGGATTGACTGGCTTGATCTCCTTGCTGTCCAAGGGACTCTCAGGAGTCTTCTCTAGCAGCACAGTTCAAAAGCATCAATTCTTCGGCACTCAGTCTTCTTTATGGTCCAATTCTCACATCTGTATATGATCACTGCAAAAACCCTAGCTTTGACTATATGGACTATAGTTGATAATACCGAACTGAAATCTGAAATTTGCTAAAAGAACAGATCTTGAATGGTTCTCAGTTCTTTAAAAGGGTAAACATGCGAGGTGATGGATATATTAAGTCAATGTATACATATACCAAATCATCACTTTTTTTAAAGCAATTAAATTTTTAAATTTTAAATATATTACAGTTTTATTGTCAATGATAAGGTCTGAGAATCTAATGAAAAGCGTGGTGAAAGCTGGAAAAAAGAGGGAATAGAAATAGCAGGATATAGAAAATGGGATCTTCTCCTGACAAATCAGATATATTCTCCTCTATAAAAATGCTGGTGAACAGTGTGGTGCAGACTGTCAATGACAGACAGGAGCTGGGGTTGGGGAGAGGAAGTGCCTCTAGATGGCAGAACAGTAGGAACAATGCTAGAAATGGGACAGCCACAGAAATGGTGAAAGGCTGCCTTCTATGTGTCCTCTTTCCTAGGGGTCAAGGTAGACTTTGCCAACCCTGAAATAAGCTCCACATAGCCTCCCCCAGGTCATTCATACTGACCTGATTTTTTGTCCACACCTCGAACCTTGTGGGATCTTAGCTCTAACTGGTCAGAGATCAAACCCAGGCCCTAGGTGAAAGCTCTGAGTCCTAACCACTGCACTGCTAGGGAATTCCCCAGACTTTAAAGAAAGAACATCTGAGCTCCACTCCCTTAGGGACCTTAAGAGCCACAGTTTTTCTCCAACTGCTCAGCACTCAGATTGCAGAGAGGAGTGGGTGCTGTGAAGAAATTTCTGGGCTTCCCAGAGGAGAGAAGGCTGCAATAAAGCCCCAGAGGCTCTAGGCAGGTATGTGGCTATGCTGAGGACACCCCAGGCACCGGAGGCCTGCAGCCCCAGGCTGCTTACAGGAAAAACTAGTATCTGGCAAAGACAGAACAACTGTCATCCGGTTGCCTAGGTTACCAATTGTGGTAACTTGGGTAAACTTCCTGCACCTGATCACCATGGTGTACACAGGGATGGTGTTAGTGACTCAATCTGACCATTAACTGGTCTACTTGATGATACTGCACTCTGGAAGGTGTAGTCACTCGAGCAACAAGGCTTCTACTTCTCTTCAAAAGAGAGGAAGAGATAGCCGGCTTCCACCAGTGCCCACCTTAGCATTTTTTTCCACAGCAGCACTTTATTTGTGCCAGTACCTCCTCAGGTACACCCTCCACCCACCCTCTTCCACTGGTCCTGCCCAAGAGCCTCGAATTCCCACCTCCCCACTCCCAGGAGGCCAGACTCTAGCACCGGGGACAGGGCTGCAGCTGTCTGCTTCACTGCTATAGCTCCAGGGCCTGGGGAATAACGGGCTCTCCATAAACACTTGCTGAAAACAAATCAAAGGAAAGAAGGCACACGGGAAATGCTGTAAAGCGTGCCACCAGCAGCAGGCGCCAGCAGACAGCAAGGCACACTCTGCGGCCCCCCACCTCAACAGGTTCTCAACTCAGAACAGGGTTAAAAAATTTTGCTTTGAAGGAAGGGTAGATTCCAGTTTATCCCATTCCAGCAGCAATTATACTGAGTCCCTAACGCAGGCTGAGGACTTCCCTGGTGGCTCAGTGGTAAAGAGTCCACCTGCAATGCAGGAGCCACAGGAGACATGGGTTTGATCCCTGGGTCAGGAACCTACTTCCAGTATTCTTGCCTGGAGAACCCCATGGACAAAGGAGCCTGGAGGGCTACAGTCCATGGTGTGGCAAACAGTCGGACATGACTGAAGCAACTTAGCAAGCACGCACACAGCGCAGGCTGAAAGTGCCATCTGGTAGGAAGGAGAACATTCTCAGGAAGGCTTACTTAGCATATTCACCCCACAGGGGCTGAGTTCCAGAAAAAGGGCCGCCTGGAGGCCTGGCACTGTTCCTC
>SJYW01054073.1:164207-198944 GCA_006410735.1 Raphicerus campestris | reverse complement strand
CAGAAAAATAAATGACCCAATCAAAAAATGGGCCAAAGAACTAAATAGACATTTTTCCAAAGAAGACATATGGATGGCTAACAAACACATGAAAAGATGCTCAACATCACTCATTATCAGAGAAATGCAAATCAAGACCAGAATGAGGTACCACTTCACACCCGTCAGAATGGCTGCGATCCAACAGTCTACAAGCTATAAATGCTGGAGAGGGTGTGGAGAAAAGGGCACCCTCTTACACTGTTGGTGGGAATGCAAACTAGTACAGCCACTATGGAGAACAGTGTGGAAATTCCTTAAAAAATTGCAAATAGAACTGCCTTATGACCCAGCAATCCCACTGCTGGGCATACACACCAAGGAAACCAGAATTGAAAGAGACACATGTACCCCAATGTTCACTGCAGCACTGTTTATAATAGCCAGGACATGGAAACAACCTAGATGTCCATCAGCAGATGAATGGATAAGAAAGCTGTGGTACATATACACAATGGAGTATTACTCAGCCATTGAAAAGAATACATTTGAATTAGTTCTAATGAGATGGATGAAACGGGAGCCGATTATACAGAGTGAAGTAAGCCAGAAAGAAAAGCACCAATACAGTATACTAACACATATATATGGAATTTAGAAAGATGGTAATGATAACTCTGTATGCGAGACAGCAAGAGAGACACAGATATATAGAACGGACTTTTGGACTCTGAGGGACAGGAAGAGGGTGGGATGATGTGGGAGAATGGCATTGAAACATGTATACAATCATGTAAGAAATGAATCACCAGTCTATGTTCGATACAGGATATAGGATGCTTGGAGCTGGTGCATGGGGATGATCCAGAGAGATGATATGGGACGGGAGGTGGGAGAGGGGTTCAGGGTTGGGAACTCATGTACACCCGTGGCAGATTCATGTCAATGTATGGCAAAACCAATACAGTATTGTAAAAGTAAAATTTAAAAAATGATCTGCAAACTAGAAATTTTAAAAATATATGTAATAAAAGGCTAGAATCATTTTACACTGAAATGTATAAACCAAGACTTAGCATCACTTTCCAAATTCTCATGCATTTTTTATGTTCCATGTTAATTTATTGAATTTGTTTTGATATAATTATATGATGTTTCTAAAACATTTTAACCAGAATATTTCATGTGTGTCTTTAAGAGAGAAAGCCAAACGAACCCAAATAAATCTAGTCTACAGAACTGGAAGCATTCCTAAAATGGCCTTTCATGATCCCAAGCTATCCATAAACTTAAATATTTTAGCCAACAAATTCAAGCCAAGTTTTCATTGATTCCAATAACATATTAATTTATTTAAATATATGTATTGTTTCCCTAAACCTTCAAGTAAATTGCTGTTATAGGCAGAAATCCTGTGCTTAACTGTCTTTCTGTTGATGTTTCCAAACAGCTACATATACCCTAAGGAAGACATATCAGAGGTTGAAAATTGCATTACTCCATCACAGAAAAGCAATGTTGCAGATTGACATGAAAGTTTCTGAACCCAGGACCAAAGTTCTGATAACAATCTGCCTTTATGAAATGGAGAAATATTTGAACATTTTAAAAAGAAAATTTTCTGAAGTACTGAAGATGTATTGATGTGTTCTTGACTCACAAAATAAAACAGAGTCATGACTTCTGGCTATCGGTGTTCTCTAGACTTTCCCAGAATCAGGGGCACACCTCTGATAATGGAGAGGCCAAGGTTGTTGCTGATGGTAATAGCAGCTCCCACACAGCATGTCACTGGCATCAGTCTGGGTACCTCACATACAGGAGTACATGGAACTATTTAGGCTTCCTTCCTAACCTGGAGTCACCTGAGCATTCACTCCATCATCATGCTCCAGCATAAGTAGAAATGATTATCTACCACACACTGTCTTATCAGTCTGTACACTCATCTGTTTGCTCATTTTCCAAGCATTGTTGAACATGTCCGTATCCTTGAGTTTCCCTGGTGGCTCAGCTGGTAAAGAATCCATCTCCAATGCAGGAGACCTGGATTTGATTCCTGGGTTGGGAAGATCCCCTGGAGAAGGAAACAGCTACCCACTCTAGTATTCTGGCCTGGAGAATTCCACAGACGGTATTGTCCATAGGGTCCCAAACAGCTGGACAGGACTGAGTGACTTTCACTTTCACTCTCACACTCCATGTCCTTGGTGTTTGAAATGCTCACAGACACATCGAGGAAACAAGTATGTTAACACAATTCCACAAAATGAAATAATTTATGAGCAATGCAATAATATTATTAAAACCACAACCTTTGCTTAATCTCAAATGATTAGTTTTGTACTTGTTTTCAGAATACTAGGCCCAGCTGAATAAAGATCCTATTGTTACACTGATCTTACTCATAAATGTAGGCAAGACATTAATTTCTCCCTCAAAAGCCACACATCTTAGAGTTCTTTGACTCAAAGTGTTTTGTTGTCTTTTTCAAATTTTTGTTCAATCTTGTTAATATTTTACTGCTTGCGTATCGTCCAGACCTTCACTTTTCTTAGCTAGGAAGTACAGAATCAATATTATTTTACCATGGCTATTCCAAATTTATTCCCTCTCAATTTTCTGCCTCCCCAGGTTCTCTTCCTTAGATCATTTTTTTTTCTTTTGCAAAAAATTTCTCTTCTTAAAAAAAGAAAAGAGTTCACCCAGGTCCAGCTTTTTTTTTTTTTGGTCTGTTTATTATTTTTTAATGTATTAGCCCATATAACCATTACACTAAGGAACATAATCAAATTTCTCAATCTATTTTATAAAACCTTCAGACTCTAGGAAACCTTGCCTCTCTCTATAATCTCTTACCTAGTCCCTAGCTGTTTTCTCTTCATTTCAGGTCAATGTTACAGTGTTTCTTCATTTGATCATATCTTTCAATTCTCCCTGTTTTCTTCCCAAAAACATTTCCCATGAAAGGTCTTCTTGACACAGGATATCCTATCTATAGCCCTCCCCATTAACCATCTAATCAGTTCATAACACTCCATCCCCTTATTTCCAACAATGAGCTAGATCATGATCATTCCCCACCTACACACTTCTGTTTACACTGTTCCTTTTATTTGGAATGCCTTCCTATCTCTTATATGAGAAAAATAATTATAAAAATCTAAATGTCTAGCAACAACAACAAAAATCCATTAATTATGACAGTTCCACACATAGGAATATTGTACAAGAAATTAAATTTTTGATTCCAGAAGTAAAATCACCCAAGTTTCTGCCATTTTCTGAAATTATATAAAGTACATGAAAATCTTTTCAAACAAGTTGAACCTCATTCACCAACAAGAACATGCCAAACTTCAAGGTAGCTGCTATCAATTATGTCAATTATCACGTTGGCACTCTCACCATCTTCACTTTATGGATTATGTTAATTTTAAGTGTCACCTTTGTAGAATCACAGGATGATCACATATTTGATTATATATTATTCTGAGTGTTTATGTAATGGTAATTCTGGATGAAATTAACATTTATATGAATAGACTAAGTAAAGCAGAATCAAAATCAACTTAATATAGTTGAGTCTCATCCAATCAGTTGAAGACTTGAATAGCAACAGAAAGGTTGACCTTCTCCTGACTATGAGGACTCTTCTGCCTGACTGCCTTGGAACTGGGACATCAGCTTTTTTTTCCTGCTTTCTGATTCAAAGGGAAACACTGGCTCCTCCTGGGTCTCATGCTTTTGGATTCAAATTGGAAGAAAACCATCAGTTCCTCCTGGGTTTTCAGCTTACCCATTCACCCTGCAAATCTTGGGATTTACCCAACTCCATAGCTGCATAAGGGCTTCCCAGGTGGTGCTAGTGGTAAAGAACCTGCCTGCTAATGCAGGAGAGATGGAGGTTCAATCCCTGGGTCAGGAAGATCCCCTGGATGAGGGCATGGCAACCCACTCCAGTATTCTTGTCTAGAGAATCCCTGGTGGGCTACACAGTCCATAGGGTCACAAAGAGTCAGACACGACTGAAGCGACTTACCATAGCTGCATAAGCTAATTCTTTATAATAAATCTATTTACACACACACACACCCCTGCGGGTTCAGTCCTTGGATATCTTGACTAACAGAACAGGTGAAGACACTGAGGCACACACAAGTTCAGTAACCTATCCTTAGTTTCACAGAGCTGAGAAGCGGAAAACTCATCCAGTCCAAGAAATCTGGCTCCACAATCTGTGCCTGTCAGCATTTCACTCTAAATTTATGATAGACACGTTCCACGAGTAGTGCTCATAGATTTGTCTTGTTTTGAGAGAGAATGAATAGCATGTATAGGGCATATATTTCCAAGCATTCTAACATGAGTGATGTGAATGGGCATTTACGTTGTTTTCAAAGCATTATAAACATCCTTATATGCCTATCTTTATAATTTTTTCTTTTATTTATGTAGCACAAATTCCTAGCCATGTAATTTCTATGTGAAAGAATACATGCATTTTCAATTTTAACAGATATAGAGAAATTACTTTCCTAAATAACTGTACCAATTTATATCCTTGACAAAAGTATATGGCAGTGTCCTTTCTTGTTTTGAGGTGTGATTATGTGTATGGTTCCTAACTATATAACCTTTACTTATTTATTTATTTTTTAATTGAAGGATAACTGCTTTACAGAATTTTGTGGTTTTCTGTCATAAATCAACAAGAATCAGCCATAGGTACACCCATGTTTCCTCCCTCCCAAACCTCCCTCCCATGTCTCTCCCCATCCCACCCTTCTAGATTTGAACATTCCAACAGACTACTGAACTATGGTAATTCCTGGTAATAAATTACCTTTTGGCTTAAATTAGTTACAAACATCACAAACCAGTTCTGAAGAACAAAACTGATAATATGTATCCAAAAACTCAATTATTTTGTCACCCAGATTCATGGACTCAATCTTATTTAAGCTATAAGGTCTTGTGAGGTTTTTTAGTTGTTGTAATCTTTCAGTGCTTTATATCTAAGTCAAACATACTCTCTATATGGAAACTTGTTGGTCCAATCATCTTACAGATCTAGAGAAAAAGAAAAGAACTATTCTAACTAGACAAACTTTTTGGATCTTTTGTAGTAGTGCAAGCATTCTTCTAGGTGCTGCTAATTCATCTGGATCATGAATTAGGAAAGGACAACATCAAGTCCAACAGAATCTACACTCTATTACATTTTTCTCTCTTGATTCATTGGTACTTAGGCTGGTCTCTTGGATTCTTTTGTATCTCTTAGGTTTTAATATTCTGTAGAATATTGTGCAAATGCTAAAGTAACTTATTTTTCTATGAAAAAAGAATAATAGCAATTTCCCTCAATGTGCAACTCTGAATATTGTTTCTTTAAAAAAAGATCTCCCCACTTGATAGACTAGTTTAAAGATACTGCTAACATTTTACTATCCTCAAAGTATGATTTATAAGAACAATGGTCAAGAAAGAGATCTGGTATTTTAGTTCAATTTCTTCCCCTTGCTTTTTGTATGAACTTGGGCAACTCATTTACATAGGGCTCAATTTCATTTTCAATATGTGATAATTATATTTAAGTATATTTAAATTTCCTTTTAGCTCAAAATTTGTATGATGCATTAAGAAGTCTTAACACGTGTTCGTATTTCTGAATGTCCTTACTATTTCCTTTGCTATCATTATTCTGTTGTATTGAAAGCTCAAAGGAGGAAGAAATTGTATCTGTTTAACTCATTTGGTATAGGATAGCACCAAGGGGCTTAGAAAATGCTTTAAATTATTATGACAGGTTAGTAACAATATAATTTGCAGTGAATTCAATGTGTGTAAGAAACAGAGAGAAGAGAACTTTAAAAACTTTATAGAAACAAGTCTGAGAAATCATGTAAACCAAAACAGTCTTTCAATATCAATAAAAAGACACAGTTTTATGACAAGCACTAATTGACCTCTGAATCCCATGAAAATAAAACTTTGGCTGAGTCCAAAGTGTCCTTTGCATTAATATCAAGACCTACAGAGGAAAATTGTCTGCAAAGAACGAATTCCACTGTATTATCAGCAGTATGCTCTAGGGAAATTAGCTGCATTGGGAATTTTCCTACAGAGGGATTTTATTACATAGAATAATTTATCTTCAAGTGAAAAAGTAGAAGATGTACTAAAATTTAAGCTTTTAAAAGACAAGTACCCAAAGACAGTCCCATGGATTCAGATCATCTATCACAAATGTAAGCAAAGTCTTCCACAGACATTTTCTCAGTGGCTAAAAAAGCTTAAATGCCTTTTAACTTTTCAAAACAAAATATCATCATTGCTTCAGTTTGTCCCAATATACCTAGTTCTCTAAAGAAAAGCTAAAATTTCCAAAGAATGTTCATTATCTATAAATATTATACATTTTCCTAGATATCACCCTAAGCACCCCAATTCAAATGCTTTAGGAATCCATGTAGATTAAATCTATGCATGCTAAGTCACTACAGTCGTGTGTGACTCTGTGCAGTCCTTGGACTGCAGTGACTCCTGCCCCAGGCTCCTCTGTCCTTGAGGATTCTAGGCAAGACTACTGGAGTGGGTTGCCATGCTCTTCTTCAGAGGATCTTCCTGACCCAGGGATCAAACTCGTGTCTCTTATGTTTCCTGCATTGGCAGGTGGGTTCTTTACCACTAAAGATTAAATAATCCCATGTAAAATGTCTAATATAAATGCAGTGTAAAAGCNAGTCCATGCATGCTAAGTCACTACAGTCGTGTGTGACTCTGTGCAGTCCTTGGACTGCAGTGACTCCCGCCCCAGGCTCCTCTGTCCTTGAGGATTCTAGGCAAGACTACTGGAGTGGGTTGCCATGCTCTCCTTCAGAGGATCTTCCTGACCCAGGGATCAAACCCGTGTCTCTTACGTTTCCTGCATTGGCAGGTGTGTTCTTTACCACTAAGGATTAAATAATCCCATGTAAAATGTCTAATATAAATGCAATGTAAAAGCAAGCCTGGGAAAAATACAACTTGGTGATCACATTACAAAGAAAGTCTCCTCCTGCATAGTTGAAAGTCATGCTGAATATGACAACAAATTTTGAACTCACTATTAGTTAGGCAGCTAATACATCTTTCAAGCTATGGTTGTTAGGCATAGCAATAGTTGCTAAACTATAAGGGAAACATAAAAAAAGTTGCTAAACATAAGGGAAGGCACTGAAATTACAGCCTGGATGCCACAATGAGCAAAACAAGTAATTATCAATAACAGTCCAAACACCACATGTTCTCTAGTTAATAATAATGTCTTCTTGCCATGTACACAACTGGCATGGGAGAATTCTTTCTCTATGATATTCATTCATTCACACACACACACACACACACACACACACACCCTGCATGCTCACCAAGGAAAGGAGAAAACAAAGGATGAAAATGGGCTTTGGCATTCTAGCTGTAATTTTCACTTTTCTGTGAGATGAGAGTTGTTGTGGGCATCAAAACATGAAAAGCCTGAGCCTAAATGAGCTGCTTTCTCACAGGGATACCTATTCTAGAACCCTTTACAGAGAAGAGAGGAATGGCCCTTTTCACCTCTTTGACTGAACAGTTACAGTCAAAATAATGCATTGCACCCTCTAAGTTTAGCCACAGAAAAAGTATTTAATCAATTACCCAGTTCAGGCAAGGAATAAAAGGTGCTGCTACGTGACTTACAAATTGCATACAGAAATTGCAATCAGAAATTCTTTAAACCAAAATCAGAGTGATGGCCACAACTGCTCCTATAGACTAGTCCCCTTTGCCTGCCATCAGATTTGGGAAGGTACCTGAATTTTCATTTTCTTACATTAACCTTTAAAATGTCTTAGTCTTTCACCTGTTGTCCTTATTCTTCTCTATTCCCATTGACTTAGTAGGGTTTTCATTTCCAGGAATGTTTTCAGGTACTAAATACTGTGGAAGGTAACCACTGGTCCTCGAGTAATTTTTTTTTTACTTATTAACCTATTTACATTGTGTGCTGAGCTCATTCATCTTGAACCCTTTAAGTTGGTGACAGCTGCCCAGTGGAATCTAATTTTAACATTCCCACTCCACTGTTGGTCACTATGCCTACTGTCTCTTCTCACTATGCATAGCACAAGTTCAGCCCTTTACCTACATCACAGATCTGAGACCCATGCCTTGTCGAGGCTGAGGGTACACTCTTCTGAAAGTTATTCCAGAAGGAAAAAAAGTAAATCCTACCTTTTGAAGTATTAATTCATTCTGAACAACTCTTTGAAAACTCTTGAAAAGTTCTGTTTACTGATTCTAAACGCAATACTTATTTTGGCCACTCAGTTTTCTTACTTATAAATGATGAAGCCATGTTTTTCACTCAATAGATGTCGTAGAATGAATCGCAATTTATTAAGCAGATTTCAAGAAAAATGAGAGACAGTTATAATAGTGGAGACTAGACCAGAAGGGTTGGAAATCTTCTCCCCATCTTCCCTCTTCACTTTTTCCCCCAGGCCAGGCCCAAATGCCACCAAACGCATCCTTCTCTGACCCAGTTTGATAACAACTGTTGAGAACATCACTGCTCCTCCAGTTGCTTTTTAATATTTACCTTCCCTCTCCTTAGTTGAACTCAAGGGCAGAAGGAGGAACAGTTCAGTATTGCTGTGAACTGGGGACTTCTCTATGCTAGCTCTGTTAATTCTCACAACAACCTAGCAATTTAGTGTTTAAGTGATTTTGTTTTCCCTAGGAATGTAGAAAAGTCAGGATTAAATCCCTATTTCTATCTTACTACAAAGCCTCTGTTCTTTTCATTTCACTACATTGCCTCTACAATTCTTTAATTTTAATAAAAATCATAACACTTAGCTCTCGTGCAACAGTGATTCAGTGACACAGCCAAACTCTACATAATAAACACCTAAATCTTAAAAGAAAATGATTAACACTAACAAATGTGTAGAACTAACATTTATCCTGAATAAGATGAAGTTGAAGAACAAATATGTAGTGAAATATAAAAGGTCAAATGGACCGAAGTACTTTTTAAAAGTGAAATAGATTAAAAAGAAAAACTAGATAATAAAAGATAAAAAAGATAATACTGCAATCAACATTCTGATTTTATTTAATTTTTTAATAAAATATTTTAAGGACCTAGTATAAATTTAAAAAATAAGCAGAAATAAAAGAAATTGGTATAAATAATCTATATATATATATATGAATGATAGAAAATTTGCCTCTCAACTAAGATGATTAAAATTATGGTAAATATAATAGAACTAAAGATCACCCACAGGATGTGAATTTTGCAAAATTTCCAAAGGTACTTGGTTAAGATCCTTGGAAGAGGCTATAAACAGAAATAAGCTCTAGATTAGTAACAGATACCTGATGTGCATCATTAACAGGTTAAGTTGTTGTTTTTTTTTAAAGCAAAATTAAGGTTCATTTCTAGGCTTCCATCATGATAATAGTTAACAATGATAAGGGTCAATATTTGAATTAACAAGCTTAATATGATTATAAGGAATTTTAATCACAATTGGTTCAATAGTGAATTAGTAAAAACCATCCTAGACTATGAAGAATACAGTTTCTTTTTTAAAAAAATAGAAAAAGAATTTCTTTTTAAGTTTAAAAAAGGGTAGTACTGAACTGAACTTAAAGAACTATAAAGCAGTTGTTCCCCCCCCCAAAAAAAAAGGGAAAAAACAATCAGAACCTCTTTTATTTTTAAGGGTGTAATATCCTGTGATGAGAAGACTTTAAAACTCTTAATGTGTGGCGTAGATCAATGATGTTCTTTCAAGTAGTATTCAATAGCAAATAGAATACGTTGGCCCAGAGAAATTACAAATGGTAGACTGATAATTGTACACTGGCAGCATAATGAATAACCTCAGTACTGAGTAGAGCTGGTCAGCTAATTTCAAAGTTTCCATAGAGACTGGAAATATAGCTCTGTAGTTGCCTCTATCTGACTCGGGTTTTTAAATTTTTAGCTTCTATAAAGCTTGACAATGGTTAAAGGCAAAATAAGATTTACATATAAAAGGACCCTGCCATGATTGCCTGTCCTTTAATAAAAAGGTAGAGAGAGAGATGAAGATTGTCAGAATTATACTTATTCATTTTATTTCAGATCAATAATAAGAGAATGAGGAACTTTTTCAGGAAATTTAAGAGCCAAAAATTTGTGAACCAATTAGGAAAGCTTCTGTGAAAGTCACAGTATCCATGGTTTGTGGGATTCACAGCATCAAGAAGTTATAGATATAAACACTGTTAGGTTTCAAAGAGATGGATAAGTTTAGCACAGTGTAATGGTTTTATCCAATTTGTGGTTATGTAAGACAAGACAGAAGTACCCACAAGGGTGTAGAAATTCATATACATAACACAGTGTATCTAGAAGCTTGTTATTCAAATACCAAATGTTGGTCATTAATCTTATTATAAACAGCAAAGTAATATTTATACCTATATCACACTTGGGTAATAAGAATGGCATATTTTATTCAAGTTGTTGCTAATTGGTTTCAAACTCAAACTTCTCTTTCATTTATTACCCAAATGCCTTTATAGTTATATAAAATTAGTTTAAAAGAACCACAACTTTTCTTATTTTTAAATCTAGATACTCACAGACATCTACAGAAAATGACTTTTCTTGTTTGCATGATTGCCATGAGTTGAGTTCAATCGCTCAGCCGTGTCTGACTCTTTGTGACCCCATGGACTGCAGAACACCAGGCCTTTCTGTCCATCACCAACTCCCGGAGTTTACTCAAACTCTTGTTCATTGAGTTGGTGATGCCATCCAACCATCTCATCCTCTGTCATCCCCTTCTCCTCCTGCCTTCAATCTTGCCCAGCATCAGAGTCTTTTCCAAGCATCAGGGTCAGTTTTTTCCATCAGGTGGCCAAAGTACTGGAGTTTCAGCTTCAGCATCAGTCCTTCCATTGATACCTCCAAGACGATTTCCTTTAGGATGAACTGGTTGGATCTCCTTGCAGTCCAAGGGACTCTCAAGAGTCTTCTCCAAAACCACAGTTCAAAGCATCAATTCTTCAGTACTCAGCTTTCTTTATAGTTCAGCTCTCATTCATACATGACTACTGGAAAAATCATAGCCTTGACTAAATGGACCTTTGTTTGGAAAGTAATGTCTGCTTTTTAATATGATGTCTAGGTTGGTCATAACTTTTCTTCCAAGGAACAAGTGTCTTTTAACTTCATGGGTGCAGTCACCATCTGCAGTAATTTTGGAGCACCCCAAAAAAAGTCTGTCACTGTTTCCACTGTTTCCCCATCTATTTGCCATGAAGTGATGGGACCAGATGCCATAATCTTAGTTTTCTGAGTGTTGAGTTTTAAGCCAACTTTTTTACTCTCCTCTTTCACTTTCATCAAGAGGCTCTTTAGTCATGATTGCCATAGACTGAATGTTTGTGTCCAAAGTTCATGTTAATCATAATGGCCCAATATGATGGTATTTAAAAGTGTGCTTATATCCTGAGGGTGGAGCCCTGGTAAATAGGACCAGTGCCCTTATTAAAAGAGGCCCAGAGAGTGTCCTTATTTCTTTCACCTGAAGTTACAATGAGAAGACTGGTATCTATGTACCAGGAAGTAAGTCCCACCAGACATTAAACCCGTCAGCACCATAATGTTAGACTCATCAGCCTCCAGAATAGTGACAAATCAATTTCCTTTGTTTATAAACCACCAGTCCATAGTGTTTTCATTAGAACCAGACTAAGACAATGATAGATATGTGCATATTGCCCTCTCATTCAACACCTTCAACTAGCTCTATCCCTCATGAGTTCTCTGCCTCAAACCCTCATCTAGCTAGAGGATATCTCTCACTGTTCTTTGTGTCACCACCAATGACCATTTCCAGGAGTTATACACAGTGCCCATCATTCCAGTGACCAGTGGCCCACCATGGGACTAGAGTACTAGGAAAGTGCACACTGAATTCAGGGGCTGCTGTGAGGAGGATAGCTTCATTTTGTCCAAACACAGGAGAAGGAGACGAATTAAACTTAACTTCTGAAAAAAGCAAGGCATTTCAGCTAAAGAAATACTCAGGAACAAATAGCAAACGATGATTTATAAAGCTTAAAAAAATCTAACTCCTCAAAAGTACCTCTGAATCCTTAAATTAAATCCTCAGCCTAGAATTTAAACAAATGAAGAATACTGATCAATTAATTTATATAAATACTTGAAGCATAACTTCAATTTTCAATAGTCTTTTAAAGAAAATTACCTTTTCTACCTTAAAAATAAGCTGATGTTTTTAAAAATAACATTATTATATAAAACAAAGCTCCTGAATTATAGTTGAAAGACAAGAAGTAGCCAATGTTTTGCTGCTGTTGTTTCCCTGCTTAGTGGTTTTTATCTGACCAGGGATAGAACCCATGCCCTCTGCACTGGGGGCACAAAGTCTTAAACACTGGACTGCCAGGGAAGCCCCAAGATTTGACCTTTTTTAAGTGCAAAATTCTGTGGTATTAAGTGCATTCACAATGTACAACCATCACTGTTGTGCAACCATTACTACTTATTTCCAGAACCCTTCATCATTTCATATTGGTCAATGGATTTTAGTTAAGTTTTTCATTTAGTTCATTTATTAACTATAAAAACCCTTTAATCATTCATTCAACCAAGGTCTATCAGATATATTAGGGTTTGTTTTTTTTTTCTCTTACTACTTTAAAGGGATATTGGAAAGGTCTTTTGTTCTCTACTGGTGGTTGCTGCTTGACTGACAACCAAATCATTCCAATTAAGAGTCAGAAATTAATGATCAATGTTCTCTTGATGAATTTCTGGCTTGCTTCTTTGAACTTCATTCAGTGTGAAGTTGATCCCTTTGAGATGCCATGTACTTACTCCTTGGAAGGAAGGTTATGACCAACCTAGACAGTATATTCAAAAGCAGAGACATTACTTTGCCAACAAAGGTCTAGTCAAGGCCATGGTTTTTCCAGTAGTCATGTATGGATGTGAAAGTTGGACTATAAAGAAAGCTGAGCACCAAAGAATTGATGCTTTTGAACTGTGGTGTTGGAGAAGGCTCTTGAGAGTCCCTAGGACTGCAAGGAGATCCAACCAGCCCATCCTATAGCAGATCAGTCCTTCTTTGGAAGAACTGATGTTGAAGCTGAAACTCCAATATTTTGGCCACCTGATGCAAAGAGCTGACTCATTTGAAAAGACCCTGATGCTGGGAAAGATTGAGGCAGGAAGAGAAGGGGACAACAAAGGATGAGATGGTTGGATGGCATCACCGATTCAATGGACATGAGTTTGAGTAAACTCCAGGAGTTGGTGATGGACAGGGAGGCCTGGCATGCTGCGGTTCATGGGGTTGCAAAGAGTCAGACATGACTGAACAACTGAACTGAACTTGAGGTGACTTAACCATCAAAAATTAGAGTTTTAAAAATGAATCCTGGTAGTGATGAAACTGTTTTATATCTTGAGTGTATCAATGTCAACATCTTGGTTGTACGTCACTATAGTTTTTGCAAGATGTCACCATTGGAGGATACCATTGACGGGTACAGAGTCTCTGTATTATTTCTTATAACTATATGTAAATATGTTATTCACTCAGAAAAATGTGTAATTAAAAAAAATCCTGTGTAAATAAATCAGGATTTGAGGATACAGACTATTAACCCTTTCTCTTGACTTTCACTTTTCTGTCCATTTCTCCAATATGGTCTAAATTTCTCTGATTATCATAGCCTACAGACTGAAATGCATGAAGGTATTAATATTTATATAATGATTTAACTCTTTGTTCTCCAAAGCTGATTGAAGGCAATTTTACTGAAATCTAAACAAGAAATGTTTTAATAAAGACACATGTACAGCTGTCCTTCTTAAATCTACAAATTCTCATATGCCTAAGCCTATATATATATATATATATATATGTACATATATATATATACACACACACACACACACACACACACACAACAAGCCTTGGAGAACTGAAGTACTAAAAAATTTGTAAAAAACCTCATAAATTTACTTGTTAAAAATATATTTATAAAAATAATAAGAAAAACACTAAAAAAGTATTGTCTATGACACTGCAACACTGAACACATTAATACTGAGTAATGTACACTAATGTCCTCTTTTCATTCTTCACTTGTTAAAATCTTTTCAACTTCGTCCTTCTCCACAGAGGCAATTAACTACTAATATACTTATTTTGATGTGTTGGAGATCATATGCATACCAGGCAGCAATTTCAGAGAAATTTCAAAGCCTTTCTAATTTTATCACCTTTAAACAATTAGTCTCAGCCTTGGTCTCAGACTCAGAATAACAAGGATGTTGACAATGGTTAAAGCTTTAGATAACCTTTATTTAATGTACTAGACACAACTAAATAGATATTTCTCAACTCCCTTCCTAATTAATAGGAATTTTATTCATGCCTGAATAACTCCCTCTCAAGTCGCATTATCATTAGTCTCTCTTGCAAACAATATAGGTAATAATAAACTCATCATTAATATTGTTTTTGCTAATTTATTGCTAAATTTATTAAGCTCTTTCATTGTGCCAAACACTATATTGTGATTTATATACATGATTTCAATTAGTCCTTTCAAATAGCTGTGAAGTCATGAAAGTCACTATTACCTCCATTTCATATATATGATTAAAATAAGATGAACTAGATGACAGTGTACAAGTTGCCACCATTGAGAGAGATGTGATTTTAGCTCAAGGAGCTTAACTCCAGAGTCCCTGAGCTGAACCTCATCAATACAAAGCATATTCATCACCCTTTGTTAATTGCCAGGGACAAAGATGGGCACAAAGTGGAGGCCAAGGGCAACTCAGGCTTACCTTTGCTTACCTTTACTATTGCATTAATGCAAAAATCCCAAATGTAGCTGACATCCAATTCACTTCATTTTCAAACCCTAAACTCTGGTATACTCATTCCGTAATTACTCCAAAGGAGAGACAAATAATAGCAGTGACTTTCCTCTGCAGAATCCCATTTCACAAAATAAACAAGCACAGCATCAAAGGTCACACAGTAGAAAAGTCTGGTTTAAGTGCAGTTTCAATAGAAAGCCTATATATTCCCAAACCAAAATGCTAGCTGAAAATTCCTAAGGAAATAAATTACTTATGTTCAGATTATATTTGAGGACTATATACTAGATAGCTAAACTAGTATATAGTACTGTTTTTTGTTTGTGTCCTATCGGCTTTCTCAGATACTGTTTACAAAACAAGGAAAGATGGTACTCCTTTTAGGGGGATCCCTATATAGCCTAAGAATCATTCTCTTAAAGTGTTTCTAACTGCTTGCTGTCATGAATATATTCTTTCAGTTCTTACAGTTAAACTGCTTTCAGAAGAAGTGAGTTTAAACAGATAAAAGCTTATATCTATGTAGAATCTGACTAAGGAGAATAAAATATCCTGGAGATAAAGCACAATGAAGCAAAGCTAATATTAGTTCTTTTCTTTTGGAATTCATTAAGTCTGAATACATTTACTTGAGTAAAACAGTAAATTTTTAGTAAAGAATTTAATGCAAGAATAATAGAGCTTCTTAGCTCTTACTGCAAAAATACCACAATATAGTATGAATGTTTATAGAATAAACAAATGTAAATTCAAGTAATCATATTCATATATAATATTTTAATATATGACAAAGTGAAAAAGATAGACTACCTTTGGCTGGACTATAACATCTTTGTGAATTATCTAAATTATATTCTGAGTTTCGAAGTGCTACATAATGCAAAGCAATGAAGATATGTATGGTTATAAAAGTATAAACATTACCTTTTGAAATTTCCAGAAAAGGCTAAGGCTTTCAATTTAAAATTGCCAAAGACATTCCAAACTAGCCTCCCAAAACTGATTCTAAAAACATACATGTTTAGGGAAGGAAAATAAACTACTTTTATAACACATCGTAGCACCTCCTAATCTAGATTTTTATTACCATAATTCGGTTTCTAAAGGCACTTCTTGATTTTCCCCCAAAGAAATGCACACTTTATATCTTTCCCATCATACTGCCCTTTGTACACCTGAATTACACATTTTAAAATATTTCTCATTAATCCTCTACTTTTCAAAAGAATATTTAGCCTAAACATTTTAATGTCAGTCTCTACCTTAAGCAGACAAAATCTATGTTCCTTTTCAGAATAAATTTTATTTCTCCTAATAAAGTTTATTCTTTTTGATAATCTCTTTTATGAACCAAAAGCATTCTTTTATTGTTGTTTGAAAAGCACAATTATCAACATCTTATCTATGTAGTCTATAAGTATATTTAATAATAAAAAATCTGAAAAAAATAAATTGAGGGATTTACCTTCATGAAGTCCACTTAAAATGCCCATTTCTGAAACACCAATAACTCAATCCAAGAGTGGCCTCCAAGTGATATTTTACATTTTTATCAATTTTATGCTTTCATTACTGGATGCAAACCATTTGAAGAATTGTATAATTTGTGTAAGTTATAATTTACTATAGACTTGCAATTCATTGAAAAGCCTTCATTTCAGAGATATNCTCAATCCAGGAGTGGCCTCCAAGTGATATTTTACATTTTTATCAATTTTATGCTTTCATTACTGGATGCAAACCATTTGAAGAATTGTATAATTTGTGTAAGTTATAATTTACTATAGACTTGCAATTCATTGAAAAGCCTTCATTTCAGAGATATATAGAGTTGTATCATGAGGAGCATTTAGTCTATTTCCTCTGTTTAGCGAGAAACTGAGGCAGTAAGTTTGACTTATCTAGTGGACAGAAAGTGAAAAAATAAAAATGTCTATAATGTAACATGGCTCTAGCTGTATTTTTCTAGGATTTCAAAAACTTGAGTTTGAACTTATTCCAACCTTGGTTTGTACTCTTTTCTGTTTTTCCTCACCTCAAACTACTTGTTTAAAGAAAATGTCTGTATAACATACAACCTTGCAAAAATGCAATTCCATTACTATAATTTCAACAAGTAGAATATACACATCTTTTGCAAAGGACACCATTAATCTCTGAGCACAAACATGTATAAATCCTTAAAAAGAAAAAAACTTAATGCCCTTTAAATCACCGAAAACTTTATAAACGTTATAAATATTGTTAAACCCATTTCAAATTTTACTGTAACCACATGGCTGAAATGGCAATTAACTTTTTAAAGTTGAATAGGAAATCTTATTGTCTTTGAAAGGAATATATTCCTTTGAAAGTCATATTTCCTATTGAAAGAAGAAACACGTAATACACATACAATACACCAATTATTGTATGAATTTATTTTATACTCATTTTCCATCAGTTGATACCAACTATATATTTTGAAAAATATGATTTAATAAAAGTATTTTGCTTACTTATAACAATAGCTCTTTCTTATTTGTGAGGAAGTCTTGAGAACTATGTATCCAATATGGTAGCCACTAGCCACATGTGGCTCCTGAGCACTTGTAATGTGCTTACCTTAAATTGAGAAATTTTATATGTGTATATATATAACACACATGGGTTTTGAACACTTAATATTAAAACACAGAGCAAAAATGATCCCAATATATTTTTACATTGGTTATATCTTGAAATGATAATAGTTTTATAAATTGACTTAAAGATTATTATTAAAATTAACTTGGTTGGTTTCTCTTTACATTTCAGTGTGGCTACTAGAAAACTTAAAATTCTATACACAGCTCACATGCTATGTTTTCTGGACAGCACAGCTTTAGAATCTTTAAGTATGTTCACTTGATCATGTATTGATCTACCATACAAATACCATTTCTTGGGTTACTTAATTCCATCCTACATGAATCTCTTGTTGGACCCTATACTCTCCTCCCAGTACATCTCATTCCTCTGCTCAACTTCAGAATGTGACATCTTAAAAACAAAAGAAAAAGAAAGAAAACAAGCTCTCCTATCTGCCTCCACTTTTGTCCTCACCATTTCACTAAAACAGCTCTCCTAGAGAGGACTTATTACCCCCAAGCTGCCAGTACCAGCTGCCACTTCTCAGCTCTCCTCTTATTCATTTCACACCGTTGGTCATTCCCTCTTTCCTGAAATGTGTTCTTCTCTTGGCTGACAGGATACTACGCTATCCTCCAATTTTTGTTCTGTGCCAACCCGTCCGTTTTCCCAATCTCACTCTGATATTTAGATACAGGAATGTTCCTGGTCTAAGTCACAGACCTACACTCACTTCCCAAGTTGATTCATCCAGTCTCATGATTTAAAAATCATTTCTCTGTGGGAGAGGGAGAGGGTGGGATGATTTGGGAGAATGGCATTGAAGCATGTATAATATCATATAAGAAATGAATCACTAGTCCAGGTTTCAATGCAGGAGACAGGATGCTTGGGGCTGGTTCACTGGGATGGCCCAGAGGGATGGTACGGGGAGGGAGGTGGGAGGTGGGTTCAGGATGGGGAACACATGTATATCCATGGCGGATTCATGTTGATGTATGGTAAAACCAATACAATATTGTAAAATAATTAGCCTCTAATTAAAATAAATAAATTTAAATTTTAAAAAATTTCTGTGCTGAAACACCCAAATGTATTTTTCTTTTAGACTTTTTCTATCAAATCTAGATATTTGTAACTATGTGTCCAATGATCTTTTTGCATGGATGTCGGATAATTATATCAAACTAAACTCATAAGAACTTGAGGGCTTTCCTAGTGACTCAGTGGCAAATATCTGCCTGCCAATGCAAGAGACATGGGTTTGATCCCTGATCTGAAGGACCCCACATGCTTCAGGGCAACTAAGCTCTTGTGCCACAGCTACTGAGTCTGTGCTCTAGAGAACGGGAGCCATGACTACTGAGCCCACGTGCACCAGGTGCTGAAGTCCAAGTGCCCGAGAGGTCATGCTCCACAGTAAGAGAAGCTACTGCAGTGAGAAGCTCGTGCACCACAACTGCAGCGTAGGCCCCACTCAACTCAACCAAAGAAACTCCCAAGCAGCCATGAAGAGCCAGTGCATCCAAAATTTAATTCAAATAAACAGTAAAAGGAAAACCCTGCCCCGAATACAGAGCCCCTCAACCACTCTTCCTCATCTCAATAAATGGAGACTCTATTTCTTAGAATTGCAAACTCTTCAAATTGCTTTTGTTTCTTCTCTCTCTCATTTCCCCACATCTAATCTGTCATTAAATCCTACTGAGGCTGTCTTCAAACAATACCCAGAATCTGTCCACATCTCTTTGCTTCCACTCATATCATACTGGTCCAAGCCACTGACATCACCTTGATTCCTGACTCATTACTATTCTTCCTCCATCATTAGCTCTTAGTGCAACAGCCAGAATGCTACATCTGCTGTAATATATCAGATAATTTCACATTCCTGCTCAAAATCTTCTCATCTAATGAGTCCCCGATTTACTCCAAGTAAAAGTCATAGCCCTGACCGTGACTGGCAATGCTCTGAAGGATCCTCCCCAACCCACTGCACTCAGATGACAGCTACTATCATGCTCCCTCTTCATAGTTGCCTCTAGCCACAGATATTCCCTCACTACTGCTACAAGAATCTGTAGGTTCTTTAGTCTCAGGGACATTGCACTCATTTCTGTCTCCATTGTGACTGCACCTTCTCAGGAAGGCCTTCCTCTTTACTGATATCAGATGGCCTTTTCCTCCTTACCCTGCCCCCACTCAGCACCCCATCAATTTCTCACCATCTGTTATATAATTGTGTTTGGATTATTTCTCTCTCACCAGAATTTAAACTTCAAGAGACACTCAATACATGTGATAATAAAGAATAAATGCTAATTATTTCATTAGTTGTCATATACACAGTTATGGTTAATTACTAATTACTGCCTTAAAGGTGTCTTCATTTCAAGGCAGAAAAGTATGGACATATACAGGGTCAGGAGTATGGTAATAGAAGTTCTAGGAGCACTCAGAGGAAGCTGTTGCTAACTACTGAAGGCTGGAGGATGGGCAAATACAGAAAAACTGTCCAAAGAGAGAGATTTGGAGCTGAGTACTTACTGGCAAATGGCAGCTCTCAGGCACAGAGATGATAAGAGTGGAGGCAACATTCCAAAGAAAATAGAACATATTGGGGGGCCCAAGAATGAACAATAGTGAAATTTAGAAATAAGTAATTGTATTTGGCTCTGGTACTAGGTTCTGTGTAGAAAGAAGTAGGAGCAAAGAAAATGAGAAAGGGAAGGAGGAGAGACAAAAAGACACATTCATGCCAGGCTAGATATAAACAAATACAGGGAACACAAATGCATAGATGTGTGCAGGTGGTTCTGCACGTAGGGGTATGCATGAATTGCATATGTATGTGTATATAGATAATATTTGTATATACATGATACCTATACACAGGGATGATGAGAAGTCTCAGGAACATGTTTACAACCATATACTTACACTATTTTTCTATTGCTAGATTACATTAATAGAAAATTTAGAAGTATACAAGATTATATAAATATGAAATGAGAAAATCTCTGAACTCTAAAGTGCTTCTCAAAAAAATAAAAGCAACCTGCTGCCCTTAACTTATATTGGTTTACAGACTGAGTTTGTAGAAACATATAGATACCAGGATTAAAAGCCATGCCAAAGCAAGATTTTTTTTTTTTTAAGTAAAATCATTTTCTAGGAGTGTCCTCTTGCCTCTGCATCCCAGCAAAAGTTAATCAATTTCCACAAAGTGTTCCTTGTCAGAGACTCCCTGCTGTTCTTACAGACTGCCATAAACCAGCTCCCAAATGGTGGCCAGCTGATTCTTCCCTCACCTGCAGAATCCAGATCAATAAGTGATCCTTAGCAAAAAAAAAAGAAAAAGATTAATCAAAGTGAAAACAGGCATGATAGCTAAATTTTAAGCCTGATTATGTGGTGTGAATAAAAACAAGCTGTGCTGCACAAAACTCCAACAGGTCTTTCTAAAAAATGGGATGCATTATAGTAATAAAGTAACCCAAGGATACAGTTCAGAGAAGAATGTGGCTCGTTTTCGATGAGAGTGCAGTATGCTTTTTACTGCATGTGGCAAGCATCTCTTAATAAAGATTAGAAACTGTCCAGTGAAAATATTTGCATTATTTTCAACACTGATTAAAACACTTTATGTGGATCCGGCACTGGGGTGCCATACACTATGCAAGACCCACTGTGTTACTTGGCAGAAAATAAATCATTGAGCTTTAAAAAGTGCTATGGTAGCTGTCTTCATTATAGAGACCGTGCACAGAGCATACAAAAACATCTATAATGTTCCAGCACCTGGATGCCTGCACTATTAAACATCAATACAGTCTGTGTTCGTATCATCTCCATGCTAATCAGATCGATTTACTACTGATATAGTGTCTTGTCACAGTATCGTAATGCTAATCAAACAAATGGAGCAAAAGGGAGATAATTCAGATATATAGGTATTTAATAGCACAGTTTAAAAAAAAAAAAANCCAGGCTAGATATAAACAAATACAGGGAACACAAATGCATAGATGTGTGCAGGTGGTTCTGCACGTAGGGGTATGCATGAATTGCATATGTATGTGTATATAGATAATATTTGTATATACATGTATACCTATACACAGGGATGATGAGAAGTCTCAGGAACATGTTTACAACCATATACTTACACTATTTTTCTATTGCTAGATTACATTAATAGAAAATTTAGAAGTATACAAGATTATATAAATATGAAATGAGAAAATCTCTGAACTCTAAAGTGCTTCTCAAAAAAATAAAAGCAACCTGCTGCCCTTAACTTATATTGGTTTACAGACTGAGTTTGTAGAAACATATAGATACCAGGGTTAAAAGCCATGCCAAAGCAAGATCTTTTTTTTTTTTTAAGTAAGATCATTTTCTAGGAGTGTCCTCTTGCCTCTGCATCCCAGCAAAAAGTTAATCAATTTCCACAAAGTGTTCCTTGTCAGAGACTCCCTGCTGTTCTTACAGACTGCCATAAACCAGCTCCCAAATGGTGGCCAGCTGATTCTTTCCTCACCTGCAGAATCCAGATCAATAAGTGATCCTTAGCAAAAAAAAAAGAAAAAGATTAATCAAAGTGAAAACAGGCATGATAGCTAAATTTTAAGCCTGATTATGTGGTGTGAATAAAAACAAGCTGTGCTGCACAAAACTCCAACAGGTCTTTCTAAAAAATGGGATGCATTATAGTAATAAAGTAACCCAAGGATACAGTTCGGAGAAGAATGTGGCTCGTTTTCGATGAGAGTGCAGTATGCTTTTTACTGCATGTGGCAAGCATCTCTTAATAAAGATTAGAAACTGTCCAGTGAAAATATTTGCATTATTTTCAACACTGATTAAAACACTTTATGTGGATCCGGCACTGGGGTGCCATACACTATGCAAGACCCACTGTGTTACTTGGCAGAAAATAAATCATTGAGCTTTAAAAAGTGCTATGGTAGCTGTCTTCATTATAGAGACCGTGCACAGAGCATACAAAAACATCTATAATGTTCCAGCACCTGGATGCCTGCACTATTAAACATCAATACAGTCTGTGTTCGTATCATCTCCATGCTAATCAGATCGATTTACTACTGATATAGTGTCTTGTCACAGTATCGTAATGCTAATCAAACAAATGGAGCAAAAGGGAGATAATTCAGATATATAGGTATTTAATAGCACAGTTTAAAAAAAAAAAAAGGAATCAACAGCACACACACAAGGTGCAGCTGTGTCGTGGACAGGCAGATTCCTCATCAAGTCCTGGGTGGTGGTGCTGTAATTTTGTCAGCAGTCATTAAAAAGGGAATATAATACAGTTTGATGCCATAAAATGGACTTGAAAGGGAAATGAGATTACTGCTGCTGCTTAGCATGGCAGAGGTAATTAGCTGCACAGGTAATTAGATACAGATTCCTAGCATATCCTAGTGGGGGCAGTGGATGATGGCGTGAGATAATATCTTTTTGCCTGTTGAAAAAGATCAATGTCACAGTTGTTTCAGATCCAAAACAAGATCCTCATCAAACATTCTAATCCTCCAGACAGCAAAGATGCTGTAGTAGCTGCAGTAAAACGTGATACAACTTAATAAAATGAACTAGGGAGGCTGGATTGGCAGCGGGGCAAGTGGGGACACCACCGCCTCACTGGAGGTATCAGTCCTTAGGCCATATATCTACCCATCTCAGTTATCACTTTGTGACACTCTCAACTGAGAATGTCTCCTGGATTCTCTTACTAATTTCATTTATAACAATAAAGACAATGAGAGGGAGAGAAAAATCAATGATAATACCCCCAAAACAGAAAATCTATCAACATAGTCATCTTTTAAATAGTTACCCAATGGATTTAATGTATGTCTAATGTAGACACATTTTGGCCAAAGCTTACACTTCATCAGCTGAGCTATACCTACTGCTGGATATAGAGGCAAGTGAAACTTCTTGACTAGCGAGTGAATCCTTTCTACTGTCAACACGGAAGAGTTCCCTAAACCACTGTGCTGTTCTATGCTCTATCATTGTCTGCTGAAAGACTTGGGTAAAAAATGAAATAAAGTTTCTCCATTATTTATTCAACAAATATTTGAGAAATGACTATTATGCATGCAATCCAGAACCAAAGCAAACCTTCCTACACGTGCTTGGGCCACTGAGCCACCAATGCGGCTCCCATGCTGCCAGCAGGGAGCCATATGGGTTGGAGCTGTGGTGAGCACTACCCAGCACACGCACAAGGCAAAGCAGACTTAGTAAATCCCAAATCCAGCTACAAGAAAACAGACAGCCCTAGAGAATACATTCCAAAAGTGGCATGGAACTTCTTGAAAACAAGCAAATGGCAACAGCAAAGAAACCCTAACTCTTCGTGTCTTCCTATAGAAAGAGAAAAGGTCATCACATAAAAACCATTCAGATGGTTTTAGAATCAGCAATTCTGGGTAACTGATTAGAACACTTTCCATTTAGGAACATGGCTGTTAGAAAATCAATTTGTCAGTTTAGTGCAAAGAGACTCTGAAAGAGTCTGAACACTGTCAATTTTTTCTTCACCAGTCCTCTTTTGTAGGATCAGTGGAGGAGGAGATGGACAAAACAAGAGCCACTATTTTGACACCTTGAATGGCGATCAGAGGTAAGTTCAGCCAAATATGACAGCATGAAGAAACTCGTCAGAAAATTCACTTTTTTCTGTTCAAATGTTCTTAATACTACTTGGTATCATTTTTTTTCCTAACATGATGACTGGTTGCTACCATCTTGCTGACACTGAAAAGTCATCATAAATAGGGCTGGCTTCATGCCTACTCAAACCTCTGCAGTCAAAGAGCTGTGAGCTTTCTTGGTTTAATACTTGATTTGTTGCTGTCCTGAATTTCTTCTAAGTTTTAAACGAGGGGCTTGCCATTTTCACCTTGCACTGGACCAGCAAGTTATGTAGTTGGCAAACATCAGCATCCCTTTTATATATGGTAGAAANCTACTTGGTATCATTTTTTTTCCTAACATGATGACTGGTTGCTGCCATCTTGCTGACACTGAAAAGTCATCATAAATAGGGCTGGCTTCATGCCTACTCAAAACTCTGCAGTCAAAGAGCTGTGAGCTTTCTTGGTTTAATACTTGATTTGTTGCTGACCTGAATTTCTTCTAAGTTTTAAACGAGGTGCTTGCCATTTTCACCTTGCACTGGACCAGCAAGTTATGTAGTTGGCAAACATCAGCATCCCTTTTATATATGGTAGAAAGACCATATATGGTAGGGAGGCCATTCATCACAGGGCATCATGTAAGAATTGAAATGATAAACGAACAGAGATGATCTTTAGACGGAGCCAAGCGTTATGGGTGAAGGGGATGGGACGCAATCCAGGAAATGGCCCTGAAGAGGCTAACGGTCTGGAAACCAAATCTCAAGTGGCTGGGAGGCCAAATGAAAGAGAAGCACAGCTAACTCAAGATTTCCCTAAAATACGGCAATGTCATCAGATTCATGAAGCATTGACCGTTGGGAGTTCAGTGATTTCATTTCCATTTATCTTACTGTTTCATTTGCAAAACACGCCTCCTCTGATTTTGCTTATCTAGGAGATAAACAATCTATTAAAAGCACCATCTATAATTCTTTAGCTTATAAAATCTACCAGTCTTACTGTCTCATAAAACATCTAGCTGGTCCCTCCTAAGCCTACTAAATATTTTGCTTGATTCTTACTATACCACTGGATTCTCAAAAGGTTTCTGTAGTCATAACCAAAGGACTTTTCTCAGACCTCATTATCTTGGCCCTTCCATACCTTCTGACACAACCATATCCCCTCTGAAACTGACTTCAAGGTCTTGTATGTTCTTCTGGCTGTGAGACATAGTACCCTTCCTTGTGCTTTGTCTACCCTCTGACTGCTAACTTCTCTTTTCCAAGGAGATCCCAATCTACTGAACTTTTAACTCATCACCACTCCCTGCCCCAGCCACCCAGTCTCCTCTGTGATGAAGACCTCAGGCCTGACATCCTCAACCCTTTGCTTTATCATTGATGAATACACCAGTGAACACCCCACACTGTTCAGAGGACATTTCCACACACGTCTAGAAAAGCAAGGAATTCTTTCAAGTCTTCTGTCTATCCCCTCTGCAAACTCAGTGCTCACTCCTGTCTCACATCCTGCTTCTGCCCTTTTGATCTCAGCCTCCTCATTGTTAGCTGCTCAGTCATGTCCGACTTTTTGCAACTCCATGAAGTGGAGTCTACCAGGTGCCACTGTCAACGGAATTCTCCAGGCAATAATATTGGAGTGGTTTGCCATTTATTCATTTGCTCTTTTGCTTCTCAACTCTCTGGTGCCCATGACTTGCACCTCCCTGCCCTTCTCATACAGTCCCTTACAGCTGGAACACTGGGGCCTGAAGCCCCCATGTACTCCTCAAACTCACCTCAAATTTCCCCACTTCTCTGAAGACTTTTCTGGCTATTCAACTGCACAGTGAGCTCTTGGTCAAAACTCAGGACACTCAAAGCCTTTGCCACTTTTGGTTCTAAAATATATGCCATCTTGTCTCTCGTCTTTTATAGAGCTATCTGGCGTTGCTATTTAGCTTTTCATATGTATTCACATTGTATCTACAGGCTTCCCTGGTGGCTCAGGTGGTAAAGAATCTGCCTGAAGAAGACCTGGGTTTGATCCTTAGGTCAGGAAGATAGCCCAGAGAAGAGAACGGCTATGTATACAGTCTCCCTCTACTGGAAGGCAAGGATGTGATCTTAAATTCGCTAACACCCCCCCAAAGGAAGGAAATGAGCCAGGTATAGAATAGTGCTCAATCAATACTGCCAAACCAAAGAAAACAGTTTTCTCATTTATAGCAGTTTGGCTTTTTAAATTTTTAATAGAGTAGTTTACCACATTCTCAAATAAATGTATTTTATTCTTAAAGTGGTATAATTTCTTGAGAGTTTTGCCTTTAAAATGTGTTTTAACTAGCTGACATACAGAAGAGATATCCCAAATGTAACCAAGCTTTGTCTGGATGAATAGCTACCCTGGTAAATGACAAATGAGCAAGGAATGGCCCCAACTTCAGGAATATTCCACTAATGCTTTTTAAACAAAGATATATGTAGGCGACGAGTGACTCAGCTTCCAAAACAGGCTTAAATAAAAATAATCACATTGTTTTAGAACAGAAGATTGTGTTTAATTGGTAATTTGTGGATTCTAAGATGGAAACACAGTACTGTGGATTCTAATGCTCTCTTAATAAATGAATTACAGTAATGTAATCCAATTACTATTCCTCTCTATTGAACAGATAACATTCCCTAAACAAAAAACAAAGGAACTAAAGAGATCCAGTTTACATACCTTTGAACAGATGGCACTGAAAACTAATTTTTAAAAAATAATGCCTTGATGGGAATGCTGCATAAAATGCTCAGGGTAATGATACATACCCTGCAGGCCTTTGAAAATGTTGAAACTGCCTGTCAGACACCAGGAGTGACTGTTAGGCAGTCACAGTCATTAGGCTAAAGCCTCATCTCAAAAAAAAAAAGAACTGCCTTCGTGTGACACCCTGATGTTAAACAGACCAACTGTCTGACAATCCCTCAAAGGAAAGGAATTCCCAAGTGCCCTCATCTCTTGATCACTCTCAGTCCACAGAAAACATTTTTATTCTTCAATAGTTCCACCCAATCCAAAATGAACCAGTTTTTACAGGGTTTGCCTGGTACTGAAAAGATGTTATTGATTATATTTGTTTGTATGTTTTCATATGTTGCCTAGACATCAATCTCAAATATGTATAGTTTCTGAATCTCAAAGCAAATCTCAGCAGGTCCTGCTTAATCATATCAAGTATTTTCCTTTGTTAAAAACTGGTATTCAACATAAAGACTATTGCCAAGTCTGATAGACATACATAAACTGAAGAATAATTCATAAAACATCAAGACCTAAAACGCTGGCAGGAAACACCCAAGAATTCACTGAGAGATCTCAGAGTATTTCTAATTTTTACTAGAGCCACTGGTGCTAGGGTAATGGTGACAGCTCTCTTAATGTCTCATAATGAGGGTCAAATGCTTTCGTTATAACAGCATATCCATGAAGGGAACTCAAAAACCAAGTTGAAAACACACAACTTTATTTCTGACTCTGGATAATCAACAAGCACAAGGATAAGCCTTGTCTCCCTACATCGCTACATGAAGATGTCACCCACCCACCCAGAAAACCATTAGATGACGACTATCTCTGCTCACTGGCTCAGTTTGGTGAATGCTTTGTCTTGTAAACAAAACTAAACCTTGCAAATATTGGTTGGCCAAAAAGTTCCTTCAGTTTTTAAGTTAAAAAGAGAGACCTATTTCTCACTTTAACCAAGAACTTTATTAAATAACATATTCACTGTTTTGTCCCACTACTTTCTGCCATTTTTCAGGCAACTACATAATTATATCTTCCTATGAATTTTTTTTAAATCTTTTTGAGCAAAGAATTATTCCATGCCTTTTACAATCTTTCAGGTATTTGAATTTTTTCCATTAGGATAATTTTTTAAAGTTCAAAATAAATGGAAATCTGAAAATGCAATATCTGGTAAACATGGCAGATGAATCAGAATTTCCCAGGCAAGGTTTTAACAGTTTTTGCCAGGGCAAAGAAACATGTGGCTTTGTGTTTTCCTGAGGGAAGGTTAGATGTTTTCTGTAAATTCTGGATGCTTTTTGTCAAGTGCTAGTTTCAGTTGGTCTCACTGGGAGCAGTACTTGTTAGAATTAATTATTTGATTTTGGAAGGAGCTCCCTTCCAATCCCATTTATACACAACATCACCCTCTTTGGATGAAGACTGGCCTTTGGTGTAGTTGGTGATATTTCATTTCACTTGCTCCGTGATCTCTTCCATTCCACATGATTACATAGTGTCCACTTTTCTTGGCCATCAAATTTGTTTTAAAAGAAAAGAATATTTTTTGTTACAGTGAAGTAGAGAATTGCCATGAGGAATATGGTCAAGAAAATTTTTTTTTCCTTTGNCCATTCCACATGATTACATAGTGTCCACTTTTCTTGGCCATCAAATTTGTTTTAAAAGAAAAGAATATTTTTTGTTACAGTGAAGTAGAGAATTGCCATGAGGAATATGGTCAAGAAATTTTTTTTTTTCCTTTGGCTAACTTGTGTGGAATCCACACAAAGCAAAAAACAACCAAGTTGGTGCAACTGATTTTTATTGATTGATTTGGATATTTTGAGAATTTCAGCTATCTCCCACGTGGTATACCATTGATTGCTCTCAATTAATGTGTTGATAATTTCTATCCAGGCTTCCTTGATAGCTCAGTTGGTAAAGAATCTGCCTGCAATGCAGGAGACTCCGGTTCAATTCCTGGGTCAGGAAGATTCCCTGGAGAAGGGATAGGCTATCCACTCCAGTATTCTTGGACTTCCCTTGTGACTCAGCTGGTAAAGAAGCCGCCTGCAATGCGGGAGACCTGGGTTCAATCCCTGGGTTAGGAAGATCCCCTGGAGAAGGGAACAGCTACCCACTCCAATATTCTGTCCTGGAGAATTCCATGAACTATATATAGTGCATGGAGTCTCAAAGANTATGGTCTTCCCAGTGGTTACATACAGTTGTCCACGCTGGACTGTAAAGAAAGCAGAGCACCAAAGAGTTGATGCCTTCAAACTGTGGTGCTGGAGAAGACTCCTCTAACAGTCTCTTGGACAGCAAGGAGATCAAACTAGTTAATCTTAATGGAAATCAACCCTGAATACTCATTGAAAGGACTGATGCCAAAGCTGAAGTTCCAGCATTTTAGTCACTTGATGCGAACAGCCAGCTCATTGGAAAAGTCCCTGAAGCTGGGAAAGATTGAGGACAGAAGGAGGAGAGGGCATCTGAGGATGAGATGGTTGGATGGCATCACTGATGCAATGCACATGAACTTGGGCAAACTTTGGGAGATGGTGAAGAACAACCCGTGGGGTCACAAAGAGTCATACACGACTGGGTGACTGAACAACACCAATAGGGCCTAGTCCAGTAATAGCGCATTGAATGGCCTATCAGTGAAATTCTGACCTGAGAAGAGCATTCCTAGTACCAGGGGACAAACTATTCACGAAATGCCTCCTGACTTTGGTTGAAGTTGAGATCGAAAGGGAAGGAATTGTAAAATAAAGAATGTTGCCCACCATCCAGTTCTACAGGAATTGAGTCATTAGTCACAATAGTCACTGACCTACAACACACCCTGAAATGGGGAAGATTGGGATAAGTTAGTTTGTGCTCTAGGAAAACTGGCAGAAATGGCCCTCAAGGTAGATATTTTCAGGAGAAATTTTTATGAACCCAGTTTCTTGTATCTTCCCATACTTGGAAATGCACTAAAACCATTAACTAGGATATCTGTTCCTCACGAATAGCAGTAACTTTCTCCCAAGGTGTGTGCTTGATTGCCTGTGCGTGTGTGCCAAGTCCCTTCAGTTGTGTCTGACCCTTTTTGACCCTATGGACTGCAGCCCACCAGGCTCCTCTGTCCATGGGATTCTCCAGGCAAGAATACTGGAGTGGGTTGCCATGCTCTCCTCCAGGGGATCCCAACCCAGGGACTGAACCTGCTTCTCTTGTGTCTCTTGCNTATGGTCTTCCCAGTGGTTACATACAGTTGTCCACGCTGGACTGTAAAGAAAGCAGAGCACCAAAGAGTTGATGCCTTCAAACTGTGGTGCTGGAGAAGACTCCTCTAACAGTCTCTTGGACAGCAAGGAGATCAAACTAGTTAATCTTAATGGAAATCAACCCTGAATACTCATTGAAAGGACTGATGCCAAAGCTGAAGTTCCAGCATTTTAGTCACTTGATACGAACAGCCAGCTCATTGGAAAAGTCCCTGAAGCTGGGAAAGATTGAGGACAGAAGGAGGAGAGGGCATCTGAGGATGAGATGGTTGGATGGCATCACTGATGCAATGCACATGAACTTGGGCAAACTTTGGGAGATGGTGAAGAACAACCCGTGGGGTCACAAAGAGTCATACACGACTGGGTGACTGAACAACACCAATAGGGCCTAGTCCAGTAATAGCGCATTGAATGGCCTATCAGTGAAATTCTGACCTGAGAAGAGCATTCCTAGTACCAGGGGACAAACTATTCACGAAATGCCTCCTGACTTTGGTTGAAGTTGAGATCGAAAGGGAAGGAATTGTAAAATAAAGAATGTTGCCCACCATCCAGTTCTACAGGAATTGAGTCATTAGTCACAATAGTCACTGACCTACAACACACCCTGAAATGGGGAAGATTGGGATAAGTTAGTTTGTGCTCTAGGAAAACTGGCAGAAATGGCCCTCAAGGTAGATATTTTCAGGAGAAATTTTTATGAACCCAGTTTCTTGTATCTTCCCATACTTGGAAATGCACTAAAACCATTAACTAGGATATCTGTTCCTCACGAATAGCAGTAACTTTCTCCCAAGGTGTGTGCTTGATTGCCTGTGCGTGTGTGCCAAGTCCCTTCAGTTGTGTCTGACCCTTTTTGACCCTATGGACTGCAGCCCACCAGGCTCCTCTGTCCATGGGATTCTCCAGGCAAGAATACTGGAGTGGGTTGCCATGCTCTCCTCCAGGGGATCCCAACCCAGGGACTGAACCTGCTTCTCTTGTGTCTCTTGCATTGGCAGGTGGATTCTTTACCACTAGTGCCATGTAGGAAGCCTGTAACCTGTAAACTTTTCTCAAAATCACACCCTCAACTCTTCAGAACAGTTCTTAGTGCTCAGGTTGACTGGAATAAAATTTTCCATTTCTTTCTTAGATTGGCCATTGTTTAATTTTTTTAGTCAACAATCCCTTTTTTTAATATTTAAAATTTTTTTTTTTTTAACTAGAAAACATTGTCTTTGGGGCTTCTTGGTGGTCCAGTGGCTAAGACGCCACCCTCCCAATGCAGAGGGCCCAGGTTAGATCCTTAATCAGGGAACTAGATCCCACATGCTAAGACCCTGTGCAGCTAAATAACATTCTTTAAAAACAAACAAACATGGAGAAGGAAATGGCAACCCACTCCAGTATTCTTGCCTGTAGAATCCCATGGAAAGGGAAGCCTGGCAGGCTACAGTCCATGGAATTGCAGAGAGCCAGACACGACTAAATCACCACCATCACCTATCAGCTGGTGCTGAGATGGCCTTTACATTGCCCAGCCAGTGGGAATGCCTATGTCAGTGTGAAAACTTTGTCTCACCTCTTGTTGAGTGTGGAGCCAATAGACACCACCAACCCAAACATGTGAGAAGTAAGGTTTTATTATGATTAGCGGACACGACTGAAGTGACTTAGCAGCAGCAGCAGCCAAAACTAAGAACCCTGGATCTCCCCCAGAGCAGTGTCTCCTTGAACAGAAAGACTGGGTGAATTTTTTCTTAATCTTTGAAAATAAATATTTATTTTTAATTGATAAAATAAAAAATAAAAACAAACAAATGTTCTCTTTCTACACATTTGCGTTTAGATGTATAAATGCATCCAAAAGAGGGAAGGTTTACACACTAGAATGACAGAGGGATGGGAAAGCTCATTTGTGCTATGGATCTGTACCATTTAAATTTTTTATGAGAATGAATAATTGAGACATGCAAAATCAAATTTAAAAGGATGAATCTTCGGACTTTGCTGGTAGTCCAGTGATTGAGACTCTGAGCTTCCACTGCAGGGGATGTGGGTTTGATCCGTGGTTGGGGAACCAAGATCCCGCATGCAGTGGAGCAACTAAGCCTGCATACGCAACTCCTGAACCTGCGTGCTGCAACTAGAGAGTCCTTGCAAAAGATCCTGTATGCTGCAACTAAGACCAGACACAGCCAAACAAATATTTTAAAACAGATAAGTAAAATAATGAATTTTAAGACTGCCTGCTGTCCCAAATCAGAGAAGGCAATGGCAACCCACTCCAGTACTCTTGCCTAGAAAATCCCATGGACGGAGGAGCCTGGAAGGCTGCAGTCCATGGGATCGCTGAGGGTTGGATCCGACTAAGCGATTTCACTTTCACTTTTCACTTTCATGCGTTTGAGAAGGAAATGGCAACTCACTCCAGTGTTCTTGCCTGGAGAATCCCAGGGACAGGGGAGCCTGGTGGGCTGCCATCTATGGGGTCTCACAGAGTCGGACACGACTGAAGTGACTTAGCAGTAGCAGCAGCTGTCCCAAATACGAATACATAAAATTGAACTAAACCAAGTGGCAGTGATTGGAGGAGGGGTTGCCTCAAAGTTCCAATGAGATAATGTGGTCCTAAGTCTGTGTCTGACCCATAGGAGAAGCCCGGATAAGAGTTCTCACTGTTATCATCATTGGTACATGGGCAGGCTGGACTGACAAGTGCTTTGCAGGAAGTCCTTTGTCAGATATAAGGTCCCACAGGAGGTGCTGAGTCATGGCTGAGCTAATGCCAGTCAGTTGCCAAATATTTCCCCTTAGGCCTCAGGAAACCTCCTGAGGTGGGTAACTGGGGCTTCAAGAAACAAGACCTTTGCCCAGGCTGCCTGTCTGCCCACCCACTTCGGGACAGCTCCCTAGTACCAGCACCATTGATCAGAAGCTGGGGGCAGAGATGCTCTTCTCTGCCACTCACTGTCTGCACTGATTTCCAAGCTTTGGGTTCTATGATGCCAAAGGGCATTGGAATTACTCAAGTCCCAGTGTGGGAGCTCCTCTCAAACCCAGCGACCAGGACCGATCAGCTTCACGGGCTTGTAACTAGAGCAGTCATACTGGGTCCCCAGGCTGAGAAGGATCTTGGGCTTGGTTTAGGTTCTGCTACCACAGTCTTGAAATTCTCGGTAATTTTTAAACAATGGGTCCTGCATTTTCTTTTTGCACTGTGCCTTACACAATATGCAGCTGGTCCTGAGACTTTCCTGATGGTCCAGTGGCTAAGACACACCCTTCCACTGCATGTGAAATGGGTTTGATCCCTGGTCTGGGAAATTAAGATTCCAGATACCATGGGGTAAAGCTGAAAAAAAAAAAAAAAGATTTCTGCAGTTGGTCCCATTGAGGATCTTCTTGTTTGGTTTATTTCCTTAAAGTGGAGACCTCAGAATATCAAGTTTTGTGGCTTAACTCACACGTTGAAGAAAAGTCCCCTCTTTTATCAGAATAATATGCACTTGGGTTCCCATTCAGTAAGTTATTGAGTTCCTACTAAATGCTGGACATTGTGCCAGGAAGGAGATAGAGATAAAAAAGACATGGGGCCAACTCTTAGGAAGCCCACAGTCTAATATGGTAGAGACAATGTTGCCAGTGGAATAGAAATGGGAATGAATTAGTAGCTATCCTAGCCTAGGAGTCAGAGAGGGCTTCCTGGAGGAAGTGATGGTTATGTGACGCATTAAGGAATGAGTAGGAGTTAGCCCTATCTAAGATGAGAAACGCTGGACTGGAAGAAACAAGCTGGAATCAAGATTGCCGGGAGAAATACCAATAACCTCAGATATGCAGATGACACCACCCTTATGGCAGAAAGTGAAGAGGAACTCAAAAGCCTCTTGATGAAAGTGAAAGAGGAGAGTGAAAAAGTTGGCTTAAAGCTCAACATTCAGAAAATGAAGATCATGGCATCTGGTCCCATCACTTCATGGGAAATAGATGGGGAAACAGTGGAAACAGTGTCAGACTTTATATTTTGGGGCTCCAAAATCACTGCAGATAGTGACTGCAGCCATGAAATTAAAAGATGCTTACTCCTTGGAAGAAAAGTTATGACCGACCTAGATAGAATATTCAAAAGCGGAGACATTACTTTGCCGACTAAGGTCTGTCTAGTCAAGGCTATGGTTTTTCCAGTAGTCATGTATGGATGTGAGAGTTGGACTGTGAGGAAGGCTGAGTGCTAAAGAATTGATGCTTTTGAACTGTGGTGTTGGAGAAGATTCTTGAGAGTTCTTTGGACTGCAAGGAGATCCAACCAGTCCATTCTGAAGGACATCAACCCTGGGATTTCTTTGGAAGGAATAACGCTAAAGTTGAAACTCCAGTACTTTGGTCACCTCAGGCGAAGAGTTGACTCATTGGAAAAGACTCTGATGCTGGGAGGGATTGGGGGCAGGAGGAGAAGGGGATGACAGAGGATGAGGTGGCTGGATGGCATCAC
>SJYW01054073.1:135527-158900 GCA_006410735.1 Raphicerus campestris | reverse complement strand
CTGGATCATGGAAAAAGCAAGAGAGTTCCAGAAAAACATCTATTTCTGCTTTATTGACTATGCCAAAGCCTTTGACTGTGTGGATCACAATAAACTGTGGAAAATTCTGAAGGAGATGGAAATACCAGACCACCTGACCTGCCTCTTGAGAAACCTATATGCAGGTCAGGAAGCAGCAGTTAGAACTGGACATGGAACAACAGACTAGTTCCAAATAGGAAAAGGAGTATGTCAAGGCTGTATATTGTCACCCTGCTTATTTAACTTATATGCAGAGTACATCATGAGAAACGCTGGGCTGGAAGAAGCACAAGCTGGAATCAAGATTGCCAGGAGAAATATCAGTAACCTCAGATATGCAGATGACACCACCCTTATGGCAGAAAGTGAAGAGGAACTCAAAAGCCTCTTGATGAAAGTGAAAGAGGAGAGTGAAAAAGTTGGCTTAAAGCTCAACATTCAGAAAACGAAGATCATGGCATCTGGTCCCATCACTTCATGGGAAATAGATGGGGAAACAGTGTCAGACTTTATATTTTGGGGCTCCAAAGTCACACCAGATGGTGATTGCAGCCATGAAATTAAAAGATGCTTTCTCCTTGGAAGGAAAGTTATGACCAACCTAGATAGCATATTCAAAAGCAGAGGACTTTGCCAACAAAGGTCCGTCTAGTCAATGCTATGGTTTTTCCAGTAGTCATATATGGATGTGAGAGTTGGACTGTGAAGAAAGCTGAGTGCCGAAGAATTGATGCTTTTGAACTGTGGTGCTGGAAAAGACTCTTGAGAGTCCCTTGGACTACAAGGAGAGCCAACCAGTCCATTCTAAAGGAGATCAGTCCTGGGTGTTCTTTGGAAGGAATGATGCTAAAGCTGAAACTCCAGTAATTTGACCACCTCATGAGAAGAGTTGACTCATTGGAAATAGCCTTGATGCTAGAAGGGATTGGGGGTAGGAGGAGAAGCGAACAACAGAGGATGAGATGGCTGGATGGCATCACCGACTCAATGGACATGAGTTTGAGTGAACTCCAGGAGTTGGTGATGGACAGGGAGTCCATCAGTCCTGGAGTGCTGCAGCTCATGGGGTCGCAGAGAGTAGGACACGACTGAGCGACTGAACTCAACTGAACTGAACTGAAGGTTGTGGGAGGAAGGTATACAGTCTGAGCTCCGAGAAGAACATAATAGGCTGTGGAGGAGGCAATGCAAGTTTCATGCAAAATAAACATTCTATTTAGATGACACCTTCACTTATAGACACAAAGGTGTATTTATTAAAATAAATACATCTTACAATACATAATGACCACTATTTTACATATATAAAATACACACTACTGCGTAGGTTATTTCTACCAATGAATTCGGGAAAATAACACCAGTTTTAGTTTGATTTCCCTGTATCTCCAGTGCCTAGTAAATGTTTAGACAACCAGTCAATCAGCAAATATTTATTGAGTGACTACTTGTACCAGGTACTATTTTAGGTTCTGGGAAATTCAGCCATGAATGGAGACAAGTGCCTACTGTTATGAAACTGACATTCCTGGAGCAGTCAGTACACATTTTGGAATGAAAGGAGGGGGAAAAATGCTTTTATCCTAGTCAGCAACAACATTTCAGAAGAGGAGTGAGAGGGTAATTTTTGAGTTTTAGTTGAACAACAAAGAAATATGTACACACACATATATAATTTGCAGAATTCCCTAGTTGTCCAGGAGTTAGGACTCCTTGCTTCCACTGCAGGGGGGCACCTGTTCCATTCTTGGTCGGGGAACTATCCCACATGCCTTGGGGTGTGGCCAGAAAAAAAGCTCTTTTCTGTTAAAAAGAATTTAAACCTGGTCAAGTAGTAGCAACCTCGAGTATGAGTCAGGCATACAAGAACTGAGAGCTTTGGGTGTTGAGTCACGAATATAGATTTGTCTTTAGGCGACACCCATATCTCAAAGATCAGATATTCATACAAAATAAAAATTATTTACTTATTCGTTTTTGCTTGGCGCAGTCGTCACCACCAACATTCGCCTATGCAGTCCTCCGCAAGTGCATTTCGGTCAGACCCGATTTACGCAAATGCGGTTTACATAGGCCTCGGGCCAGCGGCTCCAGACCTTCGGCCGAGCGCGCCCGAGTCGGGACGAACCATCTGTGTCCGCGGAGGGGGGTGACGTGTCCGCTTCGCGCAGTCAGGGCCGGGACGGGGAGGATTCGGAAGCCAACCAGCCTCGGTCCCTTCATGCAGGATGTCTGGGAAAGCATGGCTTTGCCAGGTTGTAACTGTAGCTGAGGGCGAGGTTCGGCGCCACATGTAGGGTTGCATCCCCCCTCCGCCGTGGACCTGGCTGCATCCCCGCGGGTCCCCAGTTCCCGGACCGGTTCACACCTAGGCCTTCACTGGGAGATACAGCCGGTCTGGGGGACCCGGGGACGGGTTGCGGGTAGGACCCGGAGCCGGTCCGAGGGGACGGGGTTGGCAGGGTCCCTGTATTTTCCGGCCGGAACGCCCCCTAGGGCCTACGCGACGCGCGCCCCTTCGCCCACACTGCGCCTCTCACTGCCCCTAGACCTCTCGGGACCACACTTTTCGCTCCCGCTCGCATGGCAGACAAGAAGCTGGTGGTGGTGTTTGGAGCCACAGGTAAGCGAAACCCCAAAAGGAGGCGCTGGACCCCTTACCCAGAACAGTCCGGGGGTCCGGCCGGCCCCGTCCCCCAGCGCTAGGGGCGCCACCCTCGGCAGGCCTCCCACGCAGGTTCCACCCTGCAGGTCTTTCTGATTCTCCGCAGGTGCCCAGGGGGGCTCAGTGGCCCGGACGCTCCTGGAAGATGGAACATTTAGAGTCCGAGTGGTGACCCGGGACCCTGGGCAGAGGGCAGCGAAGCAGCTGAGGCTGCAAGGTGCAGAGGTAGTGCAGGGAGACCAGGATGACGAGGCCAGCATGGAGCTGGCCCTGAGCGGGGCTCACGCCACCTTCATTGTGACCAACTACTGGGAAAACTGCAGCCAGGAGCAGGAGGTCAAGCAGGTGAGGGCAGGCTGCAGGGCATTGGGAGGCTAGGGCAGGAGCCGGGCATCTTCAGAGTCCCCACGTCTCTCTGCTGGTCCTTGCAGGGCAGCTCTGACTTGTCAGAGAGGGGCTGCCCCCTGCCTGTGACGATGAATACTGCAGCCATTCCCCTCTTCCATGCAGCCCTCCTAGACTTTGATAAAGGCAGGAGGTGGCTTCTTCACCCAATGACTTAAGATCACCATACTGTTCACCCTTTTGAAGTGTACAGTTCAGTGTTTTTTCGCATGTTCGCAAAATTGTGCCACTATCACCACTACTAATTCCAGAACATTTCATCACCTCCAAAAGAAAACACCACAGCTGGTGGCAGCCCCTCCCCATTCCCCCCTCCCCAGGCCCAGGCAACAACAATCTGCTTTATGTCATCCAGTGACTTCACATTTTTCTAAACAACTCTGCTGACCCATAATTTTCTTGAAAGGTACACATTTTAATTGTACAATCAGATGAAATTTGAAGATAAATATACCCATATAACTGACTTCCCAGGTGGCGCTAGTGGTAAAGAACCCACCTGCCAATGCAGGACACATAAGAGACATGGGTTCAGTCCCTGAATCAGAAAGACCCCCTGGAGGAGGGCATGGCAATCCACTCCAGTGTTCTTGCCTGGAGAATCCCATGGACAGAGGAGACTGGCAGGCTATAGTCTATAGGGTCGCAAAGAGTCGGACCCGGTTGAAGCCACTTAGCACACACACAGCACACATACCCATGCAACTAACATTCTACTCAAAATATGGTGAGGGGCAGGGAAGCCTGGCATGCTGCAGTTCACGGGGTCGCAAAGAGTCAGACACAGCTTGGCGACTGAACAACATCAACAGTCAAAGCATAACACATCACCATCGTTCCCCAAATCTGCCATGTCCCTTTTTAGATGTTTCATGTTTCTCTTTATTCTGTTTTCCACCCAGCTTCTCTCTGGTTGGTGGCTGTTGAGCCCAGGCTGCTGTGGGAGGGATGTGAGACAAACAGGCATCTTTTTAAAATCTCCTGGAAGGTGGAGACACTTGCAGTGGGCCTGTCACATAGCAGGTGCTTGGGTATTTGTCAAAGGTATGACTGGTACAGCCAAGGTTCCAGAGCTGAGACCCCTGGCCATTGGCTTTCACTCTTGCCTCGTCTACAGCTCCCCACTGCCTTGGCTGTGGATGTGACTTCCCTGAGCTGGTCTGTTTCCTCCCATGTAAAGGGAAGCTTTACTGGACCACTTTGGTCCAGAAAGGGAAGCTGGACTGGACCACTGGTCTCTTCGTTTTTAACCTTGAGCCTTCAGTTGGTGTCTTACCTGGAAGCCCATCTCAGAGAGTGGACAAAGACAGCTTTTCTGGTTCATGCAGATCCCGTCAACCTGATCGCCTGTGCCATGACAAATGACCACAAGCCAGGTGGCTTAAAACAACAGGAATTCATTCTCTCCCAGCTCTGAAGTCTAAGAGTCCAACAGCAAGGTGTTGGCCCTGCCCTGTCTGGAAGCTTGCTTCTTCTGGTGTCTGGTGGTGTCGGCTCTCCACGTGGTCACGTCACTCTGGGCTCTGCCTGTGTCTTCATGCGGCCTCTCCTTCCTGTCTCCTCTTCCATCTCTCATAAGGACACTTGTCATTGGGTTGAGGGCCCACCATGGTAATCCAGGATGATCTCAAGTTTTTTAACTTAAAAAATCTCTTCGGAGACCTTTTCCCAAATGATGTGACATTCACAAGTTCTGGCAGATGGGAGGTGGACATATCTCTTGGCCACCATCCAGCGCCGTGCACAGCCTTGTGCAGCAGGTGGTCTGTCCCCATTTAACTGACAAGGCCAGAGCAGCTAGACCCTTTGTCTTGGAAGGCACAGCCGGGGTGCTACAGAGCCAGTCTGGATCCCAGGTGGCGTGTTTTGTGTGCTGAACAGCTGAGCCATAGCACTTCCTTAGGGGATGGCTGGGGCTCTCCAAGGAAGATGACACAGCACGGGGACAAGATGCTGTCTGAGCACAGGGAGAGACGGGAAGCCTCTGTGCGACCCCTCCCAGGTGGCACACGGTGGACTTTGGCCCACCTTGGAAGGTGGACAACCTGGATGATCTGGAGAGAGGCGCTAAGGCTGTGTGGCTGGTGGGAGGCTTATAATTCTGGGGTAGAGGATGTGATGCTGCGGGAGCTGCACAGGAAAGGGGGAACCTTATCAGAGGGGTTAGTGGCCTGGGGCTCTTGGCACAGTGGCCTCTGGGGTGGGAGAGCCAGGGCCGCGATCGGGACACATACCCTTCCTCTGAGCTTTGTGGCTTTTTCCTTCCCTCCTGCCCGCCCGCCCGCCAGGGAAAGCTGCTGGCTGATCTGGCCAAGCGCCTGGGCCTGCGCTACGTGGTCTACAGCGGCCTGGAGAACATCAAGAAGCTAACGGCAGGGAGACTGACAGCGGGACACTTTGACGGCAAAGGGGAGGTGGAGGAGTATTTCCGGGACATCGGTGTCCCCATGACCAGTGTGCGGCTGCCCTGCTATTTTGAGAACCTCCTCTCCTACTTCCTGCCCCAGAAAGCCCTGGATGGAAAGAGCTACTTGCTGAGTGAGTGTGCTCCCTCAGGCGTCTGCTGGCACCGTGCAGAGCCACGGTGACCCAGAGAGCGGGTTTGTCCTCCAAGGGCTCCGGGTCCAAGCCCCAGCCCTCTCACAATAGACCCATGACCCTGCTGGGCGTCCATGTCCTGTCCCATGAGACGGGCATGGCCCAGACTTCCCCAGGGAAGATCTGCCCAGTGCGGGGATGCCGTGCTGTGTCTATTGGAGAGCTTTGCAGAGACGAGCGTGGTTATTGTTTCTGCTTCATCAGTGAGGAGAGGGTTTGGAGGGCTAGGTCCAGTTGTAGATTTCCCAGGGGTAGGAAAGCACTTTCTTCTCAGTGCCCGTCTGCAAATAGGCAAGCAGCTTGGAGGGCACTGTGTCCGACCTGTGTCCTGCTGCCAGCGGGGCAGCGCAGGAGGCTAGGCAGGCAGAGCGGGAGGGGTCAGCGCCCTCCCCTGTCTCCTCACCTCTGCATGATCCCTGGTCACCCTCCCTTGGGCAGAGTCTGGGCCTGGCACCCCAACACCACCCTTTACAGTTTGCAGAGCCATCATCATTCACCTGTGTTCCATCACTGAGCTGGAGTTCATCCCCATTGATCCCCACAGGCTCCTGGGTGGTCTGAATGGGCAGCTGTGGAAACTTTACAGGCAGGGTCTGAGGGCTCCAGGTGCCTCATCTAGGCAGAGCTCTGCCTCTCCCTCCCGAAGCCACACCGCGGACGGTAGAGTCACTCATTAACACCCACCATGCTGCTCTGGGCTCGGCCCCAGCCTTGGCCAACCGAGCTTTCTTGCTGGCATTTGGAGCACCCTCTGTGGGTATCCACGTCAGGAACTGGGGTTTGCACTCATTCTTAGGCAGAGCGCCTTTCAAAGCCCCTTGCTCTCCTACTTGTTCCCGTCTCAGGCCTGATGAGTGGCAGGCCTGGAGTTCTCCCCGGCCCGGCTCCCAGGATTTGAACGGCTTGCCAGCGGCAGAGCTCCGTTGTGTCCCGTTTCCTGACTAGGTTCTGCTGCTGACCCTGAGGTGTCTGAGTTAGGCCAGGTGCTGACCTGTGCACCAACCAGCTGGTGGAGACCGACCCCTCAAGAGACACAGGCCAGCACATCACTCTCCCTTTCCCAGGCTTGCCCATGGGTGACGTGCCCATAGATGGCATGTCCGTGGCCGACCTGGGTCCCGTGGTGCTCAGCTTGCTAAAGACACCAGAGGAGTACGTCGGCAGGAACATCGGGCTCAGCACCTGCAGGCACACGGCAGAGGAGTACGCCGCGCTGCTCACCAAGCACACAGGCAAGGTGGTGCGCGACGCCAAGGTGAGAGGCCTGGCGGGAATGCAGTAGCCCCATCTGAGGGGCTTTGCGGGTGGCAGGGGATTGGCATCCTGGGCTGCCCCACGCTCTGAGCATCACAAAGCCAAGTTCATCCTCAGAGAATGCTGATGTTGTGCTGTTCTCAGGAGTGAAGTGTGGCTGCCGAGTGAGATGTCTGGCTCTGGCAGAGGGCCAAGTGGCAAGAAAAGGCTCCAGGAAAAGGGCCCAGCAGGGGCCAAAGCAAGGAGGGAGAGCACGGAGTGTCTTGGACTGCTTGGTGGAGGGGATGGAGGCTGCAATAGGCCCCATCCGGCCCCTTTCCTTAGCCTAGCACTGTCCCCTCCTTCCCTCACCTACCCTGTCCTGTCCAGACCCCTGGGTTTGTTGTTTCTAATCATTTTGAGAGTCTGGGATACTCAGAGTCATTAAATGACAGAAACCACCCACAGAACCCCCCAGACGCAAGCAGAGCAGTAAATGGGGGAGAGACCAGGGCAGGACATGTTTTGGGCTCAGATTTTGCTCCCAGCCCTTAACACCCACCTGCGTGTGACCAAAGGCCTAGCCCCTGGCCCCTCTCTGTCTTGGTTTCTTCATCTGTAAAGTGGGTGTACGGAATGTATCCTGTCCTCGGGCTGCTGTGAAGAGTGAATGGAATAACTGATGTAGATGCTCCCTTGGCACAATGAATGTTCTACAAAACGTGCACTAAAGGGCTGTGTATTACTATCTAAACAAAGAAAGCCTGAGGCAGTCACGGAGGGTTTGGGAGCCAAGGAGTTAAGGTTCAGTTTGGTCAGGAAAGGGGAATAGCTTTGGTGTTTTGAGCAAGAAAGTGACAAAAGCAGAGTCCTGATATGGAAGGGACTGAGATGTCTGCACCTCATGATCTTGGAAGAACTGGATATAAATTGCCCTAGGACAGTGGTTTTTGAAGTTTCATCTTTTTAGTATCAATGGTTTTCAGATGGATTCAGGGGGACAGAATGGGGACTGAGGTACCAACACCCTTCTGCTTGCAGACAAGCCCTGAGGACTACGAGAAGCTTGGCTTCCCTGATGCCCAGGATCTGGCCAACATGTTCCGTTTCTATGCTCTGAAACCCGACCGCAACATCGAACTGACCCTGAAGCTCAACCCCAAGGCCAGGACGCTGGACCAGTGGCTAGAGCAGCACAAAGAGGACTTCGCAGGGCTGTAACCCTGCCCCCCTCAACCCTGTCTGGGGGGACTGGGGGTGCAGTCACAGTGACCCTCTCTTGTGTTACAAGAAAGTTTATTTTTTTTAATAAAGGCCATTGTTTTCACAGATGGCTTCCAAAACAAAAGCGCTTTGTTTCATGGTTTGGGGTTGGGGTGGCAGATGCTGGGGAACCAAGGCCATGAAAATTCCAATAGGAAGAGTCAAGTGCCCAGCCAGGTGTGGGGGGCCAAGAGCACCCCCCTCCCAGCCCTGCAGCCAGGGGCGACGTCTGACACCCCTGCACACATACCCTCCCACCCCAGAACATCCGGTCATCCGCGTGTTCCTTCTGAGTTTCAGGGTGGGAAGACATGTGGGGAGCCAGCGTGAGGAATCCAGCCAGTGGCAAAGGTCATGAGGAAGGAAGCCTGACAAAACACAAGGGCGTGATCAAACTTCAGGGGTTCCCCCTGGAATTTCCTGAGCATCCACCCCCCAAAACCAGAGCCTGCCTTACTGTGTTTTATGCTTTCTTACTGCTTACTTATGCTTTCTACCTACTCTTCTGACACTAACAGGGGGCTGACCCCCCACCACCTTTTTCTGGAAAAAGTTAATTTAGAGCTTTTAGATAATAAGTCTCCTGGGCATGATAAGAGTGTTTCAATCCAAAAACCCGTCTGATGGCTTTCTAGCCTGCCTGCTGGACTCTTACAGCTATGCATGTGATTGTTTGTGGCCTCCTGACCACGAGAGGCACAGGAAGATTAAAACATCCTAGGAATGTAGGGGATTCCGAGGAGTCAAATCATTAGAACTGGACTGATGAAAGGTTTCATTTGTTGAGCCAATTAGTTCAGTTCAGTTGCTCAGTCGTGTCCGACTCTTTGCGACCCCATGAATCGCAGCACGCCAGGCCTCCCTGTTCATCANTTTCGGTGTTGACCATCTGGTGATGTCCATGTGTAGAGTCTTCTCTTGTGTTGTTGGAAGAGGGTGTTTGCTATGACCAGTGCATTTTCTTGGCAAAACTCTATTAGTCTTTGCCCTGCTTCATTCCGTATTCCAAGGCCAAATTTGCCTGTTACTCCAGGTGTTTCTTGACTTCCTTCCTACTTTAGCATTCCAGTCCTCTATAATGAAAGGACATCTTTTTTGGGTGTTAGTTCTAAAAGGTCTTGTAGGTCTTCATAAAACTGTTCAACTTCCAATACTTGCTGCCAAATTTTCCTATCTTTTATTTGTAGATATAAAAAACAGGTAGTAGACCTGGTATTAGCAACATTAGATCTTTGAGTTAAGTACTTTCTTTGTTATAACCCACTGCACCTTTGTTCTACGGGAATGTAACTTTATTTAGTACTTTGAGGGTGATGCAGAGTAAAGAAAAAACACTTCTAGGGAAAAAGAGTCTTCATTTATCTAGGAAGAGAGCCATAAAAATGTTAACAGGCCTCTTGGCCAGAAGACAATGTAAACCACCTGAGACCCTTTGTATATGGGAAGGTATGCAAAAAGAAAGCCTGGTCTCAATGAGGGTCAGGACTGCTGCCCCTGCGTAACTCTGCATATTCCATTATTTCCTTATGTACAACTTGGGGTATATAAGCTGATTTTGAAAATAAAGTCTTGAGTCTCGCACCGATGCTGGGCTCCCCCATGTCGTTCTTTTCTCCCCTTTTCCAACTGAATTCCCATCTGGATCGCAGAGGCTCGCCAAGTCTACTTACTTGCCCTGGCTTCTAAGATCCACGGGAGAGGGAGCCCAAGGCAGGGCACCCTCCACTATTCAAGTGGGCGTCGGTGGCCTAACGTAGATGGCGCAAACCTCTTGTCTCGAGGTTTTATTAGTTTTCTGCGCAAACCAAGTTATTTAGCATCTTTTTTCCATCAATATTTCCTACTACACTATCCGTTTCTCTCTATATATCTGTAATTAAATAGTCCTTTTCCAGACTCTTACTCCGTCCCTGCTTTGATTTCCCTGGATCCACGGGGGCTGGACCCCGGCAAAGACCAGCCCCTTCTTCCTCTCCCTTCACCTGCTTCCTGGGCCCCCGAGTGCAGCAGCCTAGAGATGTGGTGATGTCAAAACATGCTGGTAAGAAAGAAACCCCTGAAGGAATGTGAGAGAGCTGTGGACCCCAGGCCACGAGAACTGAGCACCGTGGAGAAGAGGGGATGCTGTCCACAGCACAGGCAGGGAGGGGAAACCAGGGATGTGACCACCCAGCCCTGCTCAGTGGGCAGAGCCCCCCAGGCATTTGGACGGCTTCCCTTTCGCATTTACTATAGAGATGAGAAGCTAAGTCCTGGAGGACACAGCCAGCGGGGAGACTGGTGTCTCTGTGAGCTTGCGGGATGTCCACTGTGGTCTTCTACCCTGCTCTGGTCTTGGGACTCGCAGAGGCACTGAAAGGATAGCAGGGCTGCCAAATTCATTCGATCTGTTGATTCATAAGCACTTCTTCAACAACTTATCCAGTGTGCTGGACCCTAAATACAATGTTAACCAGGAAAGCTATGCACCATGTCTTGAGTCTGGTTTAGCAGGAGAGCCAGATATCAATGTGCAGGATGACTGCAGACCGACATCAGGCTGCAGAGAGCAGTGGGGGGATGAACACTGGAGGAGGGCCCACTTCAGGGGCACAGGGACAGCCTGAGGGAGCAGCCTCCCAGGAGGGTAGGAGGGAGCAGACGTGCTAACACAGGCTTCCAAGGCCACCCGTATCAGCAGGAGAACCCAACACATCATCTGTGTCCAGCCCTGTGATGCCCAAGTGCCGCGGGCCCTCTGGAGGGGAGACTCACCAGCTGGAACCCTGACTCATGATGTCGGGATCCAGGAGTGGCCCTAGGCCAGCACCAAGCCTGGGGGAAGCCCACTGTGCCGGCTCCAGAGCGAGCTGCAGGGAGCTGAGGGCAGGCTCCGGCCGGTGCTGGCTGCTTCACCAGGCCTCTTGGGATAGGTTGCTCACTTGGTACCCACTGGCCGGGCTGCTGTGAAGACTACATGGGGAAGTGGGGGAGAAGCAGCATCTAACTCCCCAGGCTCCTCGTGGTCAGGCCTCGCAAGCCTCCAGTGCCTTCCCCATCTGTCTTCCTCCCAGCACTTCAGCAAGTGCTTGCCTCCCAGCCACAAAGGCCCAGTGCCCTAGGGACACTCTCTTGTGTTTCTAAATNTTTCCTTATGTACAACTTGGGGTATATAAGCTGATTTTGAAAATAAAGTCTTGAGTCTCGCACCGATGCTGGGCTCCCCCATGTCGTTCTTTTCTCCCCTTTTCCAACTGAATTCCCATCTGGATCGCAGAGGCTCGCCAAGTCTACTTACTTGCCCTGGCTTCTAAGATCCACGGGAGAGGGAGCCCAAGGCAGGGCACCCTCCACTATTCAAGTGGGCGTCGGTGGCCTAACGTAGATGGCGCAAACCTCTTGTCTCGAGGTTTTATTAGTTTTCTGCGCAAACCAAGTTATTTAGCATCTTTTTTCCATCAATATTTCCTACTACACTATCCGTTTCTCTCTATATATCTGTAATTAAATAGTCCTTTTCCAGACTCTTACTCCGTCCCTGCTTTGATTTCCCTGGATCCACGGGGGCTGGACCCCGGCAAAGACCAGCCCCTTCTTCCTCTCCCTTCACCTGCTTCCTGGGCCCCCGAGTGCAGCAGCCTAGAGATGTGGTGATGTCAAAACATGCTGGTAAGAAAGAAACCCCTGAAGGAATGTGAGAGAGCTGTGGACCCCAGGCCACGAGAACTGAGCACCGTGGAGAAGAGGGGATGCTGTCCACAGCACAGGCAGGGAGGGGAAACCAGGGATGTGACCACCCAGCCCTGCTCAGTGGGCAGAGCCCCCCAGGCATTTGGACGGCTTCCCTTTCGCATTTACTATAGAGATGAGAAGCTAAGTCCTGGAGGACACAGCCAGCGGGGAGACTGGTGTCTCTGTGAGCTTGCGGGATGTCCACTGTGGTCTTCTACCCTGCTCTGGTCTTGGGACTCGCAGAGGCACTGAAAGGATAGCAGGGCTGCCAAATTCATTCGATCTGTTGATTCATAAGCACTTCTTCAACAACTTATCCAGTGTGCTGGACCCTAAATACAATGTTAACCAGGAAAGCTATGCACCATGTCTTGAGTCTGGTTTAGCAGGAGAGCCAGATATCAATGTGCAGGATGACTGCAGACCGACATCAGGCTGCAGAGAGCAGTGGGGGGATGAACACTGGAGGAGGGCCCACTTCAGGGGCACAGGGACAGCCTGAGGGAGCAGCCTCCCAGGAGGGTAGGAGGGAGCAGACGTGCTAACACAGGCTTCCAAGGCCACCCGTATCAGCAGGAGAACCCAACACATCATCTGTGTCCAGCCCTGTGATGCCCAAGTGCCGCGGGCCCTCTGGAGGGGAGACTCACCAGCTGGAACCCTGACTCATGATGTCGGGATCCAGGAGTGGCCCTAGGCCAGCACCAAGCCTGGGGGAAGCCCACTGTGCCGGCTCCAGAGCGAGCAGCAGGGAGCTGAGGGCAGGCTCCGGCCGGTGCTGGCTGCTTCACCAGGCCTCTTGGGATAGGTTGCTCACTTGGTACCCACTGGCCGGGCTGCTGTGAAGACTACATGGGGAAGTGGGGGAGAAGCAGCATCTAACTCCCCAGGCTCCTCGTGGTCAGGCCTCGCAAGCCTCCAGTGCCTTCCCCATCTGTCTTCCTCCCAGCACTTCAGCAAGTGCTTGCCTCCCAGCCACAAAGGCCCAGTGCCCTAGGGACACTCTCTTGTGTTTCTAAATGGCTCCTCTCAAGCTCCAGCCCCACCTCAGGCTGCAGAGGGGTTGGGAGACAGATCTCAGAAGCCAGCTGTGGGAATGAGCCAAACCCAGTCCATCCAGGCCTTGAAGGGGACCTGAACCTACAGATGCTGCCCCACCACCTTCTGACCATCGGAGGGAAGAATGCCTTGGCACAGCTGTGCAGATGTCTCACTGGAAAGAAAATCTACTTTTCCAAGTCTATACTGCTAGTTTCAAAAAACATGGCTTTAGCTGACTTTAGGAAGAAAACCTGAGGTGCCAAGAGAGACTGATTGAGCTCTCCACCGCCGTACCCTGGGGTCTCAGATCATGCCCAGCCCACGCTGAGTTCACAGCACGTGCTTGGCAAACTTCTGTTCAACGGAGGAAGAGTTTGGAGACTGGCAGGAAGTCGCTGAGCCTCCTTCTTGCCCACCAGGTCTTCCCAGCCTCTTCACTCAATCCAGCAAGTGCCCAACCCCACCTCCACTACAGCCTGCTCAGCCCAGAACCCCGGGGCAGGGCAGTCATGTACTTGGGGCCCACTCCAGCCACCACAGCCCAGACAAAGAGCGCAATACACACAAAATACCTTAATATTCCTCTGAAAACAATGGAGGAAACAAAAAGTATCTAGTGATGGTGGCGGTGACGCTTAGGGACCTAAGGAGGCCACACTGCAGGTGTTTTGAGGTGCGGGCTCCCAGAGTAAAAGCGACACGCTGGATCCTAGAATGTTCGTTGCGGTCAGCACATCACTGCAGGATAAGCTCCCTGCTTCAGGTTGGGAGGGTCCGCGTCCGTCAGAGCGACACCTGTCCCTCGGTGGGGTTGATGCTGAGGAAAGCCACCTCCGGTCACCCCCAGGAAGGCCAGCAGATGTGGGGTGGCCTGACAGGCAGGAGAGCACCCGCTGCTGGGCCATCTACAGAGAACTGTCCGAACTCTTTCAAAGAAGAGATGACCACAATTCAGGTTTTAAATATCTCTTTGCAGTAGATAATCTTATTTACATTGATACAGAATCATTTTACATTCTTAGAGTAGACACTAGCAGATGCTTTATTTTAGTAAATTATGGGGGGAAACAGGACACTAATCAGAAGGGTTCTCCATTAGCCTGTCTCGCCAGAGCGGGGGGATCTGGAAACACAGGGGAACCTGCGCGTCCCAGGAGCCAAGGCTGGGAAATAGTGCTTGGTCTGGCTGGATGCTGGAGGACCTTCAATTGCTGAAACTGCACTCTCCTCTAAACAAACACACGTACGGGAAAAGACAATGATTCTCAGCACTGAATAATTTAAACACATGTCTGAAAACAAGTCAGCAGTGAGTGGTGAGACCCAAGGCTCTGATAGCAGCGGGGCAGGGCTGGGGTTGAGAGGCCCTCAGTCAGCGCCACGCCATGCCGGCTGTGGTCCAGCAGAAGGGCAAGAGCCCCACTCACACCTGCCTTAGAACAACACAACTCAACTGTCGGGGGACAGGGCCACCCTGTCCATCTTGACGGAGATCACAGCCCATGTGATCAAGAGTGAACTCTCCAGGGACTATCCTCTCGGTGTCACCCCAGGCCCTCCAGGCCCCAGGTTCCAGCTGCTCAGTACCTTTGGGAATTAAAACCAACTCCAGCTGAAGGGTGGGTGACACCAGTGGGGCGTGTGCCCCAGGTTTCCGGAAAGGATAACCTGTCAGGAAAGACTCATTCTGGAACGTCCTGGAGGTTTGCTGAGAGGGAAATCAATCACGTCACAACTTGGTGCAGCTTAAGGCTTCATTTTCAAGCTGTAAGCATGGCCTTTAATTCTTTAAGCACATTCAGTTCCAAATTAAGAATTTCAGCTCTGCAGGAAGTGTCCAGCCGTCTGACTTTGCCAAAGCCTGAAGAGGCCAAGTTACCTACCCACGGAAAGGAAACTACCAGCCCTGAGGCCTGCCATGCCTGACTGCCCAGGGTTTGTCCCATCCGCTGCGACCTTCCATGAAGAGCTGCGTGGCCACATGAGTTCACTGTTGCCAAGGCGGTCTGGAGGCCTTTGCAGGCAGGGGCTCGGTGCTGCCGTGGGGAATCCTCCTGTGTCCAAGGTGCCCTGGCCATGAGGAGGTGCTGCTACTCCCTGCCTAGTTTCCGGTGGACCGTTTTCCTGAGCCAAGACACAAACAGGTACAGTTCACTGGCCTCGCAGGAAGGACACACCCTGTTGGTGAACTTCTGCAGTCCCTGGGAAGGAGCCCCCGCCATCAGGGACCAGCATAAGTGAAAGGTGAGTCCCAAGACACCATGGTGAGCAAGCTGGACTCCCGTCACTGCCCCACCCCACTCCACACTAAAGCTGACATTGCCCTAGACATCCCAGGCTGGACAGGGCAGGGCTAGGGAGATCTGAGTTCTAGGCCTGGCTCTGCTGTGACCTGCCCTCTGTGACTATGGGCAACCTGGTTCCCACCATGGTGGGATGCAGTGCCCCCGGGAGCTGGTGGAAGGAGGGCTGGGGGGCTCCAGGAGGTGGTTCAGCCCTGCACTACTGGCCAGCTCCCCTAGGGCTGAGGCTGGGCTCACACCATGCCTGAGATGAGAACCTCTTCACCTCTGGGGGTGGGGGGATGATACTGGCTAAAATGAGGGAAAACAGGGATTCATTAGTTCAGTGGGGTACGAAGGGGAGGAACCTCAGGGGTTTTCCTACCTCGGCTGGGATATCAGGAGGTAAACATTCTCTTAAGTTTGGAAAGGAATCCCTCCTTGTCCTCCCCAGCCTCAGGCCTAGCCTTGCCTCCCGCGGAGCTATCCATGGTGCTGCCACCTGGGCATAAACAGCGGAGAGAACTGGGGTCAAGGGTGCAGACCTCCTCGCAGCCTGCCCCAGGCCCCACCTGGGCCACCCAGGGCTCGCGCTCCAAGAGCCACCAAGCGCCACCCCGAGAGGAAAGGTGGCCATATCAGGTTGTCCAGGGTTGTCCCCTTCATCAGATGACTCAGCACTTAGAGCATCCCAACTGTTCCCCAAGTCACTGGCCCTCGAGAGGAAAACAAGGAACAGAAAGGGACAACAGGCAGCTGTCCCACCTTAACAACCATAACAGAAAAACAGCCAGCGCTGATGCCTTCCAGGCCAGGCTACATGGCGTCTGTACCTCAGTCAATCCTTATGATAACCTTACAGGTAAATCCCAGATGAAAGAAACAAAAATCAGAGGCACAAAGGGGTTAGGTGGCATGACTAAGGTCACAGAGCAAATAAGCGAGCAGGAGGTCTGAGTTCGGACCCAAGCAGTCAGACACCAAAGCCCAGGCTCTGAGAAGGTGAAGAGCATGTGCCGAGAGCCACTGACCAGCTTCCATACCCGGCTAGGGCACATGGGCCGTCTCCAGGGACATGTGCACTGCTCATCCGGGATGGGGCAGGCAAGGGCCCCACATGTCACCGGGCAAGCACCTGGCTCCAAATGCTCCAAGATGGGGCGGCCGCTCTTCTGTTTCCAGAGGGGCCATGAGACAGACCCCTCTGCACAAACACGCCACATTAAAGATCAGCCACCCACGAGGCAAGAGGACCGACGAGCTACAAGCTGGACTGGACTCAATGTTTTTCATTGTGCCAGGAGAATTAGTGCATGTCAATGTGCAGGGGGATGTATGTCAAGGACAATGTGGAGAGAGGACAAAATGCCCATGTCCCCAGGATCTCAGTCTGAGATGCCTTTGTCAGTGAGAGGCCCACAGCTTTGGGCAGCAGGCCTCCAGAAGAGGTGGGGAAGGTAATCCATGGCTCTTTACAAGGTGATGAATAACCAGGTAATGCTCATTCCCTGAATCTGTACCACCTTTTTCTCCACAGGTACAAGCTCCTAGTGTCATGAGCCAGGTCTGGCACTCACCTCGGGGTTCAGTGCCTGTTGGCCTTCCCTCCCTTCAAACTGTAAGCTGGGTGGGGCAGGGACCCCATCTCTCTGGTCATTGCTTCTGAGCACATGGCAAGTGCTCAGTGACCGTCAGTGTGAGAAACAGAAGCCAACAGGACTCCTGGGTGACGTCTGAGGACCGGACCCACCCTACAGGCAGAGGTGCGGGGTCTACACGCAGTCTGACTACCTGAGCTGACTACATGCTCAGACTGAGCCAGCAGAGTGCCTCTTGTTCCACTAAAATGTCTTTTCCCTCATTTTCCTCTTGCCTCCACCCTGCCTAAATAAAGGGGCTCAACAATCAATGCGGTCAGCTCATCCAGAGAAGAGACCGCAGGTGGATCTAAGCTCTGGAAGGGTTCTTGCACGACAGCTAAATGGACATACAGGGGTCGTCACAGGAGTTAATGACAATCCACAAACACAAACAACGAGCCATGCTGTCTCTAAACCCAAAAGGCCACTCAGTAACCTCAGAGTGCCCCAGGGGCCCAGCTCGCTGCGGTTTTTCTGCTTCTCAGATGGGAACGAAGCCAGGGCCAGCCATTATTAAGGTTTTCAGCAGGGGCTACAGAGAACAAAAATAAACAAGCGATACTAAACCCACCAAAAACATTTAGGTTGTTTTCCTATATAATGGTAACTTTTCCAAATGCCTTCCCGATACCTTTCCCGTGGTGAAAGCAAAGACACCCAGGAATCAGTCTGCATCTGCAGTGACTATCTCCACGGGCACTTGGGGGCTATTAAGTGACACGCTAGCCCAAGAACCACTGATGACTGCAGGCAACTGCCTCCAGTGTAACTTTAATAGCAGAGATTCAGGTTCTACTTGAATAAGTAGGATGCACCTTAGTATAGACGTCGGGAAAGGTTACTGTGTGCACCAATGTCCTCACACATGGACAGCAAAAGTAACTTTCTTCACAAGAACAAGAGGCTTAACCACACCCAGGCTGCAGACTGACGGACAGTGCATTCCAGTTCTAAGATTCTTAAAAGCCATTTAAATAATTATGTCTGGGAGCCAAATTTCCCACTGAATACAATTCTGAAATGACAATGGAGGTGAGTGGAAAAAAAAAATAATTCAGGGCACTCATTTCACTTTATGAACTCTTCACAAACACATGCAACAAATATATTAACATTATGATATATTCAGCAAAATTACGTCAACAGAAATTTAAAACGAAGAACTGGCAAAGTGCCTGGCACATAAGAGCTTCCCAATAAATCTCGGCTGAACAAGGGGAGAGGGAATGAGCTAACAGGTTGAGAACCATGGACATTACTCAGAAGCTGATTGCAGGATCAACTCCCAATCTGAGCTCTCAGGAAGGGGCTTGATAACAACTGGTAGATAATACCCAATATGCAAACAGTGAACAAGGCCCAGGGTCTCACTCAGAGCTCAGTCAGGAAGACCTCAAGTTCCCCTGGTGGGGGGGGGGGGGTGGCGCATGGCTAAAAGCTGGTTGCAGAGCAAATCTCGCATGCTCTGTGACTGTGGGACTATTTGGGACTCAGGAAAAAAACCTAGAGGTGCCTAAGTAGAGTTATGTGGAAGAATCATCCCCACTTCTTTTTAGTCCAAGGGATAGTAACAAGAAAATATGAAAAAGTCTATGAACCAAACCACTGAAGTAAGTGCTCACTTTATGCCCAGTTGGCCACAGATACAATCTGTGGCAGCTGTTTTTTCACAGAGGACTTGGTCCCCTGGATTTAGGGGAGCTTGGCCAACTCCATGCAAAGGCTGCTGCCATTGGGACCCCCAGCCCTGCCCCAGGACTCCAAGACCAAGACCCTACCCCCAGCTCTGATCAGCTGCTCTGACTGTACACTAATCTAATATCATTCAAGTTCTGAGAAGGTGAGAGAAAATTCAGGACCCAGACAAAAACAAAGTGATACAACCAGGAGGCAACACGTTGGGAAGCAGAAGCCAAATCATCCTCAGCACGGCCTGTCCCAGCCCAGCAGGAGGCCCAACCAACAGGGAACAGCATTTCCTTGGCAGAGCACCTCATGTGGGCAGAGCACCCCATCCCAGCAGAGCACCCAATCCGGACAGAGCACCTCATCTGGGCAGAGCACCCCCATCCAGAGGGAGGAGGGCTGCAGCCAAGGTGCCTATAGCCAAATAAAGCTTCTGCCTGTGGTCATGTGGGGGGACACGGCTACTCACCCATCACCAACATTTAACTGCACTCTACAGATGTTTAAGCTCAGAGTAAACAAGACGTTTTGTTTGTTCACAGCCCTAGAAGCTCAGAGTTTAGATCTGCTGCACACAGGCAGATCTGGGGTCATTAAGCCTGCAGCAGCTGCTGTTTACAGGACACTCTGAAATCCAGGGGAAGCCTTCTGGGCAAGGAAGACATGCATCTTCTCCTTTAGTGGCTACAAGCTGATCTCATGCAGGAATGAGCCCGAGGTTACAGGGCAAGTGGCAGAACCAAGGCTAGAACTCAGGAAAGCAGCCCTAAGACACAGAACTGCTCCCTGGAGGGAAGTGTCACAGAACTCATTGACCTCGGCCAGCAGCAGGTGCACAGAGGATGAGGGCCAGGGTGGGGGGACCTGCTGGCCAGCTTTCCCCAGAGTGTGGCTGCCCCGCGCCACTCTGCCCACCACTCAGCCCCTCTCTTACTACTGGGCCCTCTGGAGACTCCAGGAAGATTCCCCAGTGGAAACCCCAACATGCTTCCAAACTGTCTGCCCTCCCAGGTACTGGGGGGCTCCCACGGGCCGCGGGGCTGTCTCACCAGTGCTTGTGTTGGTGACGCCGTTCACCGTCCCCTCCACGTCGGTCTCGTCCTCAGCGTAGCTCAGGATTAGGCTCTGCTGCCTGCTTGTCAGTCTCCTGTGGACCGAGCGCAGTCAGTGTCCGAGCGGCTCCTCTGGGTAGCTCTTCAAAAGGATGTGGACGTGGCCAGTCCCCATGCAGCATGTGGGAAAGGCAGGACCCTCGACCCAGGCACAGGGCACACCCTGAACCCAAGAGCCACACCCTTAAATCTTCCGTAAAGTAAACCTCTTCAAGTACCCTGAGTTGTTCTAAACAACTGCGACTGTGGCCATGGTAAACAGTTTACCAGAGGGATGAAAAGCTGTTACAAGTGTGTGTAGGAAATTATCTAACTAAAGAGAGTGCTGGAAACCCAGGCCTCTGAGAGGAGTCGGCAAGCCCTGTTCCCGATGTCCACAGCTCCCCCTCGGACTTTTCTCCTGAAGGCCAGACACGATACCTGCCGCCAGCTGGTTCTAGATCATCTCTCAGATGGAGGGTGACCCAAGAGTGATAATAATAAAACCAACAGCAGCAATAATAGCTAACTGCTCCCTATGGGTTATTCATTTCATCTCCCAGCAACTCAGCAAGGTCGAACTTTTTTTATCACGTCCGCTTTCAGAAGGAGCACCTGGGCAGGACAGACTTAGAGGGAGAAGCAACCTGCCTAAGCCTCAGTGCTTACAGCAGAAGTGCCACACAGGCCGGCGGTCAGGCTTAGTACCTGCCCAGGAAGTGAGATGTCCTCGACTGGCTCCTGCTGGTGCTGGAAGCTGCAAAGAGTGGGTGGGCCTTGCCACACCCGGCGGCACTTACTTTGGAACTCTGATCTTGATGTGAATGTAGTGGTCTCCGTAGCCATAGCTGTTAATCCGCGGGATGCCCTTCCCACTCATCCGAATCTTCTGGTCTGACTGAGTCCCAGGGGGGATCTACAAAGAAAGGAACCTCAGGTTTCCCTCCACCTCCAGCTACCCAAATGAAAACATCTCACGACATGAAGACAATCTTACTCCCAAAAAGAACTCCATTCAGGTTTCTAGACCAAACCCACCAAATACTACATAGAAACTGGCTAGGCTGAGTCCACCCTGAGCAGAGCCTGTGATGGGCTTGGGGGCCAGGAGTCTGGGGTGGAGAGCCCACAGCAGGAGGGAGGGAGCTCAGGGAATAGGACCTGGGAGGAGGCAGAGCCAACCCGGGGCGCCACTGAGGCCGCTACCCAGCCCAGCAGGGTGGACACGGCCCAGGAGCTGCTTCCCAGCCGAGTCACACCCAAGGCATGGCCCACACTCCTCCTGCCTTCCACCAGGTTGTTCCCAGGTTTCAGCCATTTCCTGTTTTAGAAGAACAAAAAGAGCAGTGAGAACGTGCTTGCACTCTTACCGTCACGCTGATGGTCTCGTACAGGCCCTGCGTTCTGGCGGTGCCCCCGAGGATGGCCTGAGCTATGGAGATGAAGAGGTCCGAGTGGATGTCTGCGCCGTCCCTCCGGAACACGGGGCTTTTCTGCACCTAGGGGCAAGTACGAGAGGGCTACTAAGGCTCAGAGAAGTCCTTCTGGAGAGCAGACCACAGCCGCGGCTCAGTGTACAGCATCCAGGGAGATAGCGTACTTTCACCGAAGCGCCCACCTCCCCCAGGCTCCGGGAGTTACAGGGCAGCTTCTTCCTTCACTGCAATGCCACAGTGTCCTCTCAGATGAAGCTGCTCAAGACTTGAAGGAAATAAAACTAAATTTTGAAAACTTAAAAACTATAAAAATCTTACTTTGCTAGAAACACAGACTAATACAGCCTACAAAGGAAGAAAGGGTTTACTTTCCAGAGTCTTTAGGTACAAGCTACCTTCAAGTCAGACTAGAGGCACTGGAATGATTCTGATTTTATTAGCACTGTTTTTTGTGTCTCAAAGACATTCTTTGTCTTTCAGTGATTTCTTCTTTTCTTCTTCTCTACCATCAGCTGGGAACAATCTGGATTCTCTATCAAACCTTCTTCATAGACTGGCTTCCAGCCTGAAACCTTTCTCTTCAATTTCTCGGTCTTAGAGATTCACCCTTTACATTATCTTTGTCTTTGTTTTAAACTAAGAAATATTTCACACATATGTAAATTAGCACAAGTAATTACCCCACGCTGTACATACAACCCTGCTTAGGTCACAGAAGACCAGGACACAGGTGACTTCTCCCCCTCCTGCTTACCCCTCCAAAGTAGCCGCTACGTTTAGTCTGCATCTTTCCTAGGAGCGTCTGTTTACCTTTTCTACATATTTACTTGTCCCTAAACAATACATGACACCACCTCACGTGGTTTGAAACTACACAGATGACCTCATTCCTCGGCCTGCAACCCGCTCACTCCCTGTCCGTAACTGAGAGCTACCAGGGCATCTCACAACAACCTGGGCATCTCCAGCTTCTGCTCTGAGGTGCCCACAGTGCGGCCCCCTCGCCAACTCCTCCCGAAGGACAGCAGGCCACTTGCAGTGTCTCACCATTGTAGACGAGGCTGGCACACACCTTGCCTCCGCCTGCCGCACCTCCTTAGGGACATGCCTGGTGCAATCAGTAGAGGTGCCACTTCCTCTGTTACCCTTGCCTCAGAAAACTGTCTGCACGTCACACGTAAATCTGTAGCTCTGGCACTTACTGTCCCCATGAACAAATCAATACATCAATAAAAAATAAAAGATGTTTTCTGTATTTTTTGAGTGCTTTGTGGCCAACTTGTAAACACCCTGGGGTAACTTTGTTCTCTCCACATTTAGCACAAAAGCTTAATGTAACACATGTTTAATCACCCTGCTGAGGTGGCCACCACTTGACTAGAAATTTGAACGGCCAGGCACATTCTGTGAAGCTCCCATCTTACCCGTAAGAAGCCTGGGCTACACCCTCTCCACGAGAGCAAGGGCCTAAAAGAGGCTGCGCAAAGAGAGCACCTACCCTGAATGTGATGAAAATTTCTCGTTTTCCTACAGGCATCCTCACAGTCTGGCCATCTTCGACTCCTGTAAGCAAGAGAACAATTATTTTGGGATGTCTGAAGGCATTTTCTATGCTGGATCTATTTACAACACACCCACTTACTCATTCCTGTTTCCTGTTAACAAGGAACAACACAGTTACCCAATATAGCAACAAGTGTAACTTTTCAAAGGTGTGGCATATAGTAATCAATAACCAAATGAAAGCACCTTCTATTCACTTATTCAAGTTTACCAGCAGATCCACCAAGTATCCCAGTGAGTTTAGAGTCTAGTGGGGCACAGTGCTAAAGAATTCGCCTGCCAATGTAGGAGATGCAGGAGAAGCAGGTTCGCTCCCTGGGTGGGGAAGATCCCCTGGAGAAGGCAATGGCAACCCACTGCAGTATTCCTGCCTGGAGAGCCCATGGGCAGAGGAGCCTGGTGGGCTGCAGTCCCTGTAATGAGTTGGATGCCACTGAGCACATCCACAGAGGAGACAGTTATTAGCTGAATAACAATACCATGGATCACTACAAACAGAGATAAGTGCTTAGAAGGAAAAGATCACAGCTCCAAAGGAACATCTAAGGAAATGCTTCCAGAAAGCTCCCCCGGGGATGAGGAACCTGCAGGCAGCAAGGCAACAAGGGGGAGACTAAAAAGACAGGAGGCTGAGACCAGGAGGGGCTGGAAGAGGAGGCCAATTTTTGGCCCCTGAGAATCACCACAGAGTCTTCAACAGTGTGAGATGTGATCAGACCACCATGTGCAAAGACCACT
>SJYW01054073.1:80263-124230 GCA_006410735.1 Raphicerus campestris | reverse complement strand
GCTGAGTTTTCCAAATTTGCTGGCATATTGAGTGCAGCACTTTCACAGCATCACCTTTCAGGATTTGAAACAGCTCAACTGGAATTCCATCACCTCCACTAGCTTTGTTCATAGTGATGCTTTCTAAGGCCCACTTGACTTCACATTCCAAAATGTCTGGCTCTAGATGACTGATCACATCATCATGATTATCTGGGTCTTGAAGACCTTTTTTGTACAGTTCTTCTGTATATTCTTGCCACCTCTTCTTAATATCTTCTGCTTCTGTTAGGAGGTCCAGACCATTTCTGTCCTTTATCGAGCCCATCTTTGCATGAAATGTTCCCTTGGTATCTCTAATTTTCTTGAAGAGATCTCTAGTTTTTCCCATTCTGTTCTTTTCCTCTATTTCTTTGCATTGATCGCTGAAGAAGGCTTTCTTATCTCTTCTTGCTAAGAACTCTGCATTCAGATTCTTATATCTTTCCTTTTCTCCTTTGCTTTTTGCCTCTCTTCTTTTCACAGCTACTTGTTTCCTTTTTTATGCTTTTCTTCTATGCACTCAAAGATAGCTTCTGTGCCCCCATACACACTTGGCGGTGGTTTAGTCACTCAGTTGTATTCAACTCTTGCGACCCCACAGACTGTAGTCTGCCAGGCTCCTCTGTCAATAAGATTCTCCAGACAAGAATACCGGAGTGGGTTGCCATTTCCTTCTCCAGAGGATCTTCCTGACCCAGGAATTGAACCCAGGTGTCCTGCATTGCAGGTAGACAAGGATTTTATTTCAAAGATGGGCAGTAGAGAATCTCCCAACCCCCTTAAAAAAAGAAACCATATAAATGGAATACAAACATACTCAATGGAAACCTACCTGCATTTTAAGCAGATAATATAATCACAGTGAAGGGGGAGAAAAAGAAGTGATCTGAGTAAGCTGAGCACAGTATTTTGGCCATATACCCAAATGCCAGTTAAGCAGGTTTGCTTTTTGCAGTGGTATGAGTGACAGTTGTCAAATTACTTTTTGTATGCTATAGGATTAAGCAAATGAGTAAATATACAGGGTAACCAGAGCGAGATTTCTCTTTGTTAGAAATTAGTAATCTCTCTTTATTATTTAGTTTCAAATATGGACAGGCAGGCAGAAGACTAGATAAGCCTTGCAGTGTTGGGCTGAAAGTGGAACTATCAGTTTGAACTCACTCGTTTGTTAAATGGATGGATCAGTGTACACATGTATGTATATATATTCTCTATCACATGAAAAATATGGAAAGACAGATAGGTATCGAACATATGTCTATACGTGCACATGTGTGCATGTGCTAAGTCGCTTCAGTCATGTCTGATTCGGCGACGCTATGGACTGTAGCCTGCCAGGCTCCTCTGTCCAAGGGGATTCTCCAGGCAAGAATACTGGAGCATGGGCTTCCCTGGTGGTCTGGTGGTTAGGACTCTGGGCTTGCAATGCAGGGGGCCCAGGTTCAATCCCCGATCAGGGAAGTAAGATCCCACATGCTGCACAGCGTGGCCAATAAATAAATAAATTAAAAAAAAAAAAAAGAATACTGGAGCAGGTTGCCATGCCCTCCTCCAGGGGATCTTCCTGGCCTACGAATGTGTGCTCATACACACTCACATACACACATTTATTTCCTGTCTCAGTCAGCTGAGAGGACTTGGAAGCAGTGACACTCCAGATACAATGAGTACACCGAGAGCACAGATCTTGGTTCCTAAATCCTACTAGAAAGTTAAAAGGAATCAGGACTCCCTGGAGAAATGGCTGGTTCCAGGATGTGGCTAGGAAAGTGTATGCAAGCTGTGACACAAAGTAAAGAAGTGCAAAAAGAATGATGGGACACAGCAAAAGAATACAGGAGCCAGCCAGAAGAGATTGCCACAAGCACAGCCAGGGGCAGCTTGTGCATCAGAGTAACGGTGATGATGGTTCGGTGAATGAAATAACGAATCCGTGAGTTCATACTGATACAAATGAAAGAATAAATAAATGGAGAAGAAAAGAAAGCTCTTCCTTTCAGTAGAATGCCAACTAATAAATGGAGAAAGGGGATTTCTCTGGTGGTCCAGTGGCTAAGACTCTGTGCTCCCAATGGAGGGGCACAGGATCTAGTTCAGGGAACTAGATTCCACATGTTGCAACTAAAACTCGGCACAGCCAAATTAATTTAAAAAAAAAACAACAGAGAAGGGACATTGGAATCAGAAAAATCACCATTTTTCAAGTCACAGCAATAATTGATTTAAGCAAGACTGATTAATGGATGCTATAAGTACTGGGTATAAGTTCGATGGGACAGGACATTTATATAGTGTCAAGGTAAGTTACAAATTCCTTGTTAATTTCAAAGGAAAAAATAATAACTTTATAATGAAGAAAACCCGGTGGACAGTTCCTTAACTGACTGTGATCAAATACAATTATCATCGCTAATGGAAAAAATTGACACCTCATGACTCCTAACATGATCCACAAAGGGCACTACATCTCTGTGCTGTTTCTGCCAAAAATGCGCAATCTGAATCTTACCATGAGGAAATATCAGATGACCCAACTGAGGGACATCCTACAAAGCAGCTGGTCTGCAATCCTAAAAAATGTCAAGGTCATAAAAGAAAGACTGAGAAATCGTTACCTATTAAGGGAGACTAAAGATATGACAACCAAACACTATGCAAGATCCTAGACTGGCATCCTGAGTCTGGGGTAAAAAGAACATGATACGGACAAATGAAAACCTCGACTAAGTACAGATAACAGTATTGTTTGGACATTAAATTTCTTGATTTCGAGAACATACTGNAAAAAAAAAAAAAAGAATACTGGAGCAGGTTGCCATGCCCTCCTCCAGGGGATCTTCCTGGCCTACGAATGTGTGCTCATACACACTCACATACACACATTTATTTCCTGTCTCAGTCAGCTGAGAGGACTTGGAAGCAGTGACACTCCAGATACAATGAGTACACCGAGAGCACAGATCTTGGTTCCTAAATCCTACTAGAAAGTTAAAAGGAATCAGGACTCCCTGGAGAAATGGCTGGTTCCAGGATGTGGCTAGGAAAGTGTATGCAAGCTGTGACACAAAGTAAAGAAGTGCAAAAAGAATGATGGGACACAGCAAAAGAATACAGGAGCCAGCCAGAAGAGATTGCCACAAGCACAGCCAGGGGCAGCTTGTGCATCAGAGTAACGGTGATGATGGTTCGGTGAATGAAATAACGAATCCGTGAGTTCATACTGATACAAATGAAAGAATAAATAAATGGAGAAGAAAAGAAAGCTCTTCCTTTCAGTAGAATGCCAACTAATAAATGGAGAAAGGGGATTTCTCTGGTGGTCCAGTGGCTAAGACTCTGTGCTCCCAATGGAGGGGCACAGGATCTAGTTCAGGGAACTAGATTCCACATGTTGCAACTAAAACTCGGCACAGCCAAATTAATTTAAAAAAAAACAAACAGAGAAGGGACATTGGAATCAGAAAAATCACCATTTTTCAAGTCACAGCAATAATTGATTTAAGCAAGACTGATTAATGGATGCTATAAGTACTGGGTATAAGTTCGATGGGACAGGACATTTATATAGTGTCAAGGTAAGTTACAAATTCCTTGTTAATTTCAAAGGAAAAAATAATAACTTTATAATGAAGAAAACCCGGTGGACAGTTCCTTAACTGACTGTGATCAAATACAATTATCATCGCTAATGGAAAAAATTGACACCTCATGACTCCTAACATGATCCACAAAGGGCACTACATCTCTGTGCTGTTTCTGCCAAAAATGCGCAATCTGAATCTTACCATGAGGAAATATCAGATGACCCAACTGAGGGACATCCTACAAAGCAGCTGGTCTGCAATCCTAAAAAATGTCAAGGTCATAAAAGAAAGACTGAGAAATCGTTACCTATTAAGGGAGACTAAAGATATGACAACCAAACACTATGCAAGATCCTAGACTGGCATCCTGAGTCTGGGGTAAAAAGAACATGATACGGACAAATGAAAACCTCGACTAAGTACAGATAACAGTATTGTTTGGACATTAAATTTCTTGATTTCGAGAACATACTGTGGTTACATAAAAGAATGTTCTTGCTCTTAGAAAATATACACTATAAATGACAAACAAAATGGGACAAAATGTTAACAACTGTTGAGGCTTGGTAAAAGAAATAAGGGAGTGGTTATTCGAACTAGTCTTACAAGTTTCAATTACATCTAAAACTTACCAAAAAGAAAAAGAAAGATTACACTTCAAGCAAAATTTAAGTTCCCCTCCCCCAATTTTAAATTACCAACATACTCCAAAACGTATTTTCAGAGGAGACAGCAGAATTTCCTTGCTCCTTCTGTACAGAGCACTTCTGGGACAATGTGGAAGGTTCTAGATCACAGAGTCCCACCTATTAAAGAGCTCTCAAAGCCCTAGGTACACTGGCACACAGAGAAGAGGAGTGGTGGGGAAGCACAGGGAGGCAGCAGAGGCAGGAGCCCCAGGGGGAGGCAGGGACCACCAGGCTCACCATGCCGGAGCCACCGCAGTAGTGGCAGTGCTGAACTTTGGTGCCGGGCTCGTTCCCTTTGCCATCACACCGCTCACAGGTGTCAGTGATGTTCACGGTGAACTCCTTGTTGACGCCCTTGGCAGCTTGATTGAACGTCAACTCCATGATGTACTAGAGAAATCAAGGGACCACTGTTATCGCTCTGAAAGGGAGAGTGCTGGCTAGGAGTTTACAGTTACTGTTTCTTTTAAGGACTCTATTTTTTAAAGCAGTATTAAGTTTAAAAAACTGAGAGAGAGGTAGAGATTTCTCTTATACCTTTGCCCCCACACGTGCGCACCTTTAGCCCCCACATGTGTGAAGCCTGCCTACCATGTAATCAACATCACTCACCAGAATGATACTTTTTTTTTTTTAAATCAAGGATGAACCTACATTGACACAGTATGACCATCCAAAGCCCACAGTTTACATTAGGGTTCACTCCTGGTGCTGGATATTCTATGGGTCTGAACAAGTGTATAATTAATACACATCCTCCTCATAGAATCATGCAAAGTCTTTTCACTGTCCTAAAAATCCTATTCATGGCTCCACCAATTCATCTGTTCTCCTAGTCACTTTTTACTTTCTAACTTGTACTCTGTCAAGTTAAGAACAAATGGGACTCAACTGATTCTGCTCTACTCCTCACGATTTTCAATAGATAATACCTGCTGTGTAAATGAAAATGTGCTTTTCAACAAGCTGAAAATGTTCACAGATAATATTTGCACATGGTCCTAACAGTTCAAATGATCCACAGTCATAACTTACATTGTAAAATGCTTCCCCCCATCCTTAAGTTCTCTTCTGAGAATGCCTGAAACAAGACATAATCATGGAAGAGGCAGGATTGGCAGTGCCTCCCTATGGACCAAGTCTCCTAGAATAACGAGACAGGCTCACATAAATTAACCACTCTAACTATGGACTCTCAGAGCCACGGGGTTGCCCTGACTAAGCAACTGTAAGAATGCAGGAGAACTGAATGTACACATTATTAATAGTTTTTCAAATACTAGAACCACTTGCTACAAAGATGGCTGCTTCCCAATCACCCCATTTAAGCTGCTTTATCTTTTTCTTTGAGAAACAAAAACTGGTAAAAAATCTGTTTGTGTCACACTTAGCAGCTGAAATTTGAACAATTCTTCAAAATGAGGGGCTTACCTCCTGAGGCTGATTGAACACACTCTGGAAATCACCAAAAGAGGAGGATGAGAACTCCCCAAAGATCTTCCTGAAGAGCTCCTCTGGGTCAACCGTGGGACCTCCTTTCCAGTAGCTCTGCCCAGAACTGCCGACCCCGGGATCAAAGCCAGCAGAGCCATAGGTGTCATACTGCTTCCTCTTCACTTCATCGCTCAGGACCTGCCGAGAAAAGCCCAGCAGTCAGTGCCCCGGGCACGAACACCAAGTAGAGACGGTGGTGGTGGCCTATCGACAGTAAACGTCCTGATCCTGTCAACTGTACTGAGGCTATGGAAATAGCCTGCCCTTAGAGAACACACACAGAAGCACTTAGGAAGAGACAGAACACATCTGTGACTTACCCTCAAATGGTCACGGGCAGGGCGGGGGATGCACACACATGTGCACGCACACGCACACACACACAGCTGATATATGACACCCTACATACCCCCAACCCCTTCAGTACGGCAGTCTGAGAAGGAGGTCCACTCTCATTTAACTCTGTGCTTGTTCAGCAGCTGTTTCACACCCTCGTTTTCAGATGACATTCAACACTCCTCCAGGGCAGTGGTGGTTTCTGTTTTTACAACATCCACCATCCCACCAGCCCTAGGAGGGGGAGGTCACTCAACAGGCACGGAACTGTTTAATCTGACAAGAAGATCCCAGACCCAGCTAAAGTCCCAGTGACTGGGACTGGGAATATAGATTATTGGGTTCTGTTCTTTGTTGAGATCCCTAGTGAGATCTCATGTGAGCATTTTGGAACTGCGAAGTTTGGTTTTTTTCCCCCTTCAACAAGGTGATCTGGAGGGGGACATGGCCTTCCCACTGAACCCTCTCATGCATCAGGTTGCCAGTGCAGCACGCTCTGACCCACACACCGAGCAGAATGACAGGGACTGCACACACTGGTGGGCCGCGTTACCTCATAGGCCTCTGCCAGCTGGGAGAACTTCTCCTTGGCTTTGGGATCATCCTTATTTGTGTCTGGGTGATATTTCTTGGCAAGCTAAGGGAGGAAATGGTCAATTAGTATGGACACAAGATGATCACTAAAACTGAACCCCAGACACCAGTCACAGCCCACCTCCTATGCAACAGTTGTCAGACTTCACAACTGACAGCAATTCTTAAAACAAGATTTAAGACTAAATCATCTCTAACTAGACTTATTATGATGATCATTTCATAGTGTATACAAATGTTGAATCGTTATATTGTACACCTGATACTAATATGTCAACTACACCTCAATAAAAACAAACTAAAAGCAAAACACACACAGCCAGAATTAAGAACATACACTCCATGAACTGTGTTCAGTTTTCAATTCTGATCAAAAGTTTATTACAAAACGGCAAACTGATTTTTGGGAAAGGGAAAGAAAGAAAGAAAGAGATGTGTGTATGTTTTTCAACTGCAACAAATCTCTCAACAGAAATAACAACTAATTCTTTAGAACTTGGGGTCCTTTGTGAGAGATGCCAAAGAGTAAATCTGATTAGACTACCATCTGTGTAAAAAGAGGGAAATGACTGGAGAGATAAGTAGATATATCTGCTGTATAAATTAGTTTTGGAAGAGCAGACAATAAGCTGGAAAGGCCGACTGCTACAGAAGGGAGGGGACGGATGGGAAGGAGAGGTCTTCTCACTGCACACTCCTCTGTACTTTCTGAATTCAGAACAAGGGAAATGCATTACCTATTCAAAACACAGATTAAAATATTAAAAATCCAAACACGATCCTAACTTGGCTGTCCTGAGTACACAGGAGAGCTGAGCAGCTCTAACACAGAGGTTTCCTCCTGGCCATGCTGAGCAGTGCTGTGAGACACCTGTGCATGCGCTGACTGTCTGCTGCAGCTTACTGACGCCTTCCCAGTCTGGGTTTCCCTGGTGCGAGGGCAAGGAGAGCTCAGAGTCCTAAAGCTGAAAGGAACTGTGGGGATGGCCGGCCCCATCCCTGCCCGCAGCTGGCTGCTCATTCTGCGCTCAAGACACTGGCCCTCACATCAGCATGTGACGGAAGCATGGCAGAGGCTCGGCCTGAAGGGAGCTCTCAAGGCAAGAAAGTAGATCACGGTGGGTTGTGATGCTGGTTCCAGGCCAAGGTAAGAAATGCTGATGTGCTTGTGAGATCAAAGAAAGGCCCTTTGCACTCAGAAAGACCTGCATTTTAGTCTCCTAAATGCCACTGATCGGCTGTGTGGCCTCGGCAGCATGTCATAACCTTGCCAAGTCTTCTGCCTTGGGGATTAAATGATGTAAACATGAAAAGTTTTTACCAAGGTCCAACCCCAGCAATTGCTCCATAGGGCCTACTTTGTAAATTTTCAGTTTCAAATTACACAACTTAACCCAATTTTTTAATTTTCACACCTAAAACCTTGGATGGTTTCTACTCTCTCTTAAACGAAATCTCTAATACGTGTTAAGGGCCTCACATGCCCCGGTAAGTTGGTCCCAGTCTCCATCTCGCCAAGCTTCACCTGCCTTTGCACCAGGTACCTTACCTTTCAGCTCAAAAGGAGAAACAAGCTATTTACTCTCCCAAGATGGAAAAGCTAATCAAAATCACTTCACACCTGCTAAGGTGGCTTGAATCAAAAAGACAGGCTCTTTGAGGAAGATACAGTCGCCTCTGCAGCGAAGCTTGGTGTCACCCGCTCCTGCTCCTGACTCACCGCTGTACGCTCTCGCCGAGGAACAAGGCAGTGAGGAAGCCGCGCTGCACCATGGCCTTTAAAGATACCAGCAAGACTCCCATGGAGCCAGTGGTGGCCATTCACCAGATTAGGATCACCCTCACCAGCAGCAACGTGAAGTCTCTGGAGAAGGTGTGTGCTGATCTGATCAGAGGCACGAAGGAAAAGAATCTCAAAGTGAAAGGACCTGTTCAGATACCCACCAAGACTCTGAGAATAACTACAAGGAAAACTCCTTGCAGTGAAGGTTCTAAGACTTGGGATCGATTCCAGATGAGGATCCACAAGTGACTCACTGACCTGCACAGCCCTTCTGAAATTGTCAAGCAGATCACTTCCATTAGCACTGAGCCAGGAGTCAAGCTGGAAATCACCACTGCCGATGCCTGTCACAACCTTTTTAATAAACCGATAATCAGTTGTTAAAAAAAAAAAAGATAAGTATTGGCGAGGATGCAGAAAAATCAGAACCCTCACACACTATGGGTGAAAATCCAGGATGGTGCAGCTAGTCTAAAACAGTCTGGCACCAGAAACAAGTCCACAAACCAATGGTCAATTAGCATACAACAAAGGAAGCAAGACTATACAATGGAGAAAAGACAGTCTCTTCAATAAGTGCTGCTGGGAAAACTGGACAGCTATATATAAAATAATAAAATAAAAAGAACCCTCTGTAACAGCATGAGTAATAGTCGCTCAGTCATGTCCAACTCTTTGCAACCTCGTGAACTACAGCTCGCCAGGCTCCTCTGTCCATGGAATTCTCCAGGCAAGAACACTGGAATGGGCTGCCATTTCCTTCTCCCTCTAACACTATATACAAAAATAAACTTAAAATAGATTAAAGACCTAAATATAAGACTGGATACTATAAAACTCCTAGAGGAAAACACAAGTAGAACACTTTTGACATAAATCACAGCAATATCATATTGGATCCATATCCCAGAGTAATGGAAATAACAACAAAATACATTAATGGGACCAAATTATACTTAAAAGCTTTTGCACAGCAAAGGAAGCTAAACAAAATGAAAAGACAACCTACAGAATGAGGGAAAGAGATTAATTCCCAAAATATACAAACTGCTCATATAGCTAGCTCAATATTAGAAAGAAAAAAAAAATCCAATCAAAAAATGGGTAGAAGTCCCAAATAAACATTTCTCCAAAGAAGATAAACAGATGGACAAAGGGCACATGAAAAGATGCTCAACATGGCTAATTATTACAGAAATGCAAATCAAAACTACAATAAGGGCTTTGGTCTCGGCAGCAGAAGCAAGATGACCAAGGGAACATCATTGTTTGGAAAGCGATGGAGTAAGACACACGCTGTGCCGCCGCTGTGCCTCTAAGGCCTACCATCTTCAGAAGTCGACTTGTGGCAAGTGTGGCTACCCTGCCAAGCGAAGAGAAAGCATAACTGGAATGCTAAAGATAAAAGACCAAATACCACCAGGTCTGGTCGAATGAGACACCTAAAAATTGTATACCCCAGATTCAGGCATGGATTCTGTGAAGGAATTGCACCTAAACCCAAGGGAGCAGCTGTTGCAGCATCCAGTTCATCTTAAGGATTTCAATGATTAGTTGCACAATAAATGTTCTGGCTTTAAAAACAAACTTAAAAAAACTACAATAAGGTATGACACACTGGTCAGCATGGCCATCATCAAAAAGTCTACAAATAAATATTTGAGAGGGTGTGGAGAATCAATATCCATCAATTGATGAACAGATAAAGAAAACCCATGCAATGGAATATTTGACCATTAAAAGGAATTAAGTACTGATACCTGTTACAGCGTGGATGAACCTGGTAAATACTCTTCTGAAGTTAAAAAAAAAAGTCACCAAAGTCTACATATTACTTTTCATTTCTATGAAGTGTCCAGAATAGGCAAATCCCTAAAGACAGGAAGTAGGTTAGTGATTTCAAAGGCAGGAGAGAGAGGAGAATGGGGAATAAGGGCTTATGGTGTGAGGTTTCTTTTCGAGATGCTGAAAATGTTCTCAAATTGATCGCAGTGATGCTTATACAACTCTTTGAATAAATTAAAGACCAGTAAGTTCTACCCATTAAAAAAAAGAGAAAGAGAAGAGGAGAGAACAGCTACTCAAGCCATAAGCTATTAGGTCTGGTCTTGATCAGTNGATGCTGGTTCCAGGCCAAGGTAAGAAATGCTGATGTGCTTGTGAGATCAAAGAAAGGCCCTTTGCACTCAGAAAGACCTGCATTTTAGTCTCCTAAATGCCACTGATCGGCTGTGTGGCCTCGGCAGCATGTCATAACCTTGCCAAGTCTTCTGCCTTGGGGATTAAATGATGTAAACATGAAAAGTTTTTACCAAGGTCCAACCCCAGCAATTGCTCCATAGGGCCTACTTTGTAAATTTTCAGTTTCAAATTACACAACTTAACCCAATTTTTTAATTTTCACACCTAAAACCTTGGATGGTTTCTACTCTCTCTTAAACGAAATCTCTAATACGTGTTAAGGGCCTCACATGCCCCGGTAAGTTGGTCCCAGTCTCCATCTCGCCAAGCTTCACCTGCCTTTGCACCAGGTACCTTACCTTTCAGCTCAAAAGGAGAAACAAGCTATTTACTCTCCCAAGATGGAAAAGCTAATCAAAATCACTTCACACCTGCTAAGGTGGCTTGAATCAAAAAGACAGGCTCTTTGAGGAAGATACAGTCGCCTCTGCAGCGAAGCTTGGTGTCACCCGCTCCTGCTCCTGACTCACCGCTGTACGCTCTCGCCGAGGAACAAGGCAGTGAGGAAGCCGCGCTGCACCATGGCCTTTAAAGATACCAGCAAGACTCCCATGGAGCCAGTGGTGGCCATTCACCAGATTAGGATCACCCTCACCAGCAGCAACGTGAAGTCTCTGGAGAAGGTGTGTGCTGATCTGATCAGAGGCACGAAGGAAAAGAATCTCAAAGTGAAAGGACCTGTTCAGATACCCACCAAGACTCTGAGAATAACTACAAGGAAAACTCCTTGCAGTGAAGGTTCTAAGACTTGGGATCGATTCCAGATGAGGATCCACAAGTGACTCACTGACCTGCACAGCCCTTCTGAAATTGTCAAGCAGATCACTTCCATTAGCACTGAGCCAGGAGTCAAGCTGGAAATCACCACTGCCGATGCCTGTCACAACCTTTTTAATAAACCGATAATCAGTTGTTAAAAAAAAAAAAGATAAGTATTGGCGAGGATGCAGAAAAATCAGAACCCTCACACACTATGGGTGAAAATCCAGGATGGTGCAGCTAGTCTACAACAGTCTGGCACCAGAAACAAGTCCACAAACCAATGGTCAATTAGCATACAACAAAGGAAGCAAGACTATACAATGGAGAAAAGACAGTCTCTTCAATAAGTGCTGCTGGGAAAACTGGACAGCTATATATAAAATAATAAAATAAAAAGAACCCTCTGTAACAGCATGAGTAATAGTCGCTCAGTCATGTCCAACTCTTTGCAACCTCGTGAACTACAGCTCGCCAGGCTCCTCTGTCCATGGAATTCTCCAGGCAAGAACACTGGAATGGGCTGCCATTTCCTTCTCCCTCTAACACTATATACAAAAATAAACTTAAAATAGATTAAAGACCTAAATATAAGACTGGATACTATAAAACTCCTAGAGGAAAACACAAGTAGAACACTTTTGACATAAATCACAGCAATATCATATTGGATCCATATCCCAGAGTAATGGAAATAACAACAAAATACATTAATGGGACCAAATTATACTTAAAAGCTTTTGCACAGCAAAGGAAGCTAAACAAAATGAAAAGACAACCTACAGAATGAGGGAAAGAGATTAATTCCCAAAATATACAAACTGCTCATATAGCTAGCTCAATATTAGAAAGAAAAAAAAAATCCAATCAAAAAATGGGTAGAAGTCCCAAATAAACATTTCTCCAAAGAAGATAAACAGATGGACAAAGGGCACATGAAAAGATGCTCAACATGGCTAATTATTACAGAAATGCAAATCAAAACTACAATAAGGGCTTTGGTCTCGGCAGCAGAAGCAAGATGACCAAGGGAACATCATTGTTTGGAAAGCGATGGAGTAAGACACACGCTGTGCCGCCGCTGTGCCTCTAAGGCCTACCATCTTCAGAAGTCGACTTGTGGCAAGTGTGGCTACCCTGCCAAGCGAAGAGAAAGCATAACTGGAATGCTAAAGATAAAAGACCAAATACCACCAGGTCTGGTCGAATGAGACACCTAAAAATTGTATACCCCAGATTCAGGCATGGATTCTGTGAAGGAATTGCACCTAAACCCAAGGGAGCAGCTGTTGCAGCATCCAGTTCATCTTAAGGATTTCAATGATTAGTTGCACAATAAATGTTCTGGCTTTAAAAACAAACTTAAAAAAACTACAATAAGGTATGACACACTGGTCAGCATGGCCATCATCAAAAAGTCTACAAATAAATATTTGAGAGGGTGTGGAGAATCAATATCCATCAATTGATGAACAGATAAAGAAAACCCATGCAATGGAATATTTGACCATTAAAAGGAATTAAGTACTGATACCTGTTACAGCGTGGATGAACCTGGTAAATACTCTTCTGAAGTTAAAAAAAAAAGTCACCAAAGTCTACATATTACTTTTCATTTCTATGAAGTGTCCAGAATAGGCAAATCCCTAAAGACAGGAAGTAGGTTAGTGATTTCAAAGGCAGGAGAGAGAGGAGAATGGGGAATAAGGGCTTATGGTGTGAGGTTTCTTTTCGAGATGCTGAAAATGTTCTCAAATTGATCGCAGTGATGCTTATACAACTCTTTGAATAAATTAAAGACCAGTAAGTTCTACCCATTAAAAAAAAGAGAAAGAGAAGAGGAGAGAACAGCTACTCAAGCCATAAGCTATTAGGTCTGGTCTTGATCAGTCCTTGGTTCACAAATATTAGGCTTAGCCAAAGTTTTTATTTCCTCACCAAAAAAATTTTAAAAAGAAACAAACAAACAAAAAGACTCATAGCAAATTCACATAAAACTAATTTAAAAAACTCTTCTTTCTGGCCATACTGTGCACAGCTTGTGGGATTTCAGATCCCCGAGCAGGGACTGAACCCAGGCCACGGCAGTGAAAGCTTGGAATCCCAGCCGCCAGACCACCAGGGAACTCCAAGTAACTTTTAAAATTTAAATTGTATTTATTAACCTTATTAAACTGCTGCTGCTTCTGCTGCTGCTAAGTCACTTCAGCTGTGTCTGACTCTGTGCAACCCCAGAGATGGCAGCCCACCAGGCTCCCTTGTCCCTGGGATTCTCCAAGCAAGAACACTGGAGTGGGCTGCCATTTCCTTCTCCAATGTGTGAAAGTGAAAAGTGAAAGAGAAGTTGCTCAGTCACATCCAACTATTTGCGATCCCATGGACTGCAGTCTTACCAGGCTTTTCCATCCATGGGATTTTCCAGGCAAGAGTACTGGAGTGGGGTGCCATTGCCTTCTCCGAACCTTATTAAACTAATCTTCTTTATTCTGACATTATGGCTTCCCTATGTTTTATGGTATTAAGGTGCTCTTTCTTCCAACAAATGGTATTAACAGATTGTACCTAGTTATTTCTAACATCTGTATTAGGCAAAATAAAAAAGATAGCATTCCTACATTGGCACGCTTGCTCTTTATTTTTTTTTAAATTTTTATTGTGCTGATCAGAGCAAAAGTCTGGAAACGACAGGTTAGGATAACTCACAGGCCACTTCGCCAATCTGCCCAACACATTCTGGGATATGATAATGGGAGTTTCACACTTTTTGAGTTAAAAAAAAAAAATTCTAAATTCATAAACTTTAACCTGAATGCAAAGAATGAGTACCTAAAACTTAGACCACCACATCTACCGATTCAGAAGACATAGGATAGACTTAAGTACAAAAACAGCCATGGAAAAAAAAGATTAGAAGAAAATCTCTGGTTCTGAGTCTCCGTTTCCTGAAGCATTGACCAGTGTGGCCTTAGGCATTGAGGAACATGCTCCAACAAAGCCAGCTTTGTCAGCCCACTCTGCATACAACCCACACTGCACACAACCCACATGTACGGGCGCATGCACTGCATGGCTCATGGTCACCTTAGATTCACACCATCCTTTCTACAGTCTCGCCTCTAAAATCTGGCTTCTACACAGACCTGGTAATAGGCTTTCTTGATCTCCTTCTGGCTGGCGCTCCGGGGCACTCCTAATATCTGGTAATAATCTTCTTTAGCCAAATGGGTGCTCGTGTGGAAGGAGGTAGTACAAACAAAAGGGTACCGTTTTACTCCTGAAAAAGAAAAAAGGAAAGAAAATCACTCTGGGAACGTACTAAACAAATGGAAATTGTGAGTAAGCGACCAGCCAGGCCACACCTATGAAGAAGCAGAGGTAGGTCACAGCTTTTGGAGGCTGTTCTCCTCCAAGCCTCTGGAGACCAAACTCACTGCACCTCAGAAATGGCTAAAGGGACTTCCCTGGTGGTCCAGTGGGTAAGAATTCACCTACCAACGCAGGGGACATGGGTTTGATACTGGTCCGGGAAGATCCCATACACTGTGGGGCAACTAAGCCCATGAGCCACAACTACTGAGCCCACGTGCTCTAGGATCTGTGCTCCACAAGGAGAAGCCACTGCAAGGAGAAGCCTGCGTGCAGCAACGGAGACTCGGTGCAGCCAAACACAAAACCAAAAACGGCTAAACCCAGAGTATACGGAAAATACAAAAATCAGAGTGCAGGGTGTGGCTAGTCCTGCTGGACTACACGAGGGCTGCAGCCTCATTACCTCTCCAGAGATGGGGGCTGCACCTGGGGATGACTGAAAATCAACTTCACTCTCCTGTTACACAGCCGGCAGAGCACTTACCACATCCCAGGTGCTGGCAGAGACCTCATCTCACTTAAAGCTCAGCAGCTCCCCAGGTTCTCTCCCGCCACCGTGCAACCCTGAACATCTGCTTATGGGGTGGTTTTCAGAGTGTGGTCCCTGAACCAGAAGCATCATCAGCTTCCTGGAAATGAACATATTTCAGGCGCCACCCAAACCTGAATCCAAAACTCTAGAGGTGGGGTCCAACAAGCCGGGTCTAACAAGCCCTCCAGGGGACGATTCTGCTGCACAGTTAGAGAACTGCTGGGCTAAAGAAATGATTCTTGGTCTTCAGCGTCACACATCTCTTTGAGAGCATCTGATAAAAGCACTGACCCCTCCCCTAGAAATAACACATATATACAGACACACAAGGTTAAACAACCCTGTGCCAGAACATGTGTTGACCCCAGAGCACGTCAGAGCACATGGCAGCCCCGCCTCCACACCCTGCCTTCCTTTCAGGCCTCTTGTATCAGCAGCAGGGAGGAGGCTGATGGGACACAGCTACTCAACCTCCCTCTACTCTACCGACCTGTCATCAAGTAAAGGTGGGGGAGCCGCTCTACAATCTGCCTAACCCCCAACCCATCCTGTGACAACTGAAGATGGGGAAGGTGGGGCTGGGGGGGTGCGGAACAGGCCAAGTTAAGGCGGAGGGGAGGGGGGGCCAAGAAAGAGAATGAAGACCAGGAGGCAGCTCCAGGTTTTTAAGTCAGTTTCCCCTGGCAGAGAGATTCACCACTCATTCATTCAGCAAACATGCCTGCCAGGCACTGGGCTCCTTGCAGCAGACAGCAGCAAATCATGCCAAAGGTCTTACCCTCCAGGAGCTTGCATTCATTCATGATCTCAACACTGGACTAGGCACTGAGGACACAGACTGAGTAAAATACTCAAAGCCAGTGCCCTCAAGGAGCTTCCAACCCACCAGGGGCATGTGGGAAGCAGTGTGAGAAGGGATGTTAGTGCACAGGGATGCAGTGTGAGAACACATAGCAGTATCCCCTAAACAGGCCCTCTCAACCCCCACACTGCTGAAGATGGGAGGATCAGATTCCCTGCTGGGGGATGGGGGGCTGTAAAAGGCTGAATTGTGTCCCCCGCCCAAATTCATATGCTGAAGTCCTAACCGTCGCACCTCAGAACGTGACTGTATTTGGAAATGGGGAACTTTAAAGAGGACCCTAACAAAAGTCTCAGACTACAGCCTTCAGAACTGTGAAAAAAGTAACCTGTCTTTTTAAGCCACTTATTCTCTGGTACTTTCTTATTGCAGCCCTGTGTATTTATTTATATCCTAACATACCTATGTGCTTATTGGAGGATGTGTTAGCAGGATCCCCAGCTACCTAGTTATCAGGAGCACCTCCCACTCTCAAACAGGTAACTACAACTCCAGTCACTGCCAGTTGCCCCCTGGAGGGCAGAATCACCTACAGCTGAAAACCAGCACAATCCAGTCTCAGAAGTTTCAGTGAAGGTCTTCTAAGGCAGCTGCTGTTAAGCTGCAGAAATTAATTTGGCTAAGGAGGGCTGGAATCCGTCCAGATTTTTGCCTGCAGTCCTGGCGTTGTTTGCAATAGCATTCTCATTCGCTTTCAAAAGTGCTCCCTTGGCAGTTACATCATATGATCATCTTTGGTTTGGAGGGGGAAAGTCCTTGTGCAATTGCAGGTGCTATGACACAACTGGAGACTCAAGTGTGCGTGGAGGTGGGGTAGGGTAGAGGGGTGGTTAGAGATTATGATGATGATGACAATGACAGGTGCTGGGAATAAACAGAAGGGCCTCTGAGTATGTTAGTTGTTGCTGTTCAGTAGCTAAATCATGTCCCACTTTTTGTGACCCCCATGGACTGCAGCACACCAGTCTTCCCTATCTCCCCAAATTTGCTCAAACTCACATCGATTGAGTCAGTGATGCTAAAGTCCAGATTTTATCCTGAGGACAACAGGGAGCTACTACAAGTCTTAAACAGAGACTTGATCAGATCTGCATGAAAAAGAACTCTCAAACCATTAACAAGGACTAGGAAACTACTTAAAATCTCTGTAGGCACAAAAGACAGCCAAGGCTATCGAGCATATCCAGGAAGGGTGCCGAGATTAAGGATAATGAGACATGAGAGAACAAGTAGGAAACAGTCAGTTCAGTCACTCAGTCATGTCTGACTCTTTGTGACCCCATGGACTGCACAACACCAGGCCTCCCTNGAAGACCAGGAGGCAGCTCCAGGTTTTTAAGTCAGTTTCCCCTGGCAGAGAGATTCACCACTCATTCATTCAGCAAACATGCCTGCCAGGCACTGGGCTCCTTGCAGCAGACAGCAGCAAATCATGCCAAAGGTCTTACCCTCCAGGAGCTTGCATTCATTCATGATCTCAACACTGGACTAGGCACTGAGGACACAGACTGAGTAAAATACTCAAAGCCAGTGCCCTCAAGGAGCTTCCAACCCACCAGGGGCATGTGGGAAGCAGTGTGAGAAGGGATGTTAGTGCACAGGGATGCAGTGTGAGAACACATAGCAGTATCCCCTAAACAGGCCCTCTCAACCCCCACACTGCTGAAGATGGGAGGATCAGATTCCCTGCTGGGGGATGGGGGGCTGTAAAAGGCTGAATTGTGTCCCCCGCCCAAATTCATATGCTGAAGTCCTAACCGTCGCACCTCAGAACGTGACTGTATTTGGAAATGGGGAACTTTAAAGAGGACCCTAACAAAAGTCTCAGACTACAGCCTTCAGAACTGTGAAAAAAGTAACCTGTCTTTTTAAGCCACTTATTCTCTGGTACTTTCTTATTGCAGCCCTGTGTATTTATTTATATCCTAACATACCTATGTGCTTATTGGAGGATGTGTTAGCAGGATCCCCAGCTACCTAGTTATCAGGAGCACCTCCCACTCTCAAACAGGTAACTACAACTCCAGTCACTGCCAGTTGCCCCCTGGAGGGCAGAATCACCTACAGCTGAAAACCAGCACAATCCAGTCTCAGAAGTTTCAGTGAAGGTCTTCTAAGGCAGCTGCTGTTAAGCTGCAGAAATTAATTTGGCTAAGGAGGGCTGGAATCCGTCCAGATTTTTGCCTGCAGTCCTGGCGTTGTTTGCAATAGCATTCTCATTCGCTTTCAAAAGTGCTCCCTTGGCAGTTACATCATATGATCATCTTTGGTTTGGAGGGGGAAAGTCCTTGTGCAATTGCAGGTGCTATGACACAACTGGAGACTCAAGTGTGCGTGGAGGTGGGGTAGGGTAGAGGGGTGGTTAGAGATTATGATGATGATGACAATGACAGGTGCTGGGAATAAACAGAAGGGCCTCTGAGTATGTTAGTTGTTGCTGTTCAGTAGCTAAATCATGTCCCACTTTTTGTGACCCCCATGGACTGCAGCACACCAGTCTTCCCTATCTCCCCAAATTTGCTCAAACTCACATCGATTGAGTCAGTGATGCTAAAGTCCAGATTTTATCCTGAGGACAACAGGGAGCTACTACAAGTCTTAAACAGAGACTTGATCAGATCTGCATGAAAAAGAACTCTCAAACCATTAACAAGGACTAGGAAACTACTTAAAATCTCTGTAGGCACAAAAGACAGCCAAGGCTATCGAGCATATCCAGGAAGGGTGCCGAGATTAAGGATAATGAGACATGAGAGAACAAGTAGGAAACAGTCAGTTCAGTCACTCAGTCATGTCTGACTCTTTGTGACCCCATGGACTGCACAACACCAGGCCTCCCTGTCCATCACCAACTTTCAGTTTCCTCAAACTCATGTCCATTGAGTTGGTGACTCCATCCAACTGTCTTATCCTCTGTCGTCCCTTTCTCCTCTCGCCTTCAATCTTTCCCAGCATCAGGGTCTTATCAAATGAGTCAGCTCTTCGCATCAGGTGGCCAAAGTATTGTTGGAGTTTCAGCATCTGTCCTTCCAATGAATACTCAGGACTGATCTCCTTTAGGATGGACTGGTTGGATCTCCTTGCAGTCCAAGGGACTCTCAAGAGTCTTCTCCAACACCACAGCTCAAAAGCATCAATTCTTCAGCACTCAGCTTTCTTTATAGTTCAATTCTCACATCTATACATGACTACTGGAAAAATCACAGCTTTGACTAGACAGACCTCTGTTGGCACAGTAATGTCTCTGCTTTTTAATATGCTGTCTAGGTTGATCATAACTTTTATTCCAAGGAGCAAGCATCTTTTATTTTCATGGCTGCAGTCACCATCTGCAGTGATTTTGGAGCCCCCCAAAATAAAGTCTGTCACTGTTTCCACTGTTTCCCCATCTATTTGCCATGAAGTAATGAGACCAGATGCCATGATTTTTGTTTTCTGAATGTTGAGTTTCAAGCCAACTTTTTCACTCTCCTCTTACACTTTCATCAAGAGGCTCTTTAGTTCTTCTTCACATTCTGCCACAAGAGTGGTGTCATCTGCATAGCTGAGGTTACTGATATTTCTCCGGGCAATCTTGATTCCAGCTAGTGCTTAATCTAGTCCAGCATTTCTCATGACATACTCTGCACGTAAGTTAAATAAGCAGGGTGACAATATACAGCTTTGATGTACTCATTTCCGGATTTGGAACCAGTCTGTTGATCCATGTCCAGTTCTAACTGTTGCTTTTTGACCTGCATACAGATTTCTTAGGAGGAAAGTAAGGTGGTCTGGTATTCCCATCTCTTTTAAGAATATTCCAGTTTGTTGTGATCCACACTGTCAAAGGCTTTGGCATAGTCAATAAAACAGAAATAGATGTTTCTCTGGAACTCTCACACTTTTTCAATGATCCAGTGGATGTTGGCAATATGATCTCTGGTTCCTCTGCCTTTTCTAAAACCAGATGAACATCTGGAAGTTCACGGCTCACATACTGCTGAAGCCTGGCTTGGAGAATTTTGAACATTACTAGTGTGTGAGATGAGTGCTATTGTGTGGTAGTCTGAGCATTCTTTGGCATTGCCTTTCTTTGGGATTGGAATGAAAACTGACCTTTTCCAGTCCTGTGGCCACGGCTGAGTTTTCCAAATTTGCTGGCATATTGAGTGTAGCACTTTCACAGCATTATCTTTTAGGACTTGAAATAGTTCAACTGGAATTCCATCACCTCCACTAGCTTTGTTCATAGTGATACTTTCTAAGGGCCACTTGACTTCACATTTCAGGATGTCTGGCTCAAGGTGAGTGATCACACCATTGTGATTATCTTGGTCGTGAAGATCTTTTTTGTACGGTTCTTCTGTGTATTCTTGCCACCTCTTAATATATTCTGCTTCTGGTAGGAGGTCCATACCATTTCTGTCCTTTATTGAGCCCATCTTTGCATGAAATGTCCCCTTGGTATCTCTAATTTTCTTGAAGAGATCTCTAGTCTTTCCCTTTCTACTGTTTTCCTCTATTTCTTTGCATTGATCACTGAAGAAGGTTTTCTTAAATCTATTCTTGCTATTCTTTGGAACTCCGCATTCAAATGGGGATATCTTTCCTTTATTCCTTTGCTTTTCACTTCTCTTCTTTTCACAGCTATTTGTAAGGCCTCCTCAGACAACCATTTTGTCTTTTTTATTTCTTTTTTGGCGGATGGTCTTGATCCCTGCCTCCTGTACAATGCCATGGACCTCTGTCCATAGTTCTTTAGGCACTCTATCAGATCTAATCCCTTGAATCTATTTCTCACCTCCACTGTATAGTTGTAAGGGATGTGACTTAGGTCACACATGAAAGGTCTAGTGGTTTTCCCTACTTTCTTCAATTTAAGTCTGAATTTGGCAATAAGTTCATGATCTGAGCCACAGTCGCTCCTGGTCTTGTTTTTGCTGACTGTATAGAGCTTCTCCATCTTTGGCTGCAAAGAATATAATCAATCTGATTTTCATATTGACCATCTGGTGATGTCCACGTATAAGGTCATCTCTTGTGTGGTTGGAAGAGGGTGTTTGCTACGACCACTGCGTTCTCTTGGCAAAACTCCACTAGCCTTTGCCCTGCTTCATTCTGTACTCCAAGGCCAAATTTGCCTGTTACTCCAGGTATTTCTTGACTTCCTACTTTTGCATTTCAGTCCGCTATAATGAAAAGGACATCTTTTGGGGGTGTTAGTTCTAGAAGGTCTTGTAGGTCTTCACAGAACCGTTCAACTTCAGCTCCTTCAGCATTACTGGTCAAGGCATCGACTTGGATTACTGTGATACTGAATGGTTTGCCTTGGAAACAAACAGAGATCTTTCTGTTGCTTTTGAGATTGCATCAAGTACTGCATTTCAGACTCTCTTTTTGACCATGATGGCTACTCCATTTATTCTAAGGGATTCTTGCCCAATGCAGTAGATATAATGGTCATCTGAATTAAATTCACCCATTTCAGTCCATTTTAGTTTGCTGATTCCTAAAATATCGATATTCACTCTTGCCATCTCCTGTTTTGACCATTTCCAATTTGCCTTGATTTATGGACCTAACATTCCAGGTTCCTATCCAACATTGCTCTTTACAGCATTGGACTTTACTTCCATCACTAGTCACATCCACAACTGGGTGGTGGTGTTGCTTTGGCTCCATCTCTTCATTCTTTTTGGGGTTATTTCTCCACTGATCTCCAGTAGCATATTGAGTACCTACTGACCTGGGGAGTTCATCTTTCAGTGTCCTACCTTTTTGGCCTTTTCATACTGTTCATGGGGTTCTCAAGGCAAGAATACTGCTTTGCCATTACAAATCAGAAGCAGGAAGCAGATCCATATTTTCTGGATCCCCCACACTGACTGACCCTAGATTTCCTGCAATATGAAGAGCAGACAGTGCGGGAGCAGCAGGGACAACTTTCTTTGGTCATATTTGAGAAAAAACAGCAAAGCTAGTGTCTGAGCGCTTCACTTCACTGCAGGAGTGAGGGGTTACCTTGACCTACCCTGCCTCTTCCCTCCATCCCCCTTTAATCCAGAAGGCAGAGGTCAGTAGTGGCAAAGTTTCTGGAAGCTGCAGGTTCAACATCATGAGAAGACAACTTGGGCTTGGGTTAAGAACAGGAGACAGTAATGTGTAAAACTGAATATAAAGACAAGTCACATTTAACTAGTAGAAGTTTGATGGCTTCTGACACCATCCCAAAAGCATCAACAATTAGCAATGATATAGCAAAAGTTCACATAATAGATACATTCACCACCACCCAAAATATGACCAATAAATGTCTGGACCATTTCAGAACAAGCCAGAACAGGATGAGCCTCCAAGTCATTCCAAGAATAGCCAACCTTCCACTCTGGGAGAAGGTGTGAAGTAACTACCTTCCACTCTGGGAGAAAAAGTCAGATTTAAAGTGTTGTTTTAACATCAGCTAATTGTACTACTAGATTTGCAATGAGATCGCAGACCAACGTTTGGGAGCTGAGTTGATGCCCTAAAATGTGATAGGTAACAGAGCACCACGTAGGACGCTGCCTCTCACACATGTTCAATACCTGATACAAAATATGCCCACTGTGGGCACTGAGCTCACTTGGGGAAAAGGACAGCTGACCACGTAGTTCCTCAGTAATGACCCCATGCCAGGCTTAGTATTTAGCGCTTGTCTGTCTCCTTTCACACATACACAATCACCAAAAAATGTTCCCCAAAGGTGTATACGTGATATGAAAAAATTTACCTTCATAGATATCTAAAGTGAATTTGCTCAGTCGTGTCCGACTCTTAGATATCTAAGGAATTATATTTCAGCATAAGATGCAGGCAAATGCTATTCACAACAACCTTGATAATAGAAAATGTTGGCAAAACCTAAAAATGACCACTTTTGCCAACATTGAGAAATACAGCATGACATCATTTCCAAATCCTGAGGAAACCAGGGCAGACTACTGTGAGGAAATATAGGTAGCAGGAACAGAATAAACAAATGGGATCACCTGACCAAAATCACATCCTATCTCTTTGTTCTCTGCTGTATCCCCAGTACCTAGAACAGAACCTGGCATATGACAAGTTCTCAATAAATACCTGTAAATTAAAATATTTTCAATTAAGGAATGAGAAACACAAACGGATTTAAATAATCCACCCATGTCTCTCTCTCTCTCACACACACACACACAGACACACACACACTAATGGAACCAGTGTTCACTGTACAAAGCAATCACAATTACTGATACATAACGACTGCCTTTTATCTAAGCATTACAAAACTGGATCTTATTAGGACATTATCTTAAGTAAATTACCTTGTCAGGACCCTGTAATTAATCATCTCTGTAAGTTTATAGATAAAATAGAATTTGCACAAATTCTAGGGGACACAAACATCTAGCACAACTCAGGCACATAATTAGTGATTCAATGTTTCCTCCTTCCTTATCACACTACAAGGGAAATTGCCCAAACACACAGTGTAAGAAACCACCATGGCTAAGCTAAAAAGCTTAATATCTGCTAATTCAACATCACCCCCATCAATTACAGAAGCAGCAGGCAAGGAACAATCACTTTCTAGTTTTGTGACATTCTACAGGTTAACATCTAAGACTCAGTTTCTTAACCTATAAAACAGAATAACAGTGGGAATTCCATGGCAGTCCAGTGGTTAGGAGTTCTCATTTTCACTATAGAGGCCCAGCTCTACTCCTGGTTGGGGGACTAACATCCCACAAGACCACCAGCTTGGCCAAATAACAGTAAGTGTCTACCTCATGGAAGCAATCCATGCCTCATACATAGGAAAGTGAAAGTGAAGTCGCTCAGTCGTGTCCAACTCTTCTCCTCCATCCATGGGATTCTCCAGGCAAGAATACGGGAGTGGGTTGCCATTTCCTTCTCCAGGGGATCTTCCCGACCCAGGGATCGAACGCAGGTCTCCCACATTGCAGGCAGACGCTTTAACCTCTGCACCACTTAGTAAATATTAGTTTGCATTTTTATTGCAATAACCAACACACAGTGCTCAGTCCCTAAAGTGTTCAACTCTTCCCGACTCCAAGGACTGTAGCCCGCCAGGCTCTGCCCGTGGAATTTCCCAGGTACCAATAATGGAGTGGGGTGCCATTTCCTTCTCCAGGCGATCTCCCCAACCCAGGGATAGAATCTGCGTCTCCTGCACTGAGCCAACAGGGAAGCCCAATAACCAACATAAGGACCTCTAAAAAACAGTGTGCCCTTCGATTTACACCATGTGGCAGAAAGAGACTAAGCTCTGAAAGAATAACTCTAGGTTCGGGACAACTCTTCCTTATCTAACTTTATGACCTTGGGCGGGTCAACTCTGCTAGAACCTCAGTTTCCCATTCTTTAAAATGGGGATGATTATCCCCACCTTGTAGGGCTGTTACCGTCAAGTGAGATGAGGTACACAGTGCCCACCGAGCCCAAGAGCCGGTGCTCACCGAATGGCAGTTACCTCTGCCCCGCCGCTACAGGCTAGGAAGTAGAGGGATTAGAAAGGAATTGGGCAGGGGAGCACTAGATGGCGGGAAATGTTGCCAGAGAGGTGAAGGTTCACGGCCTCGGAGCGTTTCATCTCCTCCGCTCGAGGCTCCATGCAGCTCTTCCTCCTTCACCGCTTCTGAGCAGCCATTTGGGCCTCTCTGCCTCCTGCCGGCCCACCTCCCCGGAGCGGTTCCGCAAGTAGGTCAGAAGACACACTCCATCCCGCTACCCTCGTAGCTGGAGCGAAGCAAGTCACTCCTTTCCAGGCCTTGGGCGCTAGAGCCTGCCCTCACCTGTGAAGCTGACACCGGGTCTCAATGTCAGCAGCGCCCCGGGACCGCGACCTCCCAGGGAAGGCGGGAAGGTGGTGACGCTCAAATTGCGGCCCAGCGACGTCCCCACCACGCCCCCCATGGGCGGCCGGGCCCCTCTCCCCGCAGCCGCCGGCAGCCGCGGGGTCCCCGCAGCCACCAGCANACATAATTAGTGATTCAATGTTTCCTCCTTCCTTATCACACTACAAGGGAAATTGCCCAAACACACAGTGTAAGAAACCACCATGGCTAAGCTAAAAAGCTTAATATCTGCTAATTCAACATCACCCCCATCAATTACAGAAGCAGCAGGCAAGGAACAATCACTTTCTAGTTTTGTGACATTCTACAGGTTAACATCTAAGACTCAGTTTCTTAACCTATAAAACAGAATAACAGTGGGAATTCCATGGCAGTCCAGTGGTTAGGAGTTCTCATTTTCACTATAGAGGCCCAGCTCTACTCCTGGTTGGGGGACTAACATCCCACAAGACCACCAGCTTGGCCAAATAACAGTAAGTGTCTACCTCATGGAAGCAATCCATGCCTCATACATAGGAAAGTGAAAGTGAAGTCGCTCAGTCGTGTCCAACTCTTCTCCTCCATCCATGGGATTCTCCAGGCAAGAATACGGGAGTGGGTTGCCATTTCCTTCTCCAGGGGATCTTCCCGACCCAGGGATCGAACGCAGGTCTCCCACATTGCAGGCAGACGCTTTAACCTCTGCACCACTTAGTAAATATTAGTTTGCATTTTTATTGCAATAACCAACACACAGTGCTCAGTCCCTAAAGTGTTCAACTCTTCCCGACTCCAAGGACTGTAGCCCGCCAGGCTCTGCCCGTGGAATTTCCCAGGTACCAATAATGGAGTGGGGTGCCATTTCCTTCTCCAGGCGATCTCCCCAACCCAGGGATAGAATCTGCGTCTCCTGCACTGAGCCAACAGGGAAGCCCAATAACCAACATAAGGACCTCTAAAAAACAGTGTGCCCTTCGATTTACACCATGTGGCAGAAAGAGACTAAGCTCTGAAAGAATAACTCTAGGTTCGGGACAACTCTTCCTTATCTAACTTTATGACCTTGGGCGGGTCAACTCTGCTAGAACCTCAGTTTCCCATTCTTTAAAATGGGGATGATTATCCCCACCTTGTAGGGCTGTTACCGTCAAGTGAGATGAGGTACACAGTGCCCACCGAGCCCAAGAGCCGGTGCTCACCGAATGGCAGTTACCTCTGCCCCGCCGCTACAGGCTAGGAAGTAGAGGGATTAGAAAGGAATTGGGCAGGGGAGCACTAGATGGCGGGAAATGTTGCCAGAGAGGTGAAGGTTCACGGCCTCGGAGCGTTTCATCTCCTCCGCTCGAGGCTCCATGCAGCTCTTCCTCCTTCACCGCTTCTGAGCAGCCATTTGGGCCTCTCTGCCTCCTGCCGGCCCACCTCCCCGGAGCGGTTCCGCAAGTAGGTCAGAAGACACACTCCATCCCGCTACCCTCGTAGCTGGAGCGAAGCAAGTCACTCCTTTCCAGGCCTTGGGCGCTAGAGCCTGCCCTCACCTGTGAAGCTGACACCGGGTCTCAATGTCAGCAGCGCCCCGGGACCGCGACCTCCCAGGGAAGGCGGGAAGGTGGTGACGCTCAAATTGCGGCCCAGCGACGTCCCCACCACGCCCCCCATGGGCGGCCGGGCCCCTCTCCCCGCAGCCGCCGGCAGCCGCGGGGTCCCCGCAGCCACCAGCAACCAGCGTGTGGAGCGCCGCGCCGCCATCTTGGCCCGGGGACACTGCGCCTGCGCCACCCGGCTCAAGGCGGCTTCACGAGGACGACGCACGCGCGCGGAGCCGCCGCTTCCGGGGGCAGGGCCTGCTGCGGGCACTCGAGGGGTGGGGGNCCAGGCAAGAATACGGGAGTGGGTTGCCATTTCCTTCTCCAGGGGATCTTCCCGACCCAGGGATCGAACGCAGGTCTCCCACATTGCAGGCAGACGCTTTAACCTCTGCACCACTTAGTAAATATTAGTTTGCATTTTTATTGCAATAACCAACACACAGTGCTCAGTCCCTAAAGTGTTCAACTCTTCCCGACTCCAAGGACTGTAGCCCGCCAGGCTCTGCCCGTGGAATTTCCCAGGTACCAATAATGGAGTGGGGTGCCATTTCCTTCTCCAGGCGATCTCCCCAACCCAGGGATAGAATCTGCGTCTCCTGCACTGAGCCAACAGGGAAGCCCAATAACCAACATAAGGACCTCTAAAAAACAGTGTGCCCTTCGATTTACACCATGTGGCAGAAAGAGACTAAGCTCTGAAAGAATAACTCTAGGTTCGGGACAACTCTTCCTTATCTAACTTTATGACCTTGGGCGGGTCAACTCTGCTAGAACCTCAGTTTCCCATTCTTTAAAATGGGGATGATTATCCCCACCTTGTAGGGCTGTTACCGTCAAGTGAGATGAGGTACACAGTGCCCACCGAGCCCAAGAGCCGGTGCTCACCGAATGGCAGTTACCTCTGCCCCGCCGCTACAGGCTAGGAAGTAGAGGGATTAGAAAGGAATTGGGCAGGGGAGCACTAGATGGCGGGAAATGTTGCCAGAGAGGTGAAGGTTCACGGCCTCGGAGCGTTTCATCTCCTCCGCTCGAGGCTCCATGCAGCTCTTCCTCCTTCACCGCTTCTGAGCAGCCATTTGGGCCTCTCTGCCTCCTGCCGGCCCACCTCCCCGGAGCGGTTCCGCAAGTAGGTCAGAAGACACACTCCATCCCGCTACCCTCGTAGCTGGAGCGAAGCAAGTCACTCCTTTCCAGGCCTTGGGCGCTAGAGCCTGCCCTCACCTGTGAAGCTGACACCGGGTCTCAATGTCAGCAGCGCCCCGGGACCGCGACCTCCCAGGGAAGGCGGGAAGGTGGTGACGCTCAAATTGCGGCCCAGCGACGTCCCCACCACGCCCCCCATGGGCGGCCGGGCCCCTCTCCCCGCAGCCGCCGGCAGCCGCGGGGTCCCCGCAGCCACCAGCAACCAGCGTGTGGAGCGCCGCGCCGCCATCTTGGCCCGGGGACACTGCGCCTGCGCCACCCGGCTCAAGGCGGCTTCACGAGGACGACGCACGCGCGCGGAGCCGCCGCTTCCGGGGGCAGGGCCTGCTGCGGGCACTCGAGGGGTGGGGGGGGGGGGTGAAAAAACTACGAGCGATGCGCGGGCGCATCCTCACCCAATGCGCTTTCTCGGTCGCTGACTCCGAAAAGGTATTTACTGTAAAAAGTGCTAATTGGTAACTTGGCTGAAGAAGACCATTCTGTGCTGGACGATCAAAACTGCACCTTATCTGTGTAAAGACGTGGTTGAATGTAGCCAAATGTAACGTGTCTGAGGGGCCTGGCCTGGGCGGGGGGAGGGGCGGACTACAAGTCCCGGCGTGCAATGCGGCCGTACATCCAGCAGATCCCAGCATGCCGTGCGGCTTCCTTCTTCTTGACCCTGAGTCTCAGGTCTTCTTGCTGAGGCTTACTCACTCGTGTGCGCAAGCGGTTACCTTGGTTAACCTATCCCCAGAGCCAGGCTTCACGCTCACTCTTCCTCTGGCTGATTCACCACGAGAAGGACTTGGATCGTTCGGCTCTCTGCTAAGCGGATTTGTCTTCTCCAAACTTGTAGTGAACTTGCCGATCGCGGACTGTGAGCCGAGCTACCCAAAAAGGAGTTTAATAAACGTTGTGGGTACCTACACGGTGCCACGCGCGTTTTAGAACGTCGAGGATACAGTGATGACTGACACACCATCCCTGCTTTGTAGGAGCACACAGTGAAGTGAGAGGCATCTTAGCCACTGAGATAACGTGGTCGGTGCTATCGAAGGTATAAACAGTGTTCGAGGCACACAGGCGAGGGAGTTTCTCCGACAGATTGGGGGTATTGCGGTGTCAGGGAAGGCATCTAAGAGGCAACATTTAAGTTGGACTTTGGTGAAAACTGCGCCAGGTTGGAGTGGAGGGGAAGAGTGTTCTAAGTAGCAAGAACACTGTACGCGCTAGCTAAACTTAGGATATATGACTGGAGATAAGTCTAGAAAGAAGAACCTGGCCTGGTTAGTCCTGCAGAGGGGTTTCCGCTTTCACACACCCCCACCCCCACCCCAACAATAGAAAGGGAACCTGAGGGCTCCTGGATGGATTTAAGGTGGTGTGTGCTCCTTGTCCCTCCCCCATTACACATGACATTTTTGTGTATGTGGTTATTAATCTGGGGAAATATCCATAGCCTTCATCAGTCATATTCTCCACAGGTTCTAAGATTGAAAGAAGGTTAAAAACCAATGTTCCAGTGAAGAACAGTTAGGAAGGAGGCTGCTGTGAACTGCAAGGAATACTTGGGAGTTTGTGCTAGGGAATTCAGAGAACGGAGGTGAGCAAGGGATGTTATAGAGAAACAGGAAAAGATTGATATGGGATGGGAAGTGGGTTTAAGTTTGTTTGATATATTCAACAAATATTTAAATATCTCCAGCATAGTGCTTTTTGGGCTTCCCTGCTGGCCCAGACCGTAAAGAATCCATCTGCAATTGGGGAGACCTGGGTTCAGTCCCTTGGTTGGGAAGATCCCCTGGAGAAGGGTGCAGCAACCCATTCTAGTATTCTTGTCTGGAGAATTCCCATGGGCAGAGAAGCCTGGCAGGCTACAGTCCTTGGGGTTGCAAAGAGTCAGACATGACTGAGCGACTAAGCACAGCACAGCATAGCGCTTTAAGAGTGTGGGGTCTGCAGTTAGACTGCCTGGGACCGAATCCCAGCTCTGCCAGTTAACAGTTGTATGTCCTTTGACAACTTACTTTTACCTCTCTGCGCCCGTTTCCTTTCTCTAAAATGGGCATAGTAGTATCAGGGCATAGTGATACCTCAAAGGATCACCTGAGGAGAGAGTGAGATAATCCGTGCAAAGCTTCATACTGTACTTACAATGTAGTGTGTGCTCAGTATGTGCTGAGGCTGTGTGCTAAGCACTGGGACACCAGAGTGAAACCTTTGTCAGCCTTGTAACCCTCATTTTTTGGTATTTTAGTCCCCTTCCTCCTATCTATTTCCCCATAGTGATTACCAGCGAAGATCCTCCATACGGAAAGTGGGTACGTATTCTTGTTTTAGTGGGTAGCAGGAAGGCTATTTGTCAGGGAGCCTATATCTCCTCTTATGAAGTAGAGTGCCCCAGGGTAGTGAAGTAGGTGAGGGGGGATACTAAAGGAGGGAAGAAAGGCCCTGAACAGAACACAGAAAACCTCTGGCAAGAATTCCTGGTGAGGGGACTTCCCTGTGATCCAGTGGTTAAGAATCCACCTTCCAATGCAGGGGACATGGGTTCAATCCCTGGTCGGGAACTAAGATCCCAGATGCCATGGGACAACTATACCCGCATGCCTCAACTAGGGGCAACTATACCCGCATGCCTCAACTAGAGACACAGCCAGAAAAAAAAAAAAAAAGACTCCCTGGAGAGAATAGCCTAGGCCTGCTCCTGGTTTCTCTCACTGCTGATCACCATAGAAAAATAGGAGATGATAAAATTATTAAATGTGAGTATGGTACAAAGCTTGGGAAGTCTCCACAGAAGTGGTCCTTGGTTTGTGCTTCCTGAATCAGCCTGAGTCATGGTTGTTTGGAGACAATGAATATGCTCTTTTTATGTTCTTTAAGCAGTGGTCACGCCAAACTAAAAATCCTGGAAGAGGAGCGGTTTGGGGGAAAAAGATAATGAAGTTTTTTGTTTTGTTTTTTTTCCTTTTTTTTCTTTTGGCTATGCTGGATCTTCACTGCAGTGCTTGGGTTGTCTTGGTGTGGAGCACAGGCAGTAGGTGTGTGAGCTTGCTGGCTGCAGGTTGCGTGGGCTTCAGTAGTTGCGGCACAAGGGCTCATTAGTTGTGGCTCTTGGGCCCTGGAGCGTGCAGGCTTCAGCAGTTGTGGTGCACTGTCTTAGTTGCTCTGCAGCAGGTGGAATCTTCCCGGACCAGGGATCAAACCCCTGTCTCCTGTGTTGGCAGGCAGGTTCCCATCCACTGTGCCACCAGCGAAGTCTGATAATGAATTATCTTTATTTGGACATAACAACCTTGAGACATCTACAGGACCAATTTCAGGCAGTCTCTTTCCGGTTCACAAAGAACTTCCTCATGTTTTCTCTCTTGATACAATCACAGCCCTCTAGGTTAAGTAGGGCAGAGGCTAGCCCCATTTTTAGGAATGGACCCTCTCCCCAGTGTCCCACAAAACAACACCAAACTAAGCCCTGGAAAGTGGAAAGACTTCTCCAACGTCACACAGCTTGTGGGTCGGTGAACCAAGATCTTGTAACAGCCAAACCAGAGCTCTTCCCTTTAAACCATGTGCCTTCATAGATTATGATCAATAGTTCCCAGACATACAGCTCTGGATGGCTTACAAAGCACTTCCTCATGCAGAATTTCATTTGCTTTTCACAACGAAAGGAAGCAGGGCTAATATTTACTACCACCCTCACCTACAGACTATTTCACTGCCATGCAAGTCTTTCAGCTGTGATGAAACGCAAACAGATCCTCCCCAGGCTTGTGATTAAAAACGATGAGCACACAGGACAGAGCTACCCACACTGTCAGGCAGAATATGTCCTGGGTCTGTTTCCTGCACCACTTCCCCCCAACTCCCGCTGCCCCCTTCTCCAGTCTAAAGCCAAAAACTTGAGCTCTAAGGAGAAACAAGCGTTTTGCAAGAGGCAGACAAGTTGCGCAAGCCTCTCCCCGTCTTCACTTCTCATTTTACTATTCCACTGGGCCCTCTCCAGGTCCCCCCAGTTGAGGGGGTCTGTGAGCGCTAGCAGGGAATTGAAGCATTGTCTACCAGGACATGCCAGACTGAAGGCCAAAGGAGACCAGAGGGGCTACCCTGTGATTTCCAGTGGACACTGGTCACCTGAGGTAGAAGGGACCTCCCAAGTCCTTGGCTCTGTGATGGAGTGGCTGGTTCTTTTCCACTGTGAGTGAGGAGCCCTTCCAGGGAGGGCAGAAGGGCCTAAGCCTTCAAGGGCAATACAAGCCAGCTCACCATTTCTCTAGTAGTGTTTTCTTTCCTCGCCAACAGTGTGTGTGTGTGAGTTGCTCTGTTGTGTCTGACTTTGTGACCCTGTGGACTCTAGCCCCCCAGTTTCCTCTGTCCGTGAGGATTCTCCAGGCAAACATACTGGGATGGGTACCAAGCCCTTCTCCAGGGTATCTTCTGGAGCCAGAAATTGAACCCGGGTCTCCATTGCGAGCAGATTCTTTAACCATCTAAGCTACCAGGGACAATTCCGAGGAAGAGTGGAGTGTCAGGCCCACATGTTCCCAGGCCTGACCTCTGCAATGGGTGTAGTTCCTCTGCAGCAGGAGATGAACTGTGTCCTTAGCTGGCTGACCCAGATACTTCCAATGGGACTTGCGTGGTAATGATTTCCTTGAAAGCCCTTTAAACCACAAGTGACTCCAGCTCCCTTCTGCCCAAACTAGGCTTAAACTTCTTACAAACCTGAGAAATGAAAGGAACTTTTTTTTTGAATATTTATTTAATTTGGCTTTGTGGGGTCTTAGCTGCAGCACCGGGGATCTTCTTCATGTCACGGGGCTTCTTTCGTTGTGGCTCATGGACTATAGTGTGACCTTTGGGCTTAGTTGTCCCATGGTATGTGGGATCTTCGTTCCCCAACCAGGGATTGATCCCATGTCCCCCCTGCATTGCAAGGTGGATTTTTATTTATCATTTTCTTTTAATTATAGGGGGGTGGTTCCCTATGCCTTGTAGCCCACCATGTTCCTCTGTCAATGGAACTTTCCAGGCAAGAGTACTGGAGTGGGTTGCCATTCCCTTCTTCAGGGCATCTTCTCAACCAAGAGATTGAACCTGGGTCTCCCTCATTGTGGCCAGATTCTTTTTGGTCTGAGCCACCAGGGAAGCCCTGCAAGGTGGATTTTTAACCATTGAACCACTAGGAAAGTCCCTGAAAGGAACTCTTAAATGGAAAAAGAAAAGGGGGGGAGGTGGATCACAGATGCTGAGATCCCCCAGTGATCAGATCCCCCAGTGATTAGCAGACTCCAAAGTGCAAAACATCACCTTAGAAAATGACAGACTTTCCTATGGAAATGTCTTTTAGTTTGAATTATCACCACAAAAGTTAAAGTGTGTGTTTCTATTAAAATATTCAGGGACTTCCCTGGTGGTCCAGCGGTTAAGACTCTGGGCTTCCATTGCAGGGGGCATGGTTTCAATCCCTGGTCATGGAACTAAGATTCCCCCATGCTGCATGGTGTGGCCAAAACAAATATACATAACTTGCAAAAAATCAGAACAAATCACTAGATGTAGTAAGACTCCTGAACCCCAAGTCTACATGGGTATACCTCCATAAACAAGAAATAACAACACAAGCTGCCCTGTCATGTTTTTCTCCATTTTTGAAATGTATTTTGTTGCTTAATAGTTCTTTTCCTGTGTTGACATAACTACACATGCCTTTCTATGCCAGCTCCTGAAATGAACATAGCTTATGCATAAAAAAGTGTTTTCAATGTATATTTTAATAAAGTCATTTCAGGGGCAGATAACTAGATCTAAATAATTTGCTGTTGGCACTGCAACTGGCCTCATATCTTCCTCTCTTGCAAAAATTCTACTTTACAGAAACCACTGACCTTGCTGAAGATTAAGGGAATACCCTGTCAGATACTTACTTTCTTTAGCATCATAGTATAAAATAAAGATGCATCCTAAGGCTCTTTAATGCTTGTGTGTGTGTGTGTGTGTGTGTGTCTGTGTGTGTGTGTGCACGTGCGTGTGTGTGTGTTTGGTTTCTTTTTGCTTGTCCCTTTTCTTTCTGCTGATGTCTCTTCCTGTGGTTACATGAAGCACTTCTGATTTCTCCAGAATGAGGACTTCACTACAACTGGACTCCCAAATTCTTGTTCATTATTACTCTTGGAAATAGGACCTGTGAAATCGACATCATCTTGCCATGCACCTAGCTAACCAGACATCCTCCCTTTGTTGAAATTTGATCCACATTTTGACAGACTGCCTTTAAGGGTGGAGAGGTGTTTTCCAGTGTCCTTATAAGCAAACAGGTTGGGATTCTAGGATTGCAGAGACAAAGCTAGTAATTCTAGCCCTGGGGGACTAGAATCGTGCAGGCTATCAGTTGAGTTTTGCAATCCATGAAGACATTTATTCTGCTCAAGTCTGCAGCAGTCTTCCAGCTCTGAACTCTCTACTAGAATCACTCTCTCCAACCAGAATGGACCTGGCTACATGTGGGATGGTCACTCTCTGGGCCTTGATGATATCCCTCTGGCCCTTCCCTCTCCCCTGCTATGGCACTCAAGTTGGTCACTATAGCAACCGAAAAGTTGACATTCTTCTAGTTTTCTTCCACAGGCCCCTAGTTTGTAGTAAGAGTTACATGACCCAGCACAGCCAGGGTCAGAACTTTAACCCCCAGAGGTAACAAATGGACGTGTTTAGTCGCTGCGCTGTGTCTGACTCTTTGCCACCCCATGGACTGCAGCACGCCAAGTTTCCCTGTCCTTCACTATCTCCTGGAGTTGCTCAAACTCATATCCATTGAGTTGGTGATGCCATCCAACCATCTTATCCTCTATTGCCTTCTCTCCTCCTGTCCTTGTCAATCTCTCCCAGCATCAGGGTCTTTTCCAATGAGTCAGCTCTTTGCATCAGGTGGCCAGGTTATTGGAGTGCCAGCTTCAGCATCAGTCCTTCCAATGAATATTCAGGAGTGATTTCCTTTAGGATTGACTGGTTAGATCTCCTTGCTGTCCAATGGGCTCTCAAGAGTCTTCCCGAGCACCACAGTTTGAAAGCATCAAATGGACATTCCATGGGCTAAATTTGGTCTACAGATATGGGGACCTTAAACCAAAGGAAATAAGCCAGTCACAGAAGGATAAATGGTGTATTATTCACTTAGATTTGGTATCTAAAGTAGTCAAATTCATAGAAACAGGAAGCAGAATGATGGTTACTAGGGGCTGGGGAGAAGGGGAAATGGACAGCTGTTGTCTAAAGGCTACAGTTCCAGTGTTGCATGAAAAAGTTTAACACTCCTGAACTGTATAGGTAAAAATGTTAAATTTTATTTTTTTTGCCACAATTTTTTATAAAAAGCACAAGCGATGTCTGCAATAATTGAACACCACAACCAACCAACTGAAGATTGCACTAATGGTGCCTTTTGCAAAGCTGCTGGAATTCCAGTGTCTGAAGAGTATGTAACGGGAAAGCTACACTTCAGTGGCTGCCAGCCTGCTCAAAATTTAAAATCCCAGCTCAGTCAACTTAACCTGACAGTCTATGGAGATCAAAGTTCCCTCCTAACTCAGTAATGACCTGAGTGGTCACAGTTTACCTGTGAGAACTGAAAAAAAAAAACCCTTGTATTTTAGGGATCCATGCATGCTAGTCGCCAGGCCGAGCTTTCAGAATGACCCTCCAGGCATTCTGCCTCAGTTTAGGCTGTTGCCTGCAGCCGGCTGCGGAAAGCGAGTTTTCACAGCAGCTGGTCGCTGCGACTGATCATTCGTCTTCCTCAGATCAAAGTCCCCTTTCCAGACTCGCCTGAGCAGGTGTTCTGTCTGGTATCAAGCAGAAAGCCAATTCTGGAATCACAGAGTCAATTTTCAAAGCGGAGAGAAAGGCTTGTGGAATGAATGGCCCCAGGTTTGTTCCGTAACTGAACAGGAAGTGCTGGTTGTGCAAATTGGCCATTCAAGGGATTCTCCATATCTCTTATCTACTGCCGTTTCAGCTTATCTGTAATTGATTGATTGCCTACCAGGAGTCTTGGCCCACAGCGCTCAAGGCCTGCGGCCAAGATTGCCCTTACAAGGGACGCTGAAGGCTCCATTCCCCCCCTCCTACGGAGCCCACCTGACCTAAGCAGGTTAAGAAGCGAAGACTTTAGGTCCCACAGCAGGGATTTGCATCAGATACGGGCTCTCCTCTGCTGCCATTCACTATCCCTGTGACTCGGTGCCAGCGGCGCCTGGGAGCGTTCCCTGTCTCCGAAACGGAGCTAGTTCATTTCTGCTTTCCCGCCTCCCGAAGAAGGGCGTGCCCCGAACCCTGGAAAGCCTCCCGGGGCCAAACCCAGCCCACAAAATCGCAGCCGAGGCCCAGGGTCCTGCACACCCAACCCGACCGGGGGCGGACAGCTCGCCGCACGTGACTTCTCCTTCTGCGACTCCAGCCCTCCGGCATTGGGGCGTGGCCTCGAGGGGCGGTCGAGCGGCTATTGGCCGGGAGGTGGGGCCTGCGGCGTGCGCGCGGAGGGAGAGGGGGATGAGGGTGTGGCCCGACAGGCCGGAGAGAGCTGTGATTGGCTTGGGGCGAGTAGGGGGCGTGGCCACGGGCGGCAGACCGCGGGTGGGGCCGGAGGCGGCGGGAGTCCCTGAGCTGTGCACCTGAGAGCCGACGCTCGGATCCACGAAGCTTTACCCGCCGCTGTCCCCGCCGCCATGAACCGTTTCAAGGTATCCAAGTTCCGGCACACGGAGGCTCGGCCGCCCCGCCGCGAGGTAAGCCCGGCTTCCGTCGCCCCTTGTCCGGCGGCCACCCTTTCCCCGCCCCTGACTCCGCGCGGGGACCCCTCCGAGCCCGCCTGCCCTGGGGGCGCCCCCTTAAGGCCCGAGTCAGGCGTCTAGGCCGACCTTTGGCCGCGCGGCGGTCAGAGCCTGGCCCTCCTGAGACACTCTGGGCTCTCGTTGAGCAGCGAGGTCCTGCCTCGCAACGGGACCCCCGAGGCGGTGCCGCTCGCCCGGTGGGGCCGAGGCCTGAGGCCTACGAGGCTGCCTGCCTTCTCGGCTTCCGGTTGGCCTCGCCTGGGAGCCACAGCGCCTCCTCCCCGGCTCCTCGATCGCCCCTGCCCGGGGCTGGGGTGCGAGAGAGATGCCCCTCTCTGTCCTGGCCTTGGTTAGTCCGGGTGTGTCACTGGAGAGGGGGAGCTCCTCGACCAGAGACGCGCCCCTCCCTTGGGTTTCCGCTGGCGCTTCCTCTCGCGGCTGGCTTGAGCTCTTCCCCTACTCAGGGTGATGCTGCCAAAGCCTGGGTGGGGCGTGGGAAGCCGAAGCAGGTGGAGGCCAGAGAAAGAGCTGAACCAGGAGGCCGAGGAGTCCCCTCAGCCCCCCGGAAAGGCGGGAGGCCTGATGAGGGATGTGCTTCAGAGTCGATGCCAGCCCCGGTCTGCAGGGAAACATTATTTGGAAAGCCTGGGAGTGTCTTCCAATAATGAAGAGGAGAAACTGACCTCTGGTGACCCCATCAGAGGCCATCTCAGGTCAGGACAACCTGAAGCAGATTGATCCTCTGGACAGTGTTTCCTGGGCACGTCCCACGTGCTGTGTCCAGCTGCTGGAACCACAGTGGTGAACACAGCAGCAATTTCCTCCCTCTCTGGTGCTTACAGGCTCAGGAGAGAGACAGACAGCAAGCATGCAGGCAGGCAAGGGCCATGCAAGTTTTAATAAGTGCACTGGGGAACACGCACGGTGGCGATGGGATTAAGATGGAGATGGACCTAGAAGTGGAATTAACCTCAGTAGGGTGGTCCAGGACGTCAGCTGGGAGGAGGTGACATTTAAGCTAAGGCAGTAAGGGTGAGAAGCAGCTGGGCATTCGGGAAGAGTGGGGTGAGAAGGAGTCAGGTGGAGGAAGGAAAGTGGGGCAGGGTGGTTGGAGGGCAGTGAGAGGGACGCATGATGTCAGATTAGTCCAGAGTGGACCTGCAGAGCCCAAGAGCCCTAGGAAGAAGCTGGGTTTTCTTCTGAGTGCAGCGGGGAACCATTGAAGGGGTGGCGGCCGAGAGGTTCTCATATTTGCATTTAAGACCTTCACTCAGTGTAGTCAGTATGCTTGGAGAGGTCTAGAGTGGACTTGAGGGGCTCAAGTGGACTTGTTCCTGGTGGACTTCAGTCCAGCAAGGCAAGCAGACAGGTGTGGAACTAGAGATAGCAGAGAGAGCTTAACACAGTTTACATGTTAGGGAGATGGGAGGACAGGTGGTCTGTTCTTTGTCAAAACTATTGTATTTCCTGTCACTGTATTTGTACAGTAAACACTAGTCCAGAGGGAAGAATAATACTGGATAACATTTTACCCCAGTAGGTGAACGCTGAAATAGAAACTAGGGTGGTGGGGGTGGTTTCCGGGATGGTGTCAGCAGATGGGCGGGGACATGTGGGTGCTCGATGATCGTCAGGGATGCTGTGAGGTGCTCATACGAGAAATACTGGGACCTCACTGATCTCAGTCTTAGAAAAAGAGTTGCTCTGCTCTTCTGCTGGGGTTGTTAACATTATTGTCTATTTGTGGGGGTGCATCGTTCACCTGACTATAGGACTTCGTGGAAAGGCCTTGACTGTCCCCTTTCTGAGCTTGTGTATTCTCTCTCCGGGGCTTGGAGGAGACTCGTACTTTGTGGAGGCCTTCAGTAATGCAGTTGAGGAAGTTGAGTCCATCTATCTTAGATGCTCACTTCTCCTTTCTCTGCTTCTCTCTCCCTTTTAACAGAGTCAGTCCCCTCCCCCAGCCAACACACACACTACCCAATTAGCCCCTTGACTTCGTTCAGCCTGAGCCTCCTTCTGACATTTTCCTGCCCTTTATTAGAGAACTTATTTAATACTCAAAATTGATCTTCTTATGATAGGTTGTTTTTTCAAGGACATTTTTTGTATTTTCTAAGGGGCTGTTCGTGGGGACAGGGTTTGATCCAAAGGCCTGCATCTCTAATGGTGCTGCTTTAAGGTAGAGTTTCCCTCCAGTATGCCCTACTCCCTGCTTTAGGCAGAGCCCTAGCCAACCCTTTTTTTTATTGTTGTTCTCTATTTTCAGGCCTGGATCAGTGACATTCGAGCAGGCACTGCCCCCTCATGTGGGAACCATATCAAAGCCAGCTGCAGCTTAATTGCGTTCAACTCTGACCGTCCAGGTAGGGAGGTGAACATAAATGTGGAGAGTCAGATATTGCCACCCTACCAAGGGCAGAAGGACAGGCTCGTTGTAGGCCAGAGGCTTGGAGGGACCTCTTGGGGTTCAGACGTCAGCACCATGAAGGGCCTTAGATGCCTGCAAAGCAGTCAATGTGCAGTAAGCAGATGGACTTCAATTTGGGCATTTGACAGCATGCATTGTATAAACGGTGTTGGCTGTGGTCTCAAGAGCTTGGCCTGGGGTGGGGGTGGGGGGCTGTTGCTTTTGTTTCCAACAGTCCCCATATGCAACCCATTCCTCATGTGGGGGCAGCTGGGGTCAATAGGGAGGTAAAAGCTCCCTGTGTTAGCTGGGCCTCTGAAGGTTGCTAGTGATGACTCAGACCTCAAATTGACTTAAGCAAGAAACAGATAAAACAGATACCATTTGGTTTATATAACTAACTTCCAGGGGGTTCAGGCAAAGCTGTATCTCACTGTATCTTGTCCCTCAGCTCTGCTGCTCTTGGGTGACAGCTTCTTTCTCAAGTAGAACTGGGAAGGTGGCAGCTGGTGGTCTTAAGCCGACTACTAAGGCCAAACAGCGCCATAAAGAGACAACTGTGTCTTTGCATAGTCAGTGTCATGGAAGAGTCTTGTGTGGGGCAGGAACCAAGCCCAGGCCAACCACTCCGTCCAGAAGGATGTGGTCTTAGTGTTGGTGGAGGCTCCAGGAAGGTCTTGTGTCCTCTGGGAGCCCTGGACAGTAGATCTGCCATTAGGCCTGAAGTCAGAGCCCCTGTTTTTGTTTGACAGGTGTACTGGGCATTGTGCCTCTGGAAAGCCAGGGAGAGGACAAGAGACAGGTGACCCACCTGGGCTGCCATTCAGGTGAGTAGAGACTGGACCCAGGAAGCCTGGAACTCACCCCTCCTGCCCTGGGGCAAGGGATTCCTACTCACCTGGTCCTGCACCCCTGTGGTTGGCTGGGCCCTTCCTGTCACCCTCACTGAAAAAGCTGTTGCTGGTTGAGAACTCCAGCCTGAGCAGAGAGGAGGGAAGCTGGTACTCCAGGTGATCAGGCTGGAAGGAGGCGGGTTTGCACCGGCCTATGCTCCGGGCTGATGATGGCTCCCTGTCACCGTGGAATAATCAAGCCCGTGTAGTTCTTAGCCCTGTGTGCTCATCTGGAGCCCAGCAGGTCACCTCTCACAGCAGGCATCCTCCCAGCCAGGCAGGCTGCTGAGGGCCCTCCAAGGAGGGGGCGGGTTGGGCTGCAGAGCCAGAGATGGGCCCTCACAAAGAGAGCTTTTGTCCACCCCTGCAGCTGCTTCTGGGGGCGCCCAGCAGTCCACCTGGCAGCCTGCCCACATCAAGGGAACAGTTTGGTCTTCTCAGGCTGCAGCAGCGCCTCTTCTTTCCCCATCCAGCTGCAGTGGCCACGGGCCCAGACCCTCTGGCCTGTGTTCCTGGCCGCCTGTTGGGTGGCCTGGGGTGAGAGAAGGGCACTGATCCTTCATCCCCAGTCTGGGTGTGCAGCTCAGTGTCTTGGTCCTGGTGCAGAGGGAGGCAGTTAATAAGATGACGGTAGTAAAGAAAGATGGAGCTTTCCGTGGGCGCTCAGCACTGTCTTCGTTTTCTTACCCCATCCTTGTTTAAAACTTAACTTTGTCAAGGTATTGTTTACATACTTATAAACATTGCTTGTTTTATTTGAAGCATTTGATGACTTTCGTTAAAGTTACAGGGTTGAGTATCCCACCATTGAGTTTTAGAGCATTTCCTTTATCCTGGAAAGACCCCCCTCATGTCCCTTGGCAGTTAATGTGTTTGCCTCAGCCGCTGACGCCTCAGGCATTCATGGACCTTTCTGCCTCTGCTGCAGGGGCTGCGAGCTACTGTGTGGCCAGTACTGGCCCGCTGCCTGTCTTTGTAAATAGTTTTATTGGAACACGGCCACGCCTCTTCATTGACTTATGGTCTGTGGCTGCTTTTCCCAACAACTGCAGAGTTAGGGAGACGGGTACCGTATGTCCCTCGAAGCCTGAAATGTTTTCTGTCCCGGCCTTCACAGAAAACGTTCGTTGATTTCTGCTCTGTGGACTGGCCTTCTCTGGACATTTCACATAAATGGATTCACGTTATATGTAGCCTTTCAAATCTGGTCTGTTTCATTCAGCATAATGTCTTTGCTATCCATCTAATGTAGCCCATAGACGAATTCTGCTTTCTCATCCTTTTTCATACGTTTCTGAAGTAGGTTTCTGTTTTTATTTTTTATCTGACCGCACCATACAGCTTGCAGAATCTTAGTTCCCCGACCAGGGATTGAAGCTGGAACCAGGGCAGTGGTTCTAACCGCTGGACCACCAGGGAATTCCCAAGAAGTAGGTTTTTAAATAACTGATTTTTCAGCTAAGAAAACCAAGGCTCAAAGGGATTATTAGGAACTTAGCAATGTTGGCATTGCTGTGGCAGAGCCAGTCAGAACCCAGGTATTTTAGACACAGTGCTGTTGGCTTTGTGATTCTTCTTCACAGGGAAGGAGCCCCAGATTGGAGCTGCATATAGGGTGGTGAGGGCCCTGTTACTGGAAGCTGGACTGGGCTTCGTTGGTGGATCATAGCCTCTCTGTGGCTCCAGCTTTTCAGCACCTCTACCCAAGGGAGCAGCCTTGCCTGGAAACTGCTCCTGGGGGCGCTTCACTCCAGCTCCTCAGACTCTACCCTCGGGGCACCAGGCACACCTCTCCCCTTTGGGTGCTGGTGGAAGGTCAGGGGGGACTGCAGTGACGGGTTTTGGCTGCTGATCTGACTTTGGGGTGCCCTGCCTTCTGGGATACCTTCTGCCTCTCAGCTCTCGGGTGGCACTTTGGTCTGGGGAGCAGAAGGCTGGACAGCATCTGGAGATCGTTTCTGCAGGATTGGCCTGAGGGGCGGTGGCCAGCAGCCTGCTCTGATGTGGGAAAGGCCTCGAGCTGTTGTGCTGAGGTTGTAGGTTCTGAAGCTGGGCTGACTGCCTGACCCTCAGCCTGGCCCCTTCTTAGCTGTGCAGCTCTGGGCAATTTACTTAACCTCTCTGTCCTCGTGTTCTCATCTTCCACTTGGGGATGAGGCCACAGTGCCATCCTGAGGGCCTTTGTGAGGATTTAGTGAGATGAACCCTCAGGCCACAGTCCTACAGCCCAGCACAGCTGGGTGCCCAGATTGGCCGCTGCTCATTCCCTTGGGGAGGCCAGAATCTACACCCAGCCTGGGCCCTGCCCCATCCTGTCAGGAGTCCACAGGGTTGGGTGGCAGGCATTCTGTGATCAGGAGTCCAGATTGGGGTTTTTCCAGGAGTGCCTGTCCCTGTCCACCCCTTCTCTTCCTTGTCTCCAGGGTCCGTTGGCCTGAGACGACAGTGTATCTGCTTGGCCCTGCCGGGAAGGCTGGCAGGAGGGTGGTCACTATACTCCTTGCCTTGGTGACTCGGGCCTGGCTGTGTTACTCACATCTCAACCAGCTCTACCCCACTGAAGCCCCCAGTCTAACTTCCCTTCTGGGCTCTGGCTCACTCTGTGTGCCCCATCCTTGCTCCTGGTCCCCCCAGAGCTCAGCAGTTCAGGTTTTTCAGTTGCAAGGATCTGAGACCAACTCCAGCTCTCATAAGCTACAGAGGGATTTATTGGGAGACTCTTGGGGAGCTTCTAGAACTGAAGGAGCAACTGGACACACAGGCCTTAGGAGGGTCCTGCTCAGAGCTGACCGCCGCCTCCCAGCTGGCTGCTCTCCATTCAGGCCAGTCCCTAAAGTGCCCTGTCACTTGGCCTCCTGTTCCCGGTCTTATTCCTTTCAGAGAGAAGCTGTCACCTGAGCTTGGGGCGGGTGAGCTCCTACAGGTGGGCCAGCCCTGGCTTGTCAAGGGACAGAGAACTCCAAGGTCGGCAGTGCCACCCCATCCCCCTCCTGCCCTGTGCCCTGACCCGTGCCGCCCTCAGTGTTCGCCAGGGCCTGCTCTGCCCCCTCCAGGAAGCCCCACTCCATGTCCAGCTCTCCTCTTGCTGCATCCGCAGAGAAGTGCTTGTCCCTGTGCAGGTGGGGAGGGTCCGTGAGTGCTGAGTGGCCCGTGATCTGTCCTGTTTGTGATTCCCCTGGGGGTTGGCGCTTGTTTCTGTTCACCCAAACTGGGCTCTGGATTTTCGGCAAATGCAGGTGCCTGGTGACACGGGGAACTTCCCACCCATCCGGCCAGTCTCCCACTGCTGGGCCCTTGGCCACCAGGGGCCACAGGGGTCTGGGCCTGTGTCTGGCAGATGGGACTGTGGTGTTGGCCCACTGTCTCTAGAGTACGCTCCCCTTGAGGATTTCCAGCCTGCCATCGTGTGGGCAGACGGGTCAGCCCAGAGGCCCTGGGCTGTGGTCCTGGCCCTGGGAGAGGGCACAGTGGGTTGGAACAGGACAGTCATCCTTGTCTGGCCCTGGGAGAGGGCACAGTGGGTTGGAACAGGACATGCATCCTCGTCTGGCCGTGTCAGCTGTTTCTCTCCCACAGACCTGGTCACGGACTTAGACTTCTCCCCCTTCGATGATTTCCTCCTGGCCACGGCCTCAGTCGACAGGACGGTGAGTGGAGCAGCTGAAAGACCTGTTTGAGGCCTAATGAGGCCCAGGGCCTTGCTGGTTCCCAGTCCAGCCCCTCTTGCTAAGTCCCGCCCCCACACATCAGCTCTCATGCACCCCCCAGGAACTTGCTCTGAGCCACACCGTGACCTGTGCCCTGCTGCACGGCTCCTGCAGACGACAGGGCCTGGGTGGTGGGAGGCCTGGAGGGGACAGAGCAGAGAGCCTGGCTCCCCCACTCCCACATCTGCCCCTCGGCCCCCAAGCCCGCCCCTCCCTTCCCCTTGGGTGGGGGC
>SJYW01054073.1:65235-77908 GCA_006410735.1 Raphicerus campestris | reverse complement strand
CTTAGAGACTCACTCTTCTCTGCAGGTGAAAGTGTGGCGACTGCCGGCGGCGTCTGGCCAGGCTCTGCCCTCGGGGCCTGGGCTGCTGCTGGGCCCTGAGGACGCCCGGGTGGAGGTGCTGCAGTTCCACCCCACCGCCGATGGCATCCTGCTGAGTGCTGCGGGCAGGGCCACCAAGGTCTGGGATGCCACCAAGCAGCAGCCCCTCACAGGTAGGGCCGCCGCGAAGGCCCCTCCCCTGGCAGCCTCGTCTGGCAGCACTTTCTGTCTGTCTGCAATTTTGGTAACATGAGTTTCAAGACACGTGTCAGGTTTCACATGTGTGTGATATATATATGTATATGTAGTTACGTGTGTATGTATCTGTTTACCTGTGCATGTGTATATAATATATAATTTTACAAGACTTGTTAACAAGCACCCTGATCCTCCCCACTTTCCATAGCCGTCTGTTTTCATCTCATTTGGCTGTTTTTTCTGCTTTCTTCTCCATATGTCTAAATAACTTCTTTATATTGTTATTTCTTGACTTGTGTGTCATTTCAATTTTGAAAGCAGACTGCTAATTTCTCCTCTAGGAGATGAGAATTTTGCTGTCTTTGCCACTTCCCCCTGTCTCCGCACAGTGCTGTTTCTTCATTTCCCCTGGTGTGTGTCCTTTTCCATTGGACTGCTACAACAGAATCCCACAGACTGGGATCATAACTGGGTTGTAAACAACATTTATTTCTCACTTTGGGAGTCTGGAGGTCTCAGATCCAGGCACGGGAGAGGACCTGCTTCCTGGTTCGCAGGTGGCCGTCTCTTCACGCGGAGGCAGGGGTGAGGGAGCTCTCGGGGGTCTCTTATAAGAGCGCCGAGCCCTTTCATGAGTGTGACCTTATCGCCTCCCAGAGGCCCTGCTTCCAGATTCCATCCCAGTGGGAGTTAGGTTTCAACCTGTGAATTTGGGGACACACCAGCATTCAGACCACAAATAGGCAGTGGCAGCTGTGGGTCAGAATCTTTAGTGTTTGTGTGGTTTAGACCCATCAGCAGGGACCCACCAAGGAGCCTAGGCGCTTTCTGCGACAGTCGCCAAATCCTTTCTGTGGAGTCCTCCTGGACAAGTTCATCCCCTTTTTAGGGGAAAGACGTGAAGAAAGCTCAGAGAACTGAAGGACAGACTTGCCCTGCAGGGCTGTGCAGACTGTCCAGGGTTGTGCAGGGTCACCGTGGTGGTGTCCCCGCCTCTGGGGCAGGGACAAAGGGCCAACAGCATAGCGGGTGTCCAAGGGACCTGCCTTCTGACAGTATCAGTTCCTGAGAAGTCACTCAGCGTTCACTGTGGAGCCGTCTTGTGCCCCAAAGGACCTGAAATTCAAGGTGCTCCTCGCCCCCAGTGTGCTTCTGATGCAGTTGAGAGCAGCCCGACCTTGCAGTGGAGGTGAAGGCCACCAGGCAGTGTGTCATCAGGGAATCACCGCAGCTGTAACTTTTGTCTCAGGCCCTTCTTGTCTGCCTAGCACTGTGCCAAGGGCTTCACACAGGGGGCTGTTGCCGTTCCCATATAGTAGCTGAGGTTAAATAACATGACTGAGGCCACAGCGCAAGTGGGTGACAGAGCTGGGATTAACTTGAGGGAGGTAGACCTTGGCATGGTAGTTACCTTGGGCTGCAGAAAGAATTACCCCCAAACCCAGAGGCTTAAGAGAACTGAAAACATTTATCAGCGCCAGGGATTTGGGAGCAGCTTAGCTGGGTGGCTCTGGCTCAGGGTTTCTCATGAGGTTAGGGGTCCCACTGTCAGCCGGGGCTGCTGTCACCTGAAGGCTGGACTGGGCTAGGAGGATCTGCTTTTTAGATGGTTCACTCTCACGGTGCAGGCTGTGGGTAGGAGGCCTCAGTTCTCCCCTGTTGGCCTCCCCGTGTGCTGCTTGATCACCCTCACCACATGGCAGCTGCTTCCCCAGGGGACAGTCCCAGAGAAGCAGCAAGGAGGAAGCCATGGTGCGGCTTATGCTGCAGCTTTGGGAGATGCATGCCCTCTGCAAAAAGCCAGTCACCAAGCCCTGCTCACACTCAAGAGGAAAGGACTTGGGCTGCACATTTTGTTCATGTATATTTTACGTTTGTTCGGCTGCACCAGGTCTTAGTTGTGGCATGTGGGATCTAGTTCCTTGACCAGGGATCGAACCCAGGGCCCCTGCATTAAGAGAGCCCAGTCTTAGCAACTGGACCACCAGGGAAGTCGCTGGGCTGCACATTTTGAAAGGAGGAGGTGTTAGTTTCCTAGGGTTGCCACAAATTGAGGAGCCTAACATAACATTTATTATCTTGCAACCCTGGAGACCAGAGTCTGGAATCAAAGTGCTGGTAAGGTTAATTCCTCCTGAGGCTGCACAGGAGACTCTGGACCAGGTTCCCTGCCCAGTGCTCCCATGGTTCCCGTGCTCCGTGGCCTGTTGATGGCTGTCTTCCCTCTGTTCACAGCGTCTTCTCTCTGTGCATGTTTGTCTCGGTTGATTTCACAAGGGCACCATTCATACAGGATCAGAGTCCATCCTGGCGTTATCAGCTTAATTTGATGATCTGCAAAGACCCTATTTCCAAATAAAGTCGCATTCACTGCTGCTGATTATTGGGACTTTGACATCTTTTGGGGGGAGACACAATTCAGCCTGTAACTGGAGAGATGTCAAAGAATTTGTGGACACATTTTAAAATTGTCGTGCTATTTGGGGAGGGAGTGAGGAAGGCCCCAGCAGGTGCCCAGGGTAGAGGTGTGTATGACACTTCCATGGGCTGTGTGGCCCACTGCAGGGGAATGGAGAGGCATGTTGGTGGCGGGGTAAGCGAGGTGACTCAGGATCAGGGAGCTGGCTGGGGACATGGCCTGAGAAGAATGGGGCTGAATGAAGCCCCACCCCCAACCTGGAGGCCCTGCTGCCCTGGCACCTGCACAGAAGGCACCCTCCCAGCAGCTGCCCCTTCCCCAGAGTTTACCCCCAAGCCAGGCCTGCCTGCACCCACTTCCCTGAGACCTTCACTGCCTGGGACAGAGTGGGGGGACCCTGGACCCCTCCTGACCTTGGCTGCTTCTCTGCAGAGCTGGCGACCCATGGGGACCTGGTGCAGGGTGCCGCCTGGAGCCAGGACGGAGCCCTTCTGGGCACGACATGCAAGGTAAGGGTGAGTGGTGAGATGCGAGAACGTGCCTGCCAGGGCTTGAGGCATGCCCAGCTCTGCCAGGGCTGTCGTGTCACAGAGCCCAGGACCCCAGCAGTACCTGTGAGGCTCCACAGTCCTTGGGGGGCAGCAGAGAACTGAAGCCAGGATGGCTGTTCCTCTCTGCTGTCCTCACTCCTCGGGCTCATAACTTGTCTCTCAAGTATGGCCCCACTAAGGAAAGCCCCGTACTGGTCCTTGGGGGCTCCCATCACCACCCTCAGCCAACCCCTCCTGGCTGCTGGCCACTTTGTGACCGTGGTAGAGAGTTGTGTCAGGCAGCATCCACAGCAGGACACTGTGCCAGCCCCTCTCCCCCAGGCACCCCAGTCAGCAGGCCTCAGGGTCCTTGGTGACATCAGGTCCTGTGTCTACCAGGGCCGGTGCTGGTGGGGGCGGCCAGTGGTACAGGGATCATAGACAAAAGGATAATTGTGGTCCCTGATGGTGACCCAGGCTGTTTAAAGAGGAACCAGAGGTGCTTTGAGTGGTTGAAGATGCCAGGGAGGCCTGGCCTCTGACCGGGGGCTGGGGGGGGGAGGGCTCCTGGTGCGGGGCTAGGGGAGTGGGCTGTGGCAGAGGGCAGAACCGTGAGCACACCGTCAATGCTTGTTACTGTAGAAGCAGCTGGAAAGCAGTGGAGTGTTTAAAGCCAGACAGGGTGGGGGTGTAAGGGGAGCAGGTATGCACCGTGAGGCTCCCTGGCCACAGTGTGGGCAGAGCATTTGGCCAGTGTGGTCAGGGGAAGGAAGGAGGGGTGTCCAAAGCAGAGGTGGAGTGACCTTCAAGGGAGGGAAGGAGGAGCCTCCTGGGCAAGGGGCGATGCAGACAAGACACAGAGTACCCATGAGGGCTGGGGGGTGGTCACGAGGCCGGCTCCTGGGTCACAGGCTGGAGGAGGGCCTGCCCCCGAGACTGTGGGGTCGGAGGCCCTAGGACGTCCCAGTGATGTCCATTGAGTCCAGGGACTGGGCTTTGGGCAGCGGTCTGAGCTGAAGGTGGGGTCCTGTGTTCATGTGGCAGCCGCAGAGGGACGGGAGCCCCCGATGGGGGAAAGGCTCGTCCGGGGAGGAGTCTTCATGGAAGTTGCTGACCGTCTTGCACCTTCAGGAGCCTGTGGGGTGTCTTCTGCCTGAAGCCGCCCATGAAGGAAGGAGCCGACACAGGCTCTTCTGGGAAGTGTGGCTCGGGCTTCCCAGGGACAGTGAGTTCAGGGCTACCCTGCTGAGGAGGGGACAGGTGTCCCAGGCAGAGGGACTAACACAGTCCTGACAGACACCGAAAGAGACAGGGAGGGAGGAGACATGGAGACTAGGAGGGAAGGGGATTGTCACAAAGTGTTTCCTTTCGATCACCCAAATACAGTATTTTGCTAAGTCACTTCAGTTGTGTCTGACTCTTTATGACCCCATGGACTGTAGCCCGCCAGGCTCCTCTGTCTGTGGGATTCTCCAGGCAAGAATACTGGAGTGGGTTGCCATTCCCTTTTCCAGGGGATCTTCCTTTCCCAGGGATCAAACCTGCGTTGGCAGGCAGGTTCTTTACGACTAGCACCAGCTGGGAAGCCCAAGTATAGTGTGGGGTTGACCAAAACGTTTATCTGGGTTTTTCCATAGCATCTTTTTTTTTTTTTTTTGCCCCTCAATATTTATTTATTTGGCTGGGCTGGATCATAGTTGTGGTGTGTGGGGATTTTTAGTTGGGGGCTGTGGAGTCTAGTTCCCTGACTAGGGACTGAACGCAGGCCCCCTGCACTTGGAGTGTAGTCTTAGCCACTGGGCCACCCGGAAAGTCCCTCTGTACATAGTATCCGCATTACTCTACCCTGTACTTTTTTTGTCCCGGGTAATAAACATTTTTTCTTTCAGTTTATCAAAGATTTAACAAATGTCATAGGAAGCATTTTATCACATAAATTCACAGTTTGCTTAGTGGAGGGTTCAGAAGTGTGGATTACTTCCACTTTGTGTCACTGTGTTACAAACTATAACATTTGGATGTATCTCTATAGAGGGTTGTTCCCCTGTGTTCTATGTAACTACCTTAGTCTGGAGCAGGGGTAGACTTTTTCTGTAAAGAGCCTGGTGGTAGAGACTCCAGGTTCTGCAGACCAGACTGTCTCTGTCAGCGCCGCCTGGTAACAAAGCGGCAGCCATGGACACTATATGTATGACGTGAGAGCGGCAGCCTCGTGGCCTCTGCCCCACGTCCCCTTGGCTGCGGGCCCGCACCCCAGCCCCAGGCAGGGTGTCTGGGGAGAAGGTGTCTCGGGGCTGAACGTGGGTCATTTCCTGTGGAGCAGCCAGAGGGGCCAGCCCTCCCCAGAGCTCAACTGGGCCTGGTGTGACCCAGACCCCAGTGTGGTTGGAGCCCCCAGAGGGGTCACAAATGAGGCTGCAGAGGGATTAATTGGGAGGCAGGCGTGTCTCCCAGGGGTCCTGCCATGTTCAGAGGCGGCCAGTGAAGGCGTGCGGCCACGGGGAAGGGAGGGTGGGCTGAGGTCAAGTGAGGACATGTTTTGAAAGGCAGTAGGCACCCTGGCTGGGGGCCCAGCATTGGGGGTGACCTGATCAGATGGCGCTGTGGGGGTTGGGGTGATGGCGAGGAGCGCGGCAGCCTGGGAGGGGGCAGGACAGTGAGAAGTGACTCCCTGAGGAGGGCCTGCCAGAGCCCAGGAGAACCTAGAGAACCCAGGGAGGGTACGAGAGCCGCCTGTCTGGGGATTGTGTGTGGAGGGCTTGGGGGCTGCATCTGAACCGACCCTGTTGAGACAAGGGGCTCATGCTGTCCCCACGCTGACCGTGTGTGTGGCTGTGGGCAGCGGTGCGGGAGGGGTGACCGCTGTGGGCCCTCAGCATCCAGGGCTGAAGGCCCTCACCACCCAGCCTGCGGCCAGGCTACCCCCGAGGTACCACCCCTACGGGCTCCCAAACTCCAGACTGGCCTCCTGCTTTGGGGTGGAGGGGGGGTCCAGCCCCTTCTCCCCAGCAGTCTGAGCTCCATTTACCATTAAAATTGGGCACAAACTGGGGCAAGTGGAGAGAGAAGATCCATCTAGTCACAGAGCCCCACTTCCCCACTGGGTCCCAAGACGATGACTCAGCTCCATGCTTGCTGGTGTCTTCCTGGGGAGGATTAGTGGGGCCATCCAGCTCCGAGTCTGGTGGAACTCTGGCCCTCTGCACCTGGAGCCCAAAGGTGCAGGGAGAAGCAGCAAAGATTTCCCAAGGACATCGCAGGGGTGGTGCCCAGTGGAGGCACCCCTGGCGGGCCCTGCCCCCTCAATTGCTCTGCCTGTGGGGCTGGCGGGTGCAGGCCCCTTTCTGCTCCCCTCCGCTGCCGCCGCTGGAAAGAAAAAGTGGCCGCTAGGGGGCGCACTGGCCCCACAGATGGCTGGACGGGGCCGGCTAGACCTCCTCGGCGGTATGGGCTGCGCCAGTGAGCCCAGTGCTGTGCTGACCCCACCAGCGCCACGCCAGCCCCCAGTGCCCTGTCTGGACCCTGGTCTGGACCTGACATTTGGATTCTGTGCTCCGTGGCCCAGCTCCCCAGGTGCCTCTGACCTCAGAACTGCTGCCGTCACGCCCAGTGCACCCTGGGTTTCCCAGGTCACGGAGCACGTGAGTGGTGGAGCTGGCGTCCTAACCCTGGCCCTTTCGTCTCCATGGTGGGGGGAGTGCCCTTTGCTGCCAGGAGGCCTTCTCTCTCGCCTGTCACCTCGAGATCCAGCGCTGCCCCTGCCTGACCCTCCCTCCATCTGGCTCCTGCTGCCGTCTCTGTCCTCAGCCTCCAGGGGTTCTTTCCTGGCCCCCACTGTCTTTTCTGTGTTTATTGCTGTCTCTTTCTGTGTCTGTTTTTCCCCATCCTCTCACTGTTCCTTCTGCCTCAGTCCTGTGTCCCTCACTGGCCCCATCTGTCTGATCTCTGTCTCTAAGCAAACTCGTCCCGAACCTGAGACTGTGGAGTGGACGCTGCCTCAGGGTTAATCCCTGGACTGTGCCTGGTGCCCACCTGGCACATAGCAAGGGCTCAGTAAACTACAGCCGCAAGGCTGTGTTGGGCGAGACCTGAGAACTCTGGGACCCTACCAGGTGTCAGGAAGGCCTAGCTTTCGAGGACTCTCCAGGCTGGACCCCTGCCTTGTCCATCTGTGCGCTTGCCCAGTACCCCCCATTTCTGCCATGCCCTCCCCGCGTGACTGTCTTCCCTGCATGTCACGTGCCAGCAGACTCCCGTCTCCTCATCTTCAGTCATGCTCTATCCTCTTCCTCGAATGCCTTTCCCTTTCCAGCCCAAGCTCCGCTTGTCCTTTGGGCCCCAGTCAGGTCTGGTTCCTCCCCAGAGTTACCTGTGACCACTTCTGAGTGGCAGACACCAGCACTGTCTGCATCCCAGGCACCTGGGAGGGACCAGGCAGGCAGGGCCGGGAGTCGTATATCCCCCTCCGTCCCTGCTCCATCTTGCATCAGTGAGGTGCACTTGTTAAAGTTAAACCAGTGTTGCTACAGTAACTACAGCCCACAGTTTACATTAGGGTTCACTCCACATACTTCCTGTGGGTTCCCACAAGTGCACGACGTCATGTGTCCCTCCTTTCAGCATCACATAGGATAGTTCTGCTTCTCTAAGAAAGTGCCCCGTGCTTAACCCGTTCATGCCTGCCTGCCTCTTCCCAGACCCTCAGCAACCACTGATCTTTCTGCTGTCTCTGTAAGAGATTAGACTTCTTCTGGATCTTGAGTGTCACACAGGTGGAATCATGAAATGTGTAGCCTTTCCAGATTGACTTATTTCACTTACTTAGTAATATTCATGTATGTATGGGTCTTCCCTACGTTTTTGTGGACTGATAGCTATTTTTTAAATCTTGGCATAAAAACGCTTATAAAATTTACTACTGTAACCATTCTAAGTGTACAGTTCTCATATTAAGTATTTTACATTGTTCTGAAGTTGAAACTCTGCACCCATTGAACAACTTCTCTTTGCCCCCTTCTCCAGCCCCTCGTAATCATTTTACTTACCTAGGAATTTGACTAAACACCTCGTATAGGTAGAATCATACACTGTTTGTCTTCCTATAACTGACTTACTTTATTTAGCATAATGTTACTCAGTAGTGTTAGTTGCTCAGTCGTGTCTGACTCTTTGTGACCCCATGGGCTACAGACCACCAGGCTCCTCTGTCCGTGGAATTCTTCAGGCAAGAATACTGGAGTGGGTTGCCATTTCCTTCTCCAGGGGATCTTCCTGACCCAGGGATTGAACCCAGGTCTCCTGCATTGCAGATAGGTTCTTTACTCTGAGCCACCAGGGAAGCCCATAATGTCCTTAAGCTTCATCTATATTATAGCATGTGACGTAATTTCCTTTTTCAGTCTGAATAATGTTTCATTGAATGCGTTTTGTTTATCCATTCATCAGTCAGTGGACCCTTGAATTGCCTCTGGATCTTGGATTTTGTGAATAATGCTGCTGTGAACATGGGTGTGCAAATATTTCTGTGTGACCCTGTTCTCAGTTCTTTCGGGCTTATACACAGAAGTAGAATTGCTGGATCATATGGTAATTCTATTTTTAATTTTTTGAGGAACTGCTTGACTGTTTTCCATATCATCTGTACTGTTTTATATTCCCACAAATAGCGCATAAGGATTCCAACTTTCCACATCTTCACCAACACTTGTTATATTCTGGGGTTTTTTAAATTAATTCATTCATTTATTTTTGGTCACACCCAATGGCATGTGGAACTTCCCCAACTAGGAGTCAGACCCATGCTCTCTGCATCAGAAGGGTAGAGTCTTAAACTCCCAACCACCAGGGAAGTCCTATTCTGGGTTTTTTTGACAGCAGCCGTTCCGTTGATGTGAGATGCAGAATCTTAACCATGATTTTGATTTGTGTTTCTCTGGGGTTAATCATGTTCAACATCTTTTCATATGCTTGTTGGCCATTTGTGTATCTTTGGAGAAGTGTCTATTGAAGTCCTGTGCCCATTTTTAATTGGGCTATTTGGTTTTTTTGGTAGTATGGGTTCTTTATATTGTCAAACACAAGGTCACTGAGGTTTTCTCATATGCGGTCTTCTAGAGGTTTTATTGGAGACGGCAATGGCACCCCACTCCAGTACTCTTGCCTGGGAAGTCCCATGGACGGAGGAGCCTGGTGGGCTGCAGTCTATGGGGTCGCAAAGAGTCGGATGCAACTGAACGACTTTACTTTCACTTTTCACTTTCATGCATTAGAGAAGGAAATGGCAACCCATTCCAGTGTTCTTGCCTGGAGAATCCCAGGGACGGGGGAGCCTGGTGGGCTGCCGTCTATGGGGTCTCACAGAGTCAGACATGACTGAAGCGACTTAGCAGCAGAGGTTTTATAATAAAGGTTTGCATTTTAATGTTTAAGTGTATGATCCATTCTTGTTGATTTTTGTGAAAGACGTAAAGTCCATGCCCAGACTGATTTCTTTGCATGTGGATACCCAGTTGTTCCAATGCCATTTGTTGCAAAGACTGTCTTTGCTCCTGTGTTAGAGACCAGCTGGCTATAGCTAAGGGGCTTTCTGTCTGTGCTGTGTTCCATTCCATTGGTCTGTTTGTCTGTCTTGTGTGGACCCACACTGCCCTGATTCCCAGAGCTTTAGGGTATTCTCCAGACCAGCAGTCTACCACCTTTGTTCTCCCCCTTTCCTGCTGTGTTGACCATTCTGAGTCTCTTGCCTGTCCACATAAAGTTCAGAATCAGTGGGTTGATATTCACAAAGTAACTTGTTGGGATTTTCATTGGGATCGTATTGAATCTGTATGTCAAGTTGGGAAGAACTGATATCTTGACAATACTGAGTGTTCCTAACTGTGAACATGGATTAGCTCTCTGTTTAAGTCTGTTATTTCTTTCATCAGAGTTTGGTAGTGTTCCTTGTGTCCATCTTACATATATTTTGTTAGATGTATAGCTAAATATTTCTGGGTTTTTTTTGGGGGGGTGCTGATATAAGCAGTATTGATTTTCATTTCGAATTCCAGTTGTTCATCGCTGGTTGATTGTTTTTTGAAATACAAAAATATGGACTGTGCTGACTGAAACAAAGGGGAGCCATGCTAAGATGTAAAAAGGAAAAGCTGACCACCCCTCACCTGCCCCAGCCCTGGTTCCCAGTGTTAACACACGTCCCATACCTGTCAAGACCGTTCTCCTTACTCAGCACTCTTGCAAAACATACAGGAATGTGGTCAGACAAATGGGGGTTTTGTTTATTTTTAACCACAGTAGAATCACACCACCACAAATTACTGGGCATCTTCCCTTTTGCATTTAACAGTTCATCATGGCCAAGCCTGTAAATAGTCAGTGGATATAGATTCTGTCCCCCTCCCCCAGTTCTTTATGCATGTGTGTTTGTGTACATGTTCACACACTCACACAGAGCGATTATTCCACAGAAATAAAGCTGTTTAAAGCATGGGCATTTTATTTTTATTTTTTTCTTTTTCTATCTGTTCCCATCCCCACCCTTGGGTATTCTGAACCAGTAACTGCATGCTGAGTGATGGATGGATGTGTAAGCTTGCCATCCTGGTTAGACGCCAGGTTCAGTGTAGAAGTGATGTTGTCCCGTGAGCCCCTCTAGCCTGGACAGGCCCAGACACGTGTGGCAGCTGGGAACCTCGAGTTTGGTTCTGGGCTTTGGTTTCTGTGTCTGTGACGGGGTCGTGGGTTAGCACAGCTTTGCAAGGTGGTTAGAAAGGTGGGGCGAGATCATACACATAGTAGGTGCTCAGGAAATGTGAACCCTTGTCGCTGAGTTCTCTGTCATGGGCGCCTGGGGCTGGCAAGGGGGCGTGCCCCTTGCTGTGAGGAGGAGGAACCCGGGCTGGAGAGGGCTTGTCTGGTGGGTCAGAGCCTGGGGTTGGGGGAGGCCAGCCTACCGGCCCCCAGAGACCCTCCCTGCCCTAATTGTGCTGTTTTCTCTTCTCGGCTTTTCCAGGACAAGCAGCTACGGATCTTCGACCCCAGAGCAAAGCCCGAGGCTGCCCAGGTGAGTCGTGTGGGCAGCAGGGCTGGGATGAGGCTGCAGCAGGCGTGGGCAGGGCAGTCGGCCTCTGGCACACAGGTTCTGCCATGCCCGTGCCCTGGCCCAGGCCCAGCGGGCACATGAGGGTCCCCTGGGTGGTGGTTCCTGCTGCTCAGGCTGTTTCTGGGAAGCATGTTGCGCCTTGGGAAGGTCCAGCTTTGACCACAGGGTAGGGCGCAGCCAGGCTGCCCACAGGCCTTCAGTGGAGCCATCCTGTGGCTTCAGGAAGCTAATTTGAGATGCCAAGTTCCTCTTCTTTGAGACCCTCATCCCTTCCCAGCTTTCCTGGTACTGTCAGTGGAGGTTGGCCACAGAGGAGCAAAGAGACCCAGCCCCTGCCTTCTGCACCCCTCTAGGTCCTGGGCCCTGAGCGTGTTTAGTCCCGTCTCCCAACCAGCACTGGGGGCCCTGCCCGACCCATGGGCCCTGGGCCCTGAGCGTGTATGGTCCGTGTCTGGCTGTGCACAGGTGCGTGTGGCCCCTCAAGTTCCGAGAAAGGCCGGGCCGCGGGTTCATGCTGCAGGCACCGAGCCACTGGGGACTCGTTCAGTTGTTCGAGGGCAGCCTGCTGCCAGGCGCGGAATGTTCCACGGTGAACAACACGGGGCAGTTGCTGGGGGTTTCTCTTGTGGGAGCGCTTTGACATTTCCCCGGGGAGCTGGCTCGGGGCAGAGTCTGGGGTGATGCTGCAGACAGCCTGGGGCAGGACAGGCTGGCCCAGGAGCCCGAGCGAGGGGCCTGTCATCTGTGTCGTGGGAGCTGTTGGGGTTATAAGGCAGCAGTGAGGTGGATGGGTTTACATTTTTCAAAGTTTTTCTAGAAGCTGAGGTGCTGTCTTTCCCAAGGAAGGTGCAGTGCAGTTCAGGATCCTGGCACCAGCTGGTGGGAAGAGCTCCCCAGTGAGGCCCCAGGCTCAGCACAGATGCCTCAGCTCCGTATCTAGGGCCTGTTCCCCACCCGAGGTCAAGGCTGAATCACCAGTCTAACTCCAAGCAGCAGTAGCCAGGGGCCTGTATTCCCCCTGAGACACACACACAAAACACACAGAGACATACACACACATCCAACAGCCTAAACCCAGGCAGCAGTAGCCAGAGGGCTGCATTCCCCAGTCCCAGTACTTACACACCCACACACAACATACACAGATACACACACACATCCACCAGTCTAAACCCAAGTAGCAGTAGACACACACACACACACACACACACACACAGAGTCCCCCGAGGTACACACACCCCCCCTTCACACACACACACACACACACAGAGTCCCCCGAGGTACACACACCCCCCCTTCACACACACACACACACACACACACACACACACACAGGCCCCCGCTGCACACACACCCCCCCTTCACACACACACACACACACACACA